>CM076979.1:25365598-25373098 GCA_039105355.1 Benthosema pterotum
TTTAATGTGAAGGTATTTCTTTTACTGCATTCCCTGAGGGTAATTATAGTTGCAGCAAAAAGTGACTGCAACACACAGACGGGAGAGAATCAAAGCTTACACCGTAGAAAACTCTCTGATACATGGTTTCTTTTTGTCTGATGTGTTGATTGTCAAAGAAAATTATGTGTTGGTAATATTCACAATTTTGAGCATGAGGTAGTCCAAAACATTGAATAAAACAACATATAGCCTGCACTTTCAATTCAGCAACACCATTTTGGGCATGTCATAATCTTGCCAGGAATTGTTAAAAAGATTCACGTCAAAACATTATTTCCCAAGAGTTAAAAAAAAATGACTATAATATATGCCACAAGGACATGCATGATCAGCTATTTTTTCTATTCAAGCACTTAATTAAGTTTACTTCTCTCACATTCTTCCTTGTTTTCTGTTGAGCAGCCAGCATTTGCTGTTCAGACATCCATGTCTATATGCGGTCACGCAATAAACATTATAACAACATCATACATCTCACATCCTAAAATAATAACACTACCGATCCGCAGCAAAGTGTCTGGATGCCACAGTTCCACAACATCTATTAAATATTTTTGCCTAAATTGGGGATGATTGTTGCTGTTTCTGTTGCTTTTCATTCATTTGCTGCGGTTCAATAGCAGTTTGCTTCAGGGAGAGTAAAATATGGGGTATAAATGATAAATGTATCTGTCTAAAAGTTAATCATTATGTTCGTGCATTAGTTCCCTGCAGTTCAGAATATTGTCTACACTACGGGGAACAAGGGCTGTATAATTGCGGCGCTGGACCAATTCTTGCCAAAACCACCATGCTTTTAAATCCGTTAAAGTCAATAGACATGAAGCGTCCACTGCATATGTTCCACGTTCTGCGGAGGCCTATCCAAACAGTAGGACGGATCTATAGTAAGACGTGCTCTTCCTCTCCATCATGCTTTTAGCCAAGCAACAATCCACTGCAGCTCTGAGAGTGTGAACCGGACCAAACTGTACAGAAACAGAGATATAATGCCGACCGTGGGGGCTATGGATTCCAGAATCTGTGGACGCTGCACAAGTCAATAGCTAAATTAAGAAAGATGCTGATGTGAACATAGATATATGACTCATGTCTGTAAGAGTTGACACGCGGGCCGGGAGGCTCATGAATCTTAATAATCAGAGATGAGAAAGAGACTGGGCCATGTTGGTATTATCAAGATATGTCACTCTAATGACACGCGGGCACTTGTGACATAAAAAAGCGACACGGGGTAAATTAATGGAAGACCCCAGCCCCCAGTCAAATGGTGCCCATGTACGTGCAAGCCATCAGTTCACTTCTGTATACATCCCCAGTCCTGTGAGGTAGAAAATGGGGAGATATGAACATGAAGGCACAGAGGGAGATAAGGTGGAGAGGTGTAGACAGGCTTTAGGGTCGTACATGGTAGACATGGTCGTCTTCCTCTCCCGATGTTGTTTTATTAGCCCTGTCAGATTGTAATTTAGCCAACGGTAAACATACAGAACGGGCTTAATTAAGAATTTTTGAGCAGGGATACGGTCAAGTCCGGAAACATTAGGGAGATGCAACCGGGTGTCGTAAAGATTGATTGAGACGGAGGGGATGGAAGGACACGGCGTGGAGGAAGCAATGTGCTGCGACGCGCTGGAGGGGTATTCTTGTGTTGCTCGGGGAGGTAGGGCGAGATAAGTTTGGAAAGCTAGGGACAAATGATTTTTAATGCATTAACGGCCGGGCTGTGCGAGGCAATAACAAGGACGTGATCAACGCTAAAATGTTTGACATCCTGCTTGGAGATCAATGGATACCGCCTCGCCACATTAACAGGGCACACAGAGCCAGGCCACATACTCCCCTCGGCTCTCTGCCCATATAACACACACACACACACACACACACAGACACACACACACACACACACACAGACACACACATGCACACGCATGCACACACGCAAACCCTGAGAGGGGTGTGTGTAGTGTAGACTAGTGCATGTGGGTGGGGAGCACAGGTTAACAAACTGCGAAACCTCTAGGCGATGCGCAGAGAATGAAGCAATATTTATATCCATAACAATATCCGCAGGTAAAAGCCGTCTTCACTTCAAAAAGAGAGAGGGCGGCTCGAGTCGATGGCGGAGAACTGCACAGACCACGCGAGAGGGCAACAAACTTAAAGCATAATGAGCCCACCCCGGCCTCTCCCTGTGGACTTTAAGTTTGCATTCGATACATTATTTACAGCTGAATTTTTACTGAGGCATGGGTTCCTCTCTCCGGGGGTGTTTACAGACTGGGCGCGGGGCTCTAACTGCTTCCCAGCTTTGCCTGCAGTAAAGCTGACTTACCAGAAGGACTTACCAGAAGGACTAATGCTGCCAAGTGAATTCTGTCTACCGTGTTTGTATATAGAGCCTGTAGGTGTGCATTATGCACAATGTAAAGCCTGACGTCATTCCAGACTTGGGGCTTCTCGACAGTCCCACGCTGCATTCCGCGTTAAAGATTTGAATTATCACTCGCAGGACAAGGTGAATAATGTGCTGTGCTCTTCAAGCCACCCCCTATACCCCCCTCCCCATGGTCTCTGTGGATGATATGACTGTGTAGTGAGAGGGTCAGTCATCCAAGCTTCGCTTTGATAATAATCCTGTATGCAAGGCATATAAATCACTGTCCTGCACGGGAAACTGTTCACAGTGCATTTTAAAAACATTCATCCCTGTTCCTCAGCCCTCTGAATTGTCTCCAACTCACACTATCCATACAACACCACCACAATCTGGGGTGTTGGTTTAACCTGGACGTGGGTGAGTTTTTTACACCCGAAAGAGATGAATGAACGCTGTGTTTTGCCATGTACTACTGTATACCGCGAGAGGCGGCTGATCTCTTTTGTCTTTGTAGTTCAAGCGAGCTCTCCCACCCCAAACATAACTTGTGGGAATCTGAGTATCCTCAGATCTCTGTTCAGAGCACATACTGTAGATGCTGCTGCATGAGTCTCTCTCTCTCTCTCTCTCTCTCTCTCTCTCTCTCTCTCTCTCTCTCTCATTTCCTTTGTCTCTCTCTTGCTCTCTCTCACTCTCTCTTTTTTCAAATAGACTATTTGTCATCTCTGAAATAGAGCATTTTAAAAATTCAACCTGGAAACACCAACCCCCACCCTGACTCCCTTCTATTCTCACTCTCAATTCCCCAGACTCCGGCCGGCTGCGATCAATAGCCTATTGATCAACTCTCTCCATTCCCATTATACACCAGTGCCAAAAGAGCCGACCATTCTCCCTGCAAAAACATATCTGGAGCATATATGTGCAATGGTACGTTTCTTTTCACTCTGATTTCTACCGGTATTTATGAAATGCATAATCTAAGTAAGAATGTTTTGGTTCCCTGAACTGGTGACAAGTGGAATGGAGCAAAACTGATCTCCTTGAAAGTAATTAGCTTTAAAATTGAGGAAAAAATAAAAACATCGAAAAAAAATCTTCTATAGATGGTGAGTACAGTATAGTACTCTGCAATTAGTTTGAGTAATAGGAAAGGTGAGAGCATTACCAGACACCAAATAATTCTTCTTCTCTTCTTTCTACTTCAGCTCCTCTCTCTCTCTCTCTCTCTCTCTCTCTCTCTCTCTCTCTCCTCTCTCTCTCTCTCTCTCTCTCTCTCTCTCTCTCTCTCTCATAGACAATGCTACAGGCAAAATCAATACTCTAAAGGAAAAAAGAAGGCATATTTTTAGCCTGTTATTATATGAGCTGTATGAGTAAAACAATGTTTGTGGGAAACAGAGAAATGCCAATGTGCTGATAAGAAAGAGATGAGGTGAGACAGAGAGAGAGAGAGATGGGAAGAGAGACAAAGGGAGGGAGAGGGAGAGAGAGAGTGATGGTGGGCCGTGAGGGAGAATCTAATGGAGATGGATCAAACGAAGGTGGAGATAAGATGGGGGTGACTGTGAGAAAATGGCTGATGTCTTGACCACAGAGTCTTAAGCTGTGTGCGAAGCCAGATGAGGTGGGAGGAAGGAGGGGTGTGTATAGAAAATGTACGGGATGCCGCAACAAATAATACACCACCGAATGACTGAAGGTGTCATCATCCACACGGACGTGGAGCACTTTATGCAGTGAATGTATTTTCATATCATAGGAAACCACTCAAATCCATTTTTCATCAGCTATATTAGTCCTATAACACACAACAGGAAATGCCTTTGACAATGGATTAATTATTTATAGCCATACGTGTCTGAGCAAATCAGTACTTTTGCCAGTTGAATGGACAATTTGCATCATACGTCTTGTTACATCAGGCGTTACGTCATGACGATGTATACGATAATATGAGCGCCCCTCACTGTGCACGGGTGTGATTTCCTTTCGCATAAATCAGCGCTATTGAACGCCATTATGTCTGTGTGGTAGGTAAACAAGTATTGAATCAATGGAAAGTATTAAAAGGCGCTTTGGTCAAAACCTCTTAACTCCCATTGGAGCCTCAAACTGTCTGCTAAAACAGCTAACTCCACCACCTCTCCCCCTCTCACGCAGGTGATTGACAATATAAAGTCACAACAGCAGCTTTGAAGAGCCAGCATTGCTTTGTTTCTGAAATATATACAGTTTTCCTCATTCCCCGAAACGTTTATTTTTTTCATTACTGTTCGCCAAGTTAACTGGCTTCTTCCGATAGCAGACATACTTTATGCTGAACGCTATTGGCAATTATATTAGATATACAACAATATCAGTCGTTTGGGGTTCTGATCCTGCATATATATAGTGAAGCCTACGCATGTATACAGTACATAATTAACATCATCCTCCGCAGTGTAACATCACGTCTGCGTCTGTGTACACACAGGGCTTTCCGTCTATGGATCCTGACTGCACACCAACAGCCCTCAGCTGCAGTCCTGCTGCCAATGGTTTTCTGATGGACTCTCTCTCCCTAACCTCCTTTAGGGCTCAACCCCCGCGCCGCTGTCAGTCAACCCCCTGCTACCGCTCTCATTGGCCGGGGACGCCATGTTGATCGAGTGATAGGCCCTCCGATTGGCCGGAGAGCTCGAGGGGGGAAGGAAGGAATTGATTTATCTGTGGTATTAGGGGATCAATTAATCCCCATTGTGTGTGCCAGCACAGATAGTCCGACGTGTCTTATTTGGTATGGCTTGTTTCTGCTCGGCCGAGATAAGAGTCTCTCCCATCACTTCGCTCTATGAGCAACAAATCAAATCGAATCGAAAGGGATGATGGCATGCGGCGCGGTCCTCTCCCCGGGTCGGGCCTGACTGATCACAACAAGCGAAACTCGTCAATATGAAGACTGGTCTGTGGCAAAATAGATGGTTCACATTTGGAGGTTGAAATGTCAGACGTGTCGCCTCGCCAGTCAAAATCGAGACGTCTGATGACCATTAGCACGTACACGCTTTCACGTTCAACCTGCGTTACGCTGTATAAATGTGTACAATGGCACGAGAAAGGAATAGCAGGCCACATACAGTAGGGTGACACTATAGTATATGTACAAATTACTGTACACAAACATTGCTGTGGATCATCCCTGTACAAAGAACGAGCCGTTCCTGCGCGGTAAACAATCCCACTAAATATTATTTTAGGAGCTTGAGGCCAGCAGTGTGTGCTGGCCTCCATGCCTCTTTTTGAGGTCTGTTTCAGCCCGTACTGCATTCAAACCTTTGGACTCGTGCATTATTTACTTGTTTACAACGGGGATAGCCACTTGTACATGCAATTATACTGTACGCTCTACGTACACAGTGTACACAAGGACCCAAAAGGAAAACAGAACCACACGGAGAGGGGGGGACAGGACAACGTACTGCATGAGCCCTTCGCATTCACAAGCGAGAGCCGTGTGAGCTGAGAGGAGATGGGACAGGGTTCACTGGTTTGTTACTTACTTAGAGATGACAGTGAAAAAAAGAGAATAGGTAAAGAGAGACTAGGATGAGAGTGGGTGCTAACTCCTACTTTTCAGTTTAAATAAAGATTGGAGCTGGATAAAAGCCATTAAGGGAGAAATCAGACAGGGCATGCTATGTAGGACAAGAGCTGACTGCTGGGAGGTGAGTGGTGGGATCGATACCCAGTCGATGCGCTCAACACCCAGCGCTGCACACACATGCACGCACACACGCGCGCACGTGCACAGGCGCACACGCACACACACAGAGCTGAGCACACTACCACACAGAAACACACTCAGGCTCACACATATGCAGATGCCCAGCAATACCACATACAGTACATGCCCCCCTCTCCATATGTAGCATATGTTTGTGTGCATGGCCGTGCGTGTCCACGGGTGACTAATGGAGGTGCAGAGAAAGAGAGAGAGAGTGAGAGAGAGAAATTATATATACAATTAAAGTGTCTTCTGAATGAGGGGACGAATGAAGTGGTCATGCAGATTCTAATGCGTTGCAATAAAAGTATTAAGGTAAGGCCCCTCGGACAAAGATGGAAAGGTGGACAGCTTTCAAAGATGGATTTATTTTCGGAGGCGCGATACAGTTAACAAAGACGGATGCTTCAAAAGATCATCTCCAACCCGAACTGGTGCCTCAATACAACTGCAATCACTCTGCGTGCTGCCCTGCCCTCCCCTCTTCTCCTCTCTCCCACTTTCTCTCCCTCTTGCTCCATCTCTTCCTCCTCTCTCTCTCTCTCCCCCTCTCTGTCTCTCTCCCTCTTCTTCCCTTTCTCTCTCTCTCTCTCCCTCACCCCCACCCACCCCCTCTCTCTCCGATCTCCCTCTCTCTCTGTAGAATTGATCGACTATGTCTCCTCAATCCATCTCTCCCTCTGTCGCTTAGCAACGGGTGCTCTATCGGGTGTGGAGGTTGGGAGTTTCACTCAGGGAGGGGTGAGGTTGTGTGGGGATGGGTGGGGTGGGCGGAGGGAGGGAGCGAGGTGGGGGACTTCGGAGGCAACAGCTTATTGTACTTGATTCAACACAATTCAAAATGTTCTTTTAAACCACTTGGACCCTCTATATTGGTTAAACTGACCTATAGGTTACTTACTGTAGACTACTTAGATCGCCTTTTTACTTTCTGCACCAAATCTCTCTCTGCCAAAAGTAGCTTAGAAGCTTGCAATGTGCTGTTGCTTGAGCTTGTAGAATGCAGATCATCTAGTTTTGGCTAATGTAGCTCTCAGTATGAATGCTAAGGAAGTGGCTATGTCGTATCATATGAGGTGTTACTGCCAGTTCTGATATAAGTTAAAAAAGGATTTGTAGATTGTTTGATTGCAGTTACAAGACAGCAGGGTGGCCTTAATTGTGTTGTCTCAGAAACAATTGAATTTAGGCTTCTGGCCAGGACTGGTTAAACTATGGAATTAACTTTTAGTACGAGGTAAGAAGAAAACTACCGCAGGTGCTTCATCGAGACGTGTAGGTAGAACATATAGAAATGGTTAAAAGATGCTTC
>CM076979.1:25378098-25503098 GCA_039105355.1 Benthosema pterotum
AAACATAACACGCATTTAAAATGTTTGTCTGGTGGGTGTTAGATTAAAGAAGTTTTTTTTTTTTTTTGCAATGAATTAACACATAACAGGTGTTCGTTCTTATATTGACCGAGGTATAGGCTGCAGCAGCATCCTATATTGATCCCTTGGTCTGATCAGGAAATATATAGGATTTCATGGCTGCAGTATATAGGCAGGAGGCAGGCGTGCAGGCCTCGTCTAATAACTGGCACACCAAAAAGGAATCCCTCTATAAGTTTATGGGGAGAGTGCAAGGATCAAAAATAAAGTTAGGTATAATGACCGACTGTGTGTGTGTGTGTGTGTGTGTGTGTGTGTGTGTGTGTGTGTGTGTGTGTGTGTGTGTGTGTGTGTGTGTGTGTGTGTGTGTGTGTGTGTGTGTGTGTGTGTGTGTGTGTGTGTGTGCTCACCCCTCGTTATTAATATGAAATAAATCACCTGGTCTCCGTCACACCGCAAATATCGACATAGTTAATATTTCATATTGTATTTGCCACAGGATATATGCGTATTTAAGTATTCAAAGCAGTGCATTAAAACACAAATTAAAACGGAGCTCTGGGCAAATGTAAAGATTTTCTTTCTCGAAATAGTCGGACTTATGGATACTTTGCATTCAAATTTGTGCTATAGACGATTAAACCTGAATGCAAGACGCAACAGAAAGAAGAACAACAGAATCGATTCCGAGTCAGAGAAAAGGATTATGCCCACAACTTCCTCACTAAACTATAGGCCTACAACTAACTATAGCATTCTGCTATCCTACATTAGCTTAGTTGTGGAAAGTAGTGCATGTATGCCTACTGACACCAAGTCCAACACAGAGCAAATTAATTAAGAATCCTCATTAGGTGGTGCCTTTTGCACTTTCAGAGATATAGTTTGACGCTCATGCATGGTTTTAGTGAGCCTATAATACAGTCGTATAAGTGCATATATAAGTATGAAACTTTCCCTTGCGTTGTTTTGGATTGTAAACCCTGGTGAATTAGCAGTGGAGGAGCCGGGAATGAAAGTTAACATCCATCACCACCGCGACCAATAAGCTGCTCTGGCCGGCTGGCTGAGCAGAAATGACGGATTCGCTGCTGCGCGAGGTTCGGTAATTCATTTTCGATAGCAGTGGTTGGCTGGGATCAATACAGGGACATTAACCCAAGCGGACACTGCTGTTCTCCTGATGGCACACAAGCCAAAAGCCGCCATCCCCCCTCCTTCCTTGGAAATCGGTTCAGCAAGACACCGTTTTGGGGATCGTTATTTGGGGAAGAGCGGCAGTGCCAAGGCCAGTCTATATGATATCACAATTCTTCATCGCTATAAGACCAAACATGTAGCGTTGTTGGTAAACATTAGCGAGGAAAATTAGTGATGAAGGCCTCATGCAATTTTTGCAAATGATTAGTGGCTTTAGTAAGTGGATGAAAGCTTATCTTCTGGCTTATTAGTCGAAATCGTATGATCTGTACGTGCAAATGTATGTGTACTTGTGCATGCATTAATATAGTAAGTAATCATGGTAACGATCCCCAAAATAATATTGTACCACAGGTATGACACACACACACACACACACACACACACACACACACACACACACACACACACACACACACACACACACACACACACACACACACACACACACACACACACACACACACACACACACACACACACACACACACACACACAATCGGTTCATTATACCTACTTTATTTTTGATCCTTGCACTCTCCCCATAAACTTATATATAAAGCTTATTAAGTACATAGCCTAATTTAATTACCCTAGCTTATATACCTTTTAGCTATATAAAAAGTCAACTCATTGTATACTTGCAAGACTGTCCTTATACTTGGAAAATGTATGTTTGTTTTAATTGCACATATATGTTCGTATTACTTTGTAAGTCTCCGTTTTACTAACACTGGCACATAGGAGTGCAGTTGCAAGAGACGTGGAGGATACGGTACTCAAACTTTTTATTTTAAAGAGACTCCGCAATAACTTGAGTATGTAAAATGTACACTAGACCATGGTCCATAATTATACTACAATGTTGCGCCGTGCCCACGGTCAGACGCATTGACGCAGTCAATTCACAGCTGAATTCACTGTCAAAGGAAGACACTGACGTGACGATGCAAAGACGCAACGATGCATGATGCAAATTATACTCCCATCCCAATAGCAGAAACGGGGATCTTAGACGTGGTCATGTGGGTCGTCGTGTACAGTTTTGTCAAAATTATATATTTTCTCATGCATGAAATATAGAATTTAAATTAAAAAATACCCACCACATATATCCGTCGAACCATATACCCTATATGGATCACATTCGCATCTATCTGATGCTTATGGATTAATGCTGACCTATAGATTGACGTCAGAAAGCTGTAAAGTTCCAAGCAGAACTTTATAAGTTGAAAGAGATTTGGACTTTTCTGAAGGCTGAAGCCTACAACTGTATCCATGGATCAATGTGAAGGCCCAAACAGAAACTTAAATCGGGGTTATAAAGAACTTTATATGTGCAGAGTTTGCTTGTGCATAAATTAGGCTACAATAGGCCCTATGTGAGATTAATGCAATACGCCATTTGCATGACATGATGCGTATAGGCCTATTCACTCAATGCATCACTTGGTCTATAGTATACAGTACAAGCAGAATTATAAAGCAACAAGCATGCATAATTTCATGAAAACACGTTATTAACTGCATGCATGCAGGTTTTCCCAATATCTTGAGGGACAATGCGGAGGCAGAATATACCTTCTAGGTCTGTCCTTTGACCCAAGGAGACTAATTGCGACTGTGTATTAATATTAATTTGATTCAAAACCTGGAAAAGTTTCATATGACAATGGTCAATCTCCCTACGCTATAGTTAAAATAAACAGATATTAATAATCAATACCTGTGTGTTGTAAGGTTTGACTATAGGCCTACACAAATACGCTGGTGATGTGACACCACGTCAATTAATATTTAACCATCTATTTATTTAAGAGAGGAATCACATGTGCTACTGGCGCCAAGTCCAGTGGCTTTATCGGACAAAAACAGGCAACAAACCTTCGCTTATCCAAAAGCCCTCAGCAAGGTAAACGTTGCACATAAAGAAAGATGATTGAAGCTCGTCTTATCTTAACAAACGCTAATGCAATCTTCTTTTTTAAGGATCCCGAGGTTCAGTTTACTTACAACATGACAAAACCTCTGTCTCTGACACACAGAGAGCTGGATCGTGACGTCAGCTTGGCCCCAGACACAGGGCGCGCGTGTTAGCCATGATGGGTGTGCGCGATCACGTGCATGCGCAGGCACAGCTTTAAACATGCAGCGCGGGCACGTCAATAGACACGCTGAAAGCGCTTTTCGGTTAGTAGTAGTAGAGAGAGGGTGCTCTATACAGGCGAACGGAATCCACGCAGCAGACGCAGCTAGAACAGCGACCGACCCCACGGCGAGCAGTGGTTTGTGTGGCACATCAGGAACTGTGGCGGCGGTTGTGGGACGAGATCCTTTTTAAAACCATGCTGGATTGACTGCACAAGAGGCAACTACAATCAATGGCTCGGCTTTGAAATCGTTCAAAATTTATTGGAAAGGAGTGTGTGTGAGAAAAGAGCGAGAGTGAGAGGGGGAGAGGGAGAGAGAGAGAGAGGGAGAGAGAGAGACGCGAGCGAGCGAGTGGCGAGAGAGAGGGGTGGAAATAAAGATTCTTTCAACGATGGAACTTACAATGGAAAACATTGGAAATCTGCACGGCGTGTCTCACTCCCATCAAACGAGCGACTTAATGAACTCCCCGCACGCGCGGCAGTCCTCGGCGTCGCATCGGAACTTGGTGTCGCACGGGCGGTCGGCGATGGTGTCCAGCATGGCCTCGATCCTGGAGGGGGCCGGGGACTACCGCACGGACCCCCACGCCGCGCTGTCCGGCCCCTTGCATCCCGCCATGACCAGCATGTCGTGCAGCGACTCCGGGATGAGCCTGAGCAGCACCTACACCACGCTGACGCCGCTGCAGCATCTGCCCCCCATCTCCACCGTCTCGGAGAAATTTCACCACCATCCCCACCACCCCGCACACGCTCACCACCATCCGGCGCATCAGCGACTCGCGGCCGGTAACGTCAGCGGCAGCTTCACCCTGATGCGGGATGACCGGAGCCTCGCCTCCATGGGCAATCTCTACGGCCACTACCCCAAAGATATGTCCGGCATGGGCCAGTCGCTGTCCCCGCTGTCCAACGGCCTCGGGTCTTTGCACAACTCCCAGCAGTCGCTCGGCGCCTACGGGCCCGGAGCTCACCTGTCCAACGACAAGATGCTCTCGTCTGGGGGATTCGAGACCCACGCGGCCATGTTGTCCCGGAGCGAGGAGCACTTAGCCAGGGGTCTCGGCGGCCACGGAGCCGGGCTCATGACGTCGCTGAACGGCATGCACCACCACAGCCATCCGCACTCTCAGGCGAACGGGTCCATGCTGTCGGACCGGGACAGGCAGGCGGTAGTGGGCGGCGGACAGGGCGGCGGGTCGGGTCAAGTCGAAGAGATCAACACCAAAGAGGTGGCGCAGCGGATCACGGCGGAGCTCAAGCGTTACAGCATCCCGCAGGCCATCTTTGCCCAGCGGATCTTGTGCCGGTCCCAGGGAACCCTCTCGGACCTGCTACGGAACCCTAAACCGTGGAGTAAGCTCAAGTCGGGCCGCGAGACCTTCCGCAGGATGTGGAAGTGGCTCCAGGAGCCGGAGTTCCAGCGGATGTCGGCGCTCAGACTAGCAGGTGAGTGAGGAGACAGCTCTGAATCTGACTGATGTGGAGGGATCAATTAGAAGTCAATGTGGCGAGACTGTCAATAGCTGCTCAAACACACATTACTAGAAGTTATTAGTCGATGGCATCGAGTAAAACTTCATCATGACAGTTGGGGGTGTTAAATGTTTAAGGAAATCTATATTTTGATTGATGTTACAATCCATGATAGTGTAAACAGGCGCTTTACTTTGGCAAGCGCTGGCTGGGGCAAGCGGTTAGACTGTAAAAACAAAGGCTAGTATGGGGGTTGCTCACAGTTGCTGTATACCTTCAACCAAACACAGCTCTGCAAAGAAAGGCCTGTTTGGCTATGTTTTACTCACATAAACACAGAGAGGCGCACACACCCGCACAGCCCAGACAGATAGACAGGCAGGCAGGCAGACAGAAGAGACAGACAGACACTATACAATGGAAGAGGGAGGGGGAGAGAGAGACACACACAGAGAGACAGAGAGAGAGAGGGAGAGAGAGTACAAACAAAGGAAATCAAATCAAGCTCCGGATTAAAATGATTGCATCTGAGACCCATGTGACTTTAAACGGTGAAATAAAGCCATATGCATGATTGACCTTTTAGCAAGCTCCCACTTCTTACGTCGTGTAATCAATCCCCCCTCAAACATGCAGCCATAGTGTGACTTTGGGCCTGTGCGTCCGGCAGAGTCGCTATATACTGTGTTCCCCTGTCAAATACGCGAGGCGCAAACAAGATGCGTCTGAGGCGTAAGGGCCTGGCCAACGAGTCACAGGAGCGTGACCTCCCGTGGATCAATACTCCAGGTCCCAGCGTCCCTTTCAAAGTAGCGCACTGATAAATGATCGATTTGAATGTGAAAGACAACGAAACAAACAGATGCGTCTTCTTCCTACTTGCATGCACGCAGGAGCCCCGTGTTGATGATGATTATTATTATTCATATGGCATAATGGCAACCTCATGCGCTGTCCAAAACGCTATATAACTGGCGCACTGTTTCCAAACGTGATTTATTATGTCCCGTTGTTTTATCTGCTTGTGGAAATTGTGTTGTGCGGGTTACGTGCACTGTGCAAATCAACCATATTTCAATTACAGCAATTACACACAACAGGCTGCAGCACGGATTCATAAAATATATCTGAGATATATAGTGGAAGGTCAGTCAGCCAAGCTCACGCGCACGGGCGCGCGGCACACACACACACACACACACACACACACACACACACACACACACACACACACACACACACACACACACACACACACACACACACACACACACACACACACACACACACACACACACACGTTACACACACACACACACGGCACGCTTGTTAATTTGTGACAGGGCATTCGGAAAGATGATCGATATAATTTGGTGTCCATGAATCACTTCCGCAACACCGAGGGGACAACCAAACACTAGGCCTAAACAAAAACATCTCTCGAAAACAAGTCAGACTGTAGAAATCACAACTTGTTGTGGCCCATAAGAGATTACATCGCACTTTGAAAACGATTAAACGGGGCTTCCATGAAAACAAGAGACATTAAAAACACAGATGGTTGCGAGAGTCTCTCATTGATGTTTGTGTAAAGGCCCCGTTTAGACGTGCGATTCCAAACGTCAATCAGCGCTTCTGCGTCGTATTTCAGCGGACAGTTCAATTAAGCAGATATAGTGGCATATTTTAGTTCCAGTCAATGCCCTATTGAAAAGCACTTAATGGAATGTAAATTGTTCCTTTGCGCATTTAGTGGGGTTCTGGTAAATAAAGATTTAAACACTCCACAATTGTCTCTTTAAGTGCCACTGCTGTTAAAGCTAATTGGGCAATGGGGTTTTATATCTTCCACACCCTGCGCCGGGATAAAACTCTGTTTCAGTCCGTTGACAACATGCTGCCTTATACAGTGGCATAGCATCACCGAATTAGAAAGTAGAGCTATTATATGGACTGGAATAGGGTTGCTAGGGAACAGCTTATAAGAGGCCAAGAATATTCCCTGTCATATTCATAAACACCGCAACAGAAAACAAACTTGGACCACTTTAGGATGTTTGTATGCATAGTGGCCAAGTATGAAAAAGGTCTTGTGCGTAAATGAATGTATTGTGAATTGATGCAGTGACCTGTCATTATCCCTTTAATTGATGCTCGTGCTGTTTTATTGTTTTCTCTGCTTTGCAATTGAACCACCTTCAACATTGCACTGGGTATTTCATTAGACGGAAAATGCCAAATCACACCAATCCCTACCCAAAAGGATTAAAAATAATAAAAAACAAAATGTATATATAGCCTAGCTTAAGTGGGAACTATAGGAGCACGAGTCTTTGTTGTGTGTGCTGCGAGCTACCTGCTTGTCAGCACCTTTGAGGCAGAATACAGCCGGGCAAAATGACAAATGACTTGTATGTAAATGGCTGGAGCTACATTTTACTTATTGCATTTAAAATCGCCATTATCCGCGGCGCGCATGTGGGCTGGGAGTGGGAGTCGGAGGGGTTTGTGATGCTGAAAGGGAGGCTGGGCAATACTCGGTCGGCCACATCAATCAATAAATTCAAATTACTATTCCAAATTCATCACAGTCACACAAATCAATGCAGCTGCCCTGCTTAGCTAATGTGAAAATGCCAGTGTCTGCACACTCACATGACGATCCAGTCCCGGAACGAAAAAAACAGAGTAGAGAGAGATAGGCCTATGGGCTATCACGTTATTGGTGCATGGGGGGTTTCTGACACGGGGAATGTGGCGCGTGCCCTTCACGCTCGACGTCTGCTAATGGAATGAGGGCAACGCTTTCCCACTCACCCTATTCACTCCCTCCAGGTCCAAATGGAAGGTGCGGGTATGGATTAGGCGGCCTAAACCCTAGGCCAAATAAATAGCCATTGTCCTTGTACCTCGCAATGGCAACTGCTTTGGTTTAGTATAGTCTATTATTAAATAGGCCCTACATATATACCTGTACCTAAGCTAACCTTTTAGTAAACAAGAGTCTGTAAGGAAGACGCAGCAAGGTAGGGCCTGCGAGGCATTTAAAGATTGCATTAACGATGAAAACAATTCGTCTTTGCATCTGTGTTGAATTCCACACTCCATCTCAATGTATTTGGTCGGGTCAATAAAGCTGTGATCGATAAGGATAGCCAGTGCATCTATCAATTATCCCGCCTCAGCACTCTCTCCCATTGGTCTCTCCCCCGGAGTAGAGGGGGAGGTTCGCATGCAGTCAGAAAAGGCAAGGGAAAGAGGGTCGCTTAAAAAAAGCCTTATTGCACACCTTTTTCTTTCTCTCTGCTGTAATCATGTTACATTTGTTGAGTGGAAAGCAAGCTCACTCTCAATATGCCCTTTGGGGTTTCGGTTACACAATCATCAACCGTGTGAACATGGGCTCACTATACGCTATTGCAGACAGATTCAAAGAAATCGTCGATGAAACCTCTGTGAATTGTTAAACGCAATGAATAAACAGCACAATCTTTTCGTCTTGCTATTGCGAAATACCCCCCCCCCCCCCCCGGATGGAATCTGATTAAGTAAATCGAAATCCAAACGAATGCATGCAAAGCCTGCATGTTGTGGTGGAGTCAGTGTGTATAGGACTGCATGCCATGATATGCCAAAAGCTCTTTCCTCCCGCACCGAGAAAAGCGCAGTTGGTTCATTATCATTTGAATGGCCAGAGCACGTGCCAGGGTGTGTGGTATAGGTCAGACCCACAAGACCCGAAGAAGAAGGGGGAAAAAAAGACTGTGCGCGAGGGTGGGCCGCCTTTATTCACGTTTCAATGGGACACACGCCGTTTACATAGGCAGCCTAATACCCCTCCTCCCCCTCCTCCCCGCCGCAGCCCGCCCGTAACAAACAATGCTGCGTACGTCCTTTCTCCTCGAAGCGTGCATCAGTGCCCATTTCCATTTATTCAATAGTAAATACATTTTTATTGACCTGTGCAATAATTAGTCGTTTCCTTGGCCATAGCCTACTACTTCGCCCAGTGGTGCTGGCCGTGGTGCTGAAATGCTCCCTGCACGCGCTGTGCTGTCCATAGGCTAGTAGTGCTGAAATGTTTTAAACTATAGGCATGTACACAACACATGGCGCTGTCCGGCGTGCTGAAATATTCCAAACCATGGGGCATCTCCCAGTTTTCTTTCTTCAATAGGCCTGCAGAGTATACACTTCGTGTAGGCCAGAAACATCACATTATCATCCAACATTGGCTCCATGGATCAATATCAGAGTTACGTCAGCTTCACAACCCTATCCTTATAGGATTATATCTGAGTCCAAGACCAACTGAGAAATCAAACGTGGGTCTTTGGGGGGTTGAATCAAATGATATGAAATGGAAGACGGTTTATATTCAGCTATAGTAGCAAGCTGTTCACCAACACACAAAAAAACACAAAAACAAAACATAAATAGTTCGGAGTAGGTCACTTAAGCCGAGGATAATGGTTTTAATTGGAGAGGGCATTAAGATGTGATTGATGTGGGATCATCTAAAACAGGCTTTTTCATGAAGAGATGGCTTGATGTTAGCCTGAAATGATCGATTGGTACTTTAATAATTGATGTGCAAGGGGAAGACTGGCGAGTGAACGGTGCAGCTGCGGTTTCAGACTCGCTGTTCGTTAAGCACAGCTATGTGTGCTGTAAATACGCGAGACGAAATGTACACACATCCTCGACGCCATAGGGGCACTGTACGGTTATTGAACAGCCCTTTCTTATAAGGCTTTCTCCTTAAGGCTTATTTCTACGATAGCCTATATAGATGAGATAGCAATTTGGGATTTGGAACAGTATCTGCTACCCATGCAAGATGAAAAACGGCATGCATGTGCAGCCAATATAGCATATATAGCCGGCATGTCGCCTCATAGTTCGCTCTCCCTCTCTCCCCAGTGTGTATGTGATCTGGATATAGAGTGCGTCTGCGCCATACACATTGTTAAGGCCGATCTGGCGAGCCCTGAATCTGTATCGATTTCCATTCCCCCGGCCTCTCCTTTCCATCTCTGGAGCTGCGCCATGCAGCCATACAACTCCCGCTAGCCTCCCCCACACGCCCCACCGCCCCTACCTCTCCACTGTGCAACACCATTTCTCCCATTAACAGCCCAGCCACCCTTCATAACACAAAACAGAATGACTAATAAACACTTGCTCGTACACTGGTTTGCACAGGTCGCCGCGTGCTGCAACAACCACAAGGCACGCAGTGGCCTTTTACCTTTGATGGACACAAGCAGCCTATAATCTCAATACTTCCTATATAGCCGCGCAGGCTTTACATTCACTCGAGCATGAAGCTACAGTCGTCGCTGTGCACCGTGCAGATATTTCACGCGCGAAATCATGAAACAGGACTGCGGTTGCTGCGGTTGTAATTTGCAGCATATATAGCGTGAGTATACGATTCAAAATACCATAAAGTTGCCATACTGTCCCGCACACGTCATCACCTCCTTTGTGTTACTGGAAACGGCCAGCTGTTGGACTCCACGCGCGTACACACACACACACACACACACACACACACACACACACACACACACACACACACACACACACACACACACACACACACACACACACACACACACACACACACACACACACACACACACACACAGCAATTATAAATGCAGCAGAGCAGAGGTCTGCGCAGCGTGGCTCTGTACAGTCTAGAACACCGTCTATTCTATTTTAGATGATCAATTCCTATGTTGCTCCGTCGCCCCCTCGCCAAACCGGATCGATAGGAGAGAATGACCTTTAAATCAAATTGCTCACAGACTCGGCTGAATGCACGAGGCTTGCATCAAAGAGTTAAAAGCCATTGCGTGCATGCACCACATATTATAATCTAAATCTGAAACAGCATGCCTACTGTCTGTGAAGCACTTCGGGTTCTAATCGTGAAGAAAATTGCGTTTAACCTACACTGCGGGACTGCATTTAAATGGATAGCCTATAATATTTACTGTTGAATTATACAAAACTGCATTTCGATGGCTTTTGGCCCGATAGTCGCCAAAGGCTAACATGGATTCCACCATGATGATACACATGGATCCTTAAGGCATTGATTGGAGTTATTGTGCAATTTGTTGACCAAAACACTGATGTCACTGCACGGCATAGGCTACCTAAAAAACGTGGGGGCTCTATACCTCCACTGGTCCAAAGCAAATTATACATCTCTGACCACACTGGGGCCGAAACACCAAAGTATCTACTACTCTACCGCGTCGCGGTAGCCGCTTATCTGAAGCCCTGACAGGCCATTGCTTATTAAGGCCCGATAATGGCTTGTTTAATGCGCATGCTAAGAAACGCGCAGGCAAGGACATTGTCAACGCAATTAAAGGAGAGAAAAGGCGCATATTCAATTTAAGGGTGACTCACCGAGAGGTAGATTGATAAGAATGGTTTGTGTTGGCCTGATTAAATCAGGTTGCCCATAGACTGTTACCCAAGAGAGTAGTGGCGTGCTAATCGTTGCTTATCCCTTTGGTGGGAAATAAAAGAAATAACACATAATGAGTGGACCTAAGTGGGACACGTTAAAAAAGGTGCCCGGCTTCTATATTGTAGGACGTTTGGTTTAGCATAATGTCAAGATTTAAACCTCTTAATTATTCAAATCTTTACCGCCATTGCCCGCCAACCAACCGCAGGCGAGAAGACCATGTCTGTTTAAAATGTCGTATTAATTGATCAGAGATGTTTTCTATTTTGTGATGGAAGCAGATGGTTTGATATGGGACCTCTGTAAACCACTCTACAGTGCAGGGTCGATCACAACAAAACCGCAATCACTGTCTCGCTCTCTCTCTCTGACACACACACACACACACACACACACACACACACACACACACACACACACACACACACACACACACACACACACACACACACACACACACACACACACACACACACACACACACACACACACACCTTGCCGTACCCACAAGTGCAACCTGAAACTCCAGTTGGGCAAACCCACACAAATCAACAAAGGAACAAAACGACTGTGAAATCAATTGATGAATTAATCAATGATAGCCTATATATATATGCCTTTTGCATAGCATGCTAATACGTGTACTGCGAGTAGGCCGTCCTATTTGAATAATCACAGGCTATACGCTAAGGTATGGACTGATTGATTCATATAGCCAATTTAAAGCAGTAAATAGTTTATTAATTATATGATTATTTTCACGATTACCGATATTATACATGCATTCCAACTATTGAGTGTGTGTGTGTGTGTGTGTGTGTGTGTGTGTGTGTGTGTGTGTGTGTGTGTGTGTGTGTGTGTGTGTGTGTGTGTGTGTGTGTGTGTGTGTGTGTGTGTGTGTGTTACAGTTAGAATATGTTTTCGTTATAGCCCAACCATGTGAATTAGGTTTCCAGTTTTTATTTAAAATAATAGGGCCATATTAATTACAATTAATAATAAAGCAGCAATTTTGTAATTTCAATTAGCATTGTTATTATTATTAGGCCTATTATTGCTTCGTTAGTTTAATTCAGGTTGTGCAGGTTAGTAGATTTGAGAGAAAAAATGTCTGTGCATGTGGTGTACCCACTCACCATGTAAAAATAAATACTGACCCACATTTCTTTATAGTGATCTTCCCAATGTGTTAATGATGATAATAATGATGGCGCTCGAAGATAAACTATTTGAGAGACGATGAATGATTGTGTTTTGTGATCCACAATGTATTTGTCACATATAGAGAAATCACTAAACTAAATTCCGAAATCAAATAACCCTTTAAGTTGCAGCCGCTATGTTTTCACCGACTTTTGCCACATAAAATGCGGCAAATAGCCGCACATACGTCCGTACATAGCCTACGTACACGTTCTGAAGTGGGTCAACACAAAACGCGAAGAAATTAAATAACTAATATTTTAATGACAAAACAAATCTGTTATTTATAGATACGTCTGTACACATGCATGTATGCATGCAGCAATGATTTGTATCCACAAACTTCCACACAATAGCGCCATATAGTGGCTAAGTATTAGTTTGTATACAGTATACTGTATATTGCTGCTGCCGCTTATCATTCATTAGTAAGTATAGATATGGGGGAAAAAAAAGTATAGTCCCATGGGTGACAGACAGGGAGACTGTTTCTCACCGGTAGTAGCCTGGCCTTTGCGGGAGAGAGAGTCGCACCGCACCCAATTTCACATCAGCCCCGTTCGTTGGCCATCGATCAAACTGCGAGGCCGGCTGGCTGGCTGGCCGGCCATGCAGGCCCATGGTGCGGTTACCTATTGATTCCCCCATAGCCTTACCACCCTCTGCTCTCCCACTTCAAATCCCACAGAGCAAGAGAGCAGAGAGAGCACACACACCTATACGACCCGCTGCTGAGGCAGAGCTTTCACACGCTCTGACATTTCATTCTTTATTTTGCAACCAGACCCAGTTATAGCCTGTGCATTGTCGGTCTGTTGAGTCAAATGAACATACAGGCATGCATAGCATCAGTGCAATTTCTAAGAAATATTTAGGGTATATGCGGGACCGTGTACACAATAAAATCCCCACATTGCTAAATTATACATTTGTAACTTAGAGGGCTAAATGCATACACGTGGTTTCGTGATGTGTGCACATAACTCGAGTATTCAAATAAATAAAATTCACAAGGATTCATTTGACAGTGTATGATATCTCGAAAAATGAATATGTTGGCGAGTTCCACCATAAAAGTATATAGGCCCATGTCTGAATCTGCACCACGTGTTAAGCAACACGCCGAACGAAAGTAAAGCTTTATAGAAAATAAAGCATTATAATTATCATCATCACCACGCATAACTGGTTCGAGCAATTATGAGTGGAATCAATGGTGATCTCAGATAATAGAATATCATGAGCGAAGCCATGCATGCACTCCTGCGCAGAGTGCAGGCTATACTATTAACTTGGCACAAAATAATGCAGGTTAGAATTCAGCCATACAGTTCTCTCAATCATGCACTTAAATGGCTGAATGCTTTTCATTATCCAAAAAGTCATAAGCGGAGAGATGATCGCAAACGGCCATCTTTATTGATTATCGAATCGTTGACGCGCTGTAATTTCTCAGGCTTTATTACTATAGGCTATAGCCGCCATACATAGAGGAGAGTATAAAACAATAGCATTGAATAACACTATATATATATATATATATATATATATATATATATATATATATATATATATGGCCGTAGTGTAGATCTTAAAATATAACTTACGATATCTGAAATAGCATGTTTTTAATGATACTGCATTTGCAGCTATATATGTACATTGTAGGCTACACTGCGGCACCGTGTTAAAGGGGAATTCCACCCATTTTCAAAAATTTCCTGAGAGGATACAAATGTGAACCAATTGGACCCTGCCGGGTCCATTTGGTTCCATGGGGTTTGAAAGAAAAATCATTAATATGGGGAAATACATCTTGATGATGTCATCAGATGTATTTCACCAAAACCATTTTTAGGAAATACAGAATTGGGGGAACTTTTTATCATGTCCACACAGCATCTCTCAGGTATTTTAATGACATATTAAATGTTGAAAATAGGTGGAGTTCCCCTTTAAGGTTTAAATAATTTTAGGGTGAGAATGACCACAAGAATATTATCAAAATATAGGGATATTATTATTATTGTTATTATTATTATTATTGTTGTTGTTGTTATAGCTACACATCTCGAAGCGATGAAAAACTATATAGTGGAATGTATAGGGGAATGTGAGCTGCATGATGCGCCCGTCAGATTGAATGTTATTGAAGTAGTGGGGAATGCCTTGCAGCTGAGCGGCGAGGAAGGCAAACAAACAAACTGTGTCACTTTATCAGTATATTAACACCAATTCTCTCTCATTACATTAAGGAGTATTGAACTGGGAAGTGTTTTGGACTGGCGTAGAGCTTGGCATGCACTGCCCCGCAGGTTGGACGGAATAAATACTGTACAAACAGCCTTTTAAATTGTAGTCGTGTCGATACCGCACTATCAATCTCCATCGAATAGTGGGAGAATGTTCAAACCAGCAGCGATTGGTAAAGCAAAACATAATCCCCGCGACGTTTGAAGTAACAGGTTGAAAGGGAAACGGGCACACACTCTTATATAAGGTTTATATAAGCCTAAAATATTGATGGGTTTTCTTAGTATAGGCCTATACACTTGTCTTGGAAGTCACTGGGAGCATATAGCACGCTGAACCAGTAAACCTGTTTATTGGTAGCTTAATTAAATCAGTCGTTAGGGCCGTAACCATCCACGTTTATACCCGTATGGGCTATACATAAAAGCACAATAAGTATAGGCCTGCAATTAACATGGATTTAATTTGAATGTACTGCATCTTGTGTGGCGATTTGGGGGAACACAACGCACGAATTCCATGACATGATCAAAGACAACGTAGGCTAGCCTAGGGTTTTTAAAAAGGGAATTCCCCCCATTTTCAACATTTTATTATGTCATTAATATAGGCCTGTGGAAATAAAAAAAGAATGGAGGTCTAAAAAATCATTAACAGGGTGAAACACATTGTGATCTAGTAACTGTTAAAATGGGTGCAATTCCCCATTCACTGCAAAGGAAATGTGATTTCCTTTGCAGAAGGCAAAAAATGGCTAGAGCCCAAAAAAGTCAAATATATTTGCCATGATCAATTCAGAAATAATATATAGACACATAGGCTATATAGGCATATGCGTGTCTGTAACATACACATTTCCATATGCCATCGTGTGCCAACTGAGGGGGCAGAGAAAGGTTTCCTTTTTTTTCTCCACCCTGAGTGTTTTGTGTCCACCCCTCCATGAATGTGCACTATAGGCCCACTCCCCCTGCGAGGCATAATTAATTGGACGAACTGAATTTCACACACGAATTATTCACGAATCCATCGATCGATATTGAACACACAGGGCCTTTCTCTTAACCCCTCTTGGCGTGTTGTGATGCAAAGAATATTAATGCCATCGGAAAATATTAGTTTTCTTCCCCCCTATGCAATGTGAACTTATAAGTTTAGGCTACAGTGAACAATTATAGGCCTCAAGTAATTTGAGGACAGATCCAGAATGCTTCCTATAAAGTTATTTAAATCAAGACATTTGAATAATGCCCTTTGGTCAACAGTGATGTAAAAACAAAAACAAAAAAGGGTTCAATTAATATAGTCTCAACTCTAGCCCAACAACATTTATGCCATTTATTTATGAATGAAATAACCCATAAAACGTAAAGGTTAACAGCCTCTCTTATTCTAGGTGGTTCTTAAAATGAATGACTTGACTTCCATAAGCAGCTATACAGATATACGACCCCTTTACACCGAGTAGCATACGAGATCTAACCCAATATATAAGAAACTCCCCCAAAATAGGATTTCATATAGCGTGGGCTGTTCTTTGTGCATGAGTTTGTTGTGTCCGTCTCTGTGCGCTCGCTTGGTGCCTATACTGTAGCTCTAAAAGCTGCAATGATCGATTTTTTTTCTTTTCTACGCCGAGCTTGGTTCAGTAATCAGGGCCCCCTTCCTCACCAATCGATCGATATTGATTACTAAATCCAGCGCCTGTAGCAAAGGCAGCGCACTATGGCGCCCCGTGCAGCCCGGCCGGCCGGGGCACAGCGAGAGTGACACCTACCGACAGACAGACGATAGAGCACCCAGCCTGGACTCCCACAGTGGGCGATTGTATGGCAGGGCATGACTCACCATTGAAATAAGATGGAGAGAAGAGAAGTGGAGGGGATGGAAGGAGGGGGGGGGGCAATGTCAGTGGAAATGCTCGAGTGGTGGTGTGTGTGTGTGAGAGAGAGAGAGAGAGAGAGAGAGAGAGAGAGAGAGAGAGAGAGAGAGAGAGAGAGAGAGAGACAGACAGACAGACAGACAGACAGACAGACAGACAGAGAGAGAGACTTATATTGGCATGAGAGTCAGGGAGAAATACAGGGTGTTCTTGGAACCGGAATACATCTGTGGTGTTTGTTATTTAAAAACATTTTCAAGAATACGCATGACAACAACAACATAAATATATATATGACCTGCTAATCCCTATTTGCAATCTAGCCATACAGACTATTTATATATTTATATTGAACATTATGGATAGATTAGACTAGATTAGATGATCCAATACTATTTTGTCCAGACAACGTGAGAAAACAAGAAAATGGATGTGTAAGACTTTCCTTCCATCAATAACACACATCTTATTCCTTCCTTGTTTTTTCTAGATACACACCATGACCGTAGTAAAATTACCGAAAAGGTAAAAAACATATATTTCTTTCTTAATAAAACACACCACTATATAAAGTAATCTTATACAAGGCTTCTGGCATGCATGCTTGTCATAACAGCTTTGCAGAGGGAGGACAAAGGGCACAAAAACAGATAACGGCAAAAGATATGAAATATCACAAATGTTAGGAAATGTTTGGTCAGGGTGTGTGTATCTGTATGTGAACTGTCTGCACGTCATGTGAAAACAACGCTCCATTTTGTAGGAGATAAAAGTATAAGGCACAGAATTTTGGAATGGAAAACAAGGAAGGGTAGAAAAAAGAAACATCACGCAACAGTTATTTGTAAGAGACATTTCTCACATAATTCACTAGCAATCTAATCCCGTAGTGTTGTATTGTGTTTATTTTTTTAATGCAGGACTTTCACCCTGGCATTCTTAATTTGAGCACACGCGAAAGTCTTTTTCAGAAATCTTTAAACGTCAAAAGATAGCACCGCTGCAATCCCACAGGTCAAAGATTGTAGCTATTTGTTGTACAAAGAAACCTAGCGCTTAAATTACTTGCTTCTTCACATAATATTGTATTGTAAATTAGACCCTTTCGAACATGAAAATATCCAGTGAATGTTATTATTTGAGGAAGAACAGATCCACATCAAGGTCAATAATTCATTCATTAAATGCACCTATTTGTGCATTAACTTCACACAGATCGAAGGGAGACATATTCAATGAAAATACACCACCCTTTTTGAATCACTTTAGGAAAAGACCAAACCACAGAAAATAAGCCAATAATCTTCATCATCACGGCCACTGTCAATATCACCGTCACACAGGCAAATACGTAGTGTTCATTTAAATTCTAAAGCAAATTAACAGTATTTTACTGTGCACAGCAACACCTCATCACTGGCTTCATTAGTCCTGTGTTCAAGCATAAGTGATTGATATGATGCTGCTGCATATACATACTGTATATACAAGATGTGCATGAGTGTGTTTATTCTTGTGTGCATATCTTTGTGTTCGTGTACACAGAATGTGTGTCCTTGCATGCGTGCCCCCCCACACACACACACACACACACACACACACACACACACACACACACACACACACACACACACACACACACACACACACACACACACACACACACACACACACACACACACACACACACACAGAGAAAGAAAGAGAGAGAGCTGCAGTGTTGATGTAAAATATGAATATGATGGATGGGCCTGTGTGCAGGTTAGACATCTGTAGTAAACAGATTGGACTGCGATGGCTGATCAATGGGCTCTGCTCCACTGTAATTAGACACACAGCGCCACTGCTTGGCTCCAGCCACTTCAGCACAATCACACACACACACACACACACACACACACACACACACACACACACACACACACACACACACACACACACACACACACACACACACACACACACACACACACACACACCACACACACACACACACACACACACGTGTGCACAGATACACACTGTCACAGGCACATGTGTGCACAAGCATGCAGAGTCTCTGTCACAAACGCGCACACGCACACAGCACAACGGTGAGAAATAGTCTATCTTGAGACAGAGCCTAATCCGAGAAGATGGCAGCCATCTTGCTATTTTGTCTTAGTTCCTCAATGAGGCCATATGAGGGAAGCTGAGAGGGGCGCACAGTGCAGACATGTCTCTGGTAGTGGGATTAGAACCCATAGGGCCAGCAGAGACATGTCTCTGGTATAGAACCCATGGCCAGCAGTGACATGTCTCTGGTAGTAGGATTAGAACCCATTGCCAGCAAAGACATGTCTCTGGTAGTAGGATTAGAACCCATGGCCAGCAGGAAACATGTCTCTGGTAGTAGGATTAGAACACATATAGTGGCAGCGCAAACATGTCTCTGGCAGTAGGATTAGAACCCAAAGGGCCAGCAGAGATGTCTCTGGTAGTAGGATTAGAATCCGTGGCCAGCAGAAACATGACTCTGACAGTAGGATTAGAACACATATAGTGGCAGCACAAACGTGTCTCTGGCAGTAGGATTAGAACCCATGGCCAGCAGAAACATGACTCTGGTAGTAGGATTAGAACACCTAGGGCCAGCAGAAACTTGACTCTGGTAGTAGGATTAGAACCCATAGGGCCAGCAGAGACATGTCTGGTAGTAGGATTAGAACCCACAAGAGCAAGCAGAGGCATGTCTCTGATAGTAGGATTAGAACCCATAAGGCCAGGAGGACTACACAGCGTGGCTCCAGATCGGGGCTGGGTATAGTAGTCTGAACTTCACTCGGCGTCTCTACCCTTTCATCTACACGTCTACACCGCTACTAGCCCATTCACCCCATCCCCTACAAATACACCGCAACTTATAACAACACACTTACACCGCATGCAACATTCTATTAACTATTAATTTCTCTGTTCCCTGGCTACAACCCCGCCAACCCCACCAAACTCCCACGGGGCCACTCGATGTGTTTTCTTTTGAAAATTGCTCGGCGCTGTGTGTACGTTGCGGTGCGCTCATAGCCGAGTCCGCGCACGGCATCTCCACCGGTGCTTGTGGTGGAAAAGAGGAGTGGGTTATAAATACCCTCTCGGAGCTCAATAGAGTGGGCCTCCAGTGGGGTTCTTTTTGAAGTAGCAGACTGCAGAGCTGCTGGGAGGGGGGATTCTGGCCTCCGTCCCCGCGGAGAACCACCCCCCCTCTCTACCACCCCCCCAATTCCTACAGCAATGTGGGTCAATATCTCCCTCTCTTTCACTCCTCTTTCCTCTCCCTCCCTCCTTACCCCCCTCTCTTTTGGGTTCTGAGACACACAAATGTGCTCACTTTGACTCATCTTTCCTTCTTTCTTTCCTTCCCTCCCTCTTTCTCTCTCTTCCTCCCTCCCTCTCGTCTTTTTTCTCCACACAGCTCCACATGCACAGACACACACACAAAAAACGTTCAATTTTGTGCAACAGTCACTCAGTCCCCCATTGCGACTCAAACTGCATTAATATTGAATCAAACAGCAGCAGTGTCTCCAGCTAGCAGCCCCTTCCACCCCCCCCTTCCCAACCCACCCGTGCACGCACACGCACACGCACACACACACACACACACACACACCACCAACCCATCTCTATCTCTCTCACCGCGGGCTGGCTCCCTGTCTGCACTCTGCAGGATGGAAGGAATAGTCCCACTGGGCAAAAGGCATGGATTAGCTTTAAATCAAGTTTAATATACAACCATATAGAACGGGGCCGTAGAATCTCTCTTGGTGTATTAACTTGTTACATGTTTAAAGCACAGGCCAATAACGTGTGCGGTTGTTTCGCGCGCCATCCTGCACCCAACAGTACCTGCAAATCCAAAACAAAGCTGCTCTACTAGCACTCCACGGGTGAAAGTTTGTATATTTACCTTGATGTCTGTGTCTCTTTCCCTTTCTCTGCTTCCCATCCTGATCCCCATTGCTACCCCTCCCACCACCCCCACCCCCACCACCACCACCCGCTCCAAGCCTGCAAGCGCAAGGAGCAGGAGCAACACAAGGACCGCAACATGGCGCCCAAGAAGCAGCGGCTGGTGTTCACCGACCTGCAGCGGCGCACGCTCATCGCCATCTTCAAGGAGAACAAGCGTCCGTCCAAGGAGATGCAGATCACCATCTCCCAGCAGCTGGGCTTGGAGCTCAACACCGTCAGCAACTTCTTCATGAACGCCCGCCGCCGCTGTGTGGACCGCTGGCACGACGACCACGGGACGAGTCCCGGGCAGCCAGGCACGTCCGCCACCACTTTCTCGAAGGCCTGAAGGAGGGAGCGTTAAGGAGGAGACGAAGGGCCCTTCGCAAAGGGGGGCTGGGGGACGCACGTTTTGGGAAGGTTGGGGGGCCAGGTGGGGGCCGTAATCGATGGTTAATAGTTTGTCCAGATCGTTGCCCCCCCCCGCCTGGCCTCGGACCCCTCTGAATGTGCCCCCCCCACGCCTCGAGTTTCATTTGTGCCATGCAATCACCTGGTCAGTGACAAAAACACAATAAACCACAACCTCCAGCTCCTCCATCCACTGGACTGTTATGAAAACCTAAAGGTCAAACGTAAAAAAAAAAAAAGTCAGGTCCACTTCACACATCGCACACACACACACGCATATACACAGTACATACACACACACAAACACATAAAAGGACAATCATTGTGTCTTTAAAAAACAAACCAGTTTTATGACATCTGTGTTGCTAGCAATTAAAGAGCCACCAAAGATATGACATTCTTTTTTTCTTTTTGTTTTGTTTGGACACCATCAGATGTCGGCAAAATGCCGGCCCCTCCTCCTCCTCCTTGTCCACATTATTTCCTTGGGATTCTGCTTTTCTCCCAACTCTCCTCTTTGCGTCTGCCTCTCGACTCTTTCTCATGCCACCCTGCAACCGCCTGGATGCGACGAGGGCAGATGATGGAGAAAGAGTGGCAATAAACCCGACGGAACAGCACATATAAGCCCTATTATCAAAGCCCCATCCTGCACACACAAGGCCATCATAAAGAAAAACAACAACGGATGCTATGAAAAGAAAATAACAAGGCTTTCCGATTCTCCTCCTCCTCTCCATCTACCTCCCCCCTCCCCTCCTGTACTCGGCTTCACTCCTCCCTCGGCCAGAGGTATTCCCTGCTGGCCAGCCATTTCAGAGAGCAGCTCGGTCTGATCATACTGCAAACTAATGAATTGAAAAATGAATCGATGCAGACAGAGAGAGCGGGACCTCGACCCCCTCCTTGAAGGTGAAACTCAAGACGCTCGGCGGTGAAGATACTCAGGTCTGCCCGGACCCAGGTCTTATATTTTTTGCACAGATGTCGGAGGCCTGCAGTGGGAGACACTGTCACTGTCGTCGTCGGGACGAGCTCACCCCCCTACCCCCACCCCCCGAGCCCGAGAGTCTGCGTTTCTCTTGACCGACAGGGAGAGGCGGGTTTGCGATATGTCTGGACATGCTCTTTGTTCTGCTGGGAGCTTTTTTCCCCCTCCCTTTTGATCAATAACTGAGAACCAAAGCGACGACACAACAACGCGCTCGGGCGTCCGGCCAACTGCATTACAGCTGCACCGAGGAAGCAGAATGTAAGAAGAGCACACAGAACCCAGCGGAGATGGGGACACAAAGGCCCTCACAGCAGCAACAGCATCAGCAGCAGCAGCAGCAGCAGTAGCAGTGGCACCTCATCCCTCCACCCCAGTTCTGGTGGAGGAGCAACAGTGCCCCCTACTGGTAACAGCAGAGACATGTAGCCCAGCTGAAGAGCAGAGGAGGAGAGAGAGGCGGGATGATGTGAGGGAGAGGGAGGGGAAGAGCCACTTGGAAAAGTCATGGCACAACACGTTCAGGCCCTCACAGCTCTGTGAAGGCAGATCAATAACAAACCATTATCCTATTGTTGTTCTTCATCCAACCAGCACTGGTGAAGCCAGAGGAGGGGGGATGGTTAAAACGCAATGTTGAAAAAACGCTGGGAAGTAAAAAAAAAAATAGTAAAAAAAAAGCAGGGATTTAGCTAAAAACACAAAACATTACACGGTTTAGACTAAAGGAGAAAAACTGACGGCTTTATCTTAGACAGTGCAGAAGATGGGACCGACCGACCCCCCTCTCTCCCTCCAACACACACACACACACACACACACACACACACACACACACACACACACACACACACACACACACACACACACACACACACACACACACACACACACACAATAACAAATAACTGATAGAAGGGCACTGAGGGTATTACTAGACACTGACACATCCGAGGAGCTGTGGAGATTTAATTTTGAGGTTTTTTTTTACATGATTTCAAATCACCATTTTTGGGAGGCTTATACGTTTTTGACAAATCAATGGTTTCTGCCCCAAATCATCTGTTTATTCATTTAAGGTATTCATTCTGTTATTCTACACACACACACACACACACACACCTAAACAGACAAATCCTGAGTGTTCATTTATCCATTTGTACCTCTGAGAATGTACACATGCAACCAAGTGGACCCTTACCCGTCCACTGGGTTACATTTGTACACACTCGGATTCAAATCAACCATCAGGATTTGCAGTGAGTCCTGAAATTGAGATTTGATCTGATGCAAATCGCCTCCTTGACAGACACCTGGGTTTTCACTAACCGACTACTACACCACTCTTGACCGTCAAAATGCTACAAAAAATGTGTGCCAATGCTAACTGCCTTAATGCTAATCAGAGAATATGGTACAACGTTCACACAGCTATACAGTGTGTCCCCCCACTACTGATGACGGGCGGTATGTGCCATAGCAACCAACAATCAACTTTTAACTGAATTAGAATATACTTTTTTAGTAAAAACAAGGGAAAAAAACAAGGAACGAGATTTTAAGGCGTACAATAACCAAACCTCAGCTGACAAAAAAGGTACAACAAGTTATGTGTTACCAAACTGGACACGCATTTTGAAAACAGAAGAAAATCTTTCTCTCATTCTGTCTTTGGTTCTACCTCCTCTGTCCCTCTAAATACCCCCCACCCCCCTTTCTCTCTTTCTCTCTATAATATTGATGCGGGTATTTAATTAGTACCATAGACACAAAGTTTCTATTTCTTGTTACTATTGTGCTCTGTTGTGCAGAAGTAAGGCACCTTGTTGATAAATCAAAAATAAAAAAGGAAAAAAGGAAGGACTTTTTAAAAGGAGAAAAAAAAGGAGGGGAGTGACAAGGACCGAGGCCAATGAAGGACATATTTTTTTGCATTCTATGTGAATATTGACTCGGCGCGGAGACATTTCCCATGTGAGAGAGAAAACAAAAAAAGAACAACAAAAAAAACAGGGAGCTGTGGAAGAGAAGAATGAAAGACGGATGATGTGTTCTCTCTCTGTCTTTTGGCATTTTATGTCTGAACTGTGGTCATTTCAGCCGCCTTTTAAAGCTGAGCTCCAAAAATGGGGTGTAATAAAAAGGGGAGGGGGTAGTGCGGGGTGGGTGGGTACAAAACATGACCTCCAAATGTCCTTGCTGATTCAGTGTGCATCGAGGGGGAGGGGGATAGGCGAGGGGAGGTGAAGAAGGGAGGGACTTAAAAGCTATCTGTATGGTCTTAAAAAAATGCAACTGTAGCATTTCCAACAATGTAGTCAGATCAGATTAGCTGTGCCGATTAGATAAGAGATGGTCATTGTAAGGGGGTGGGTGGGGTAGTGGGAGGGGGGATGCAGTGGGTGGGCGGGGGGGTTTGGGGGGGCGTAGGGGGAGGGAGTACTAACTAACTTCATGTTGCTGTAAGCAGTGAGTTAAAAAGTCACCAAAGGATGATGAGTCTAAATAGATTTGTGGTATACGCAGTTCAGCGAGCATTATAGGTACATAGGCTAGATTCAGCTCTAGATATTATAGGCTGACGAAATGACGTTTTGTTTGTAGTGAGAAACCAATGTGGCTACCTCACTAAGCTGAGTGGTTTGTGAAACCGCCACCGATACCAAAGATACTCCTGCCTACCGGTCCAAAAACTGCCTAGGGGGACACGAAAACCAAATAAAGAGATCCCCCCCTGTTCAATACCATAGCTGATAGAGAGACACACTGGTTATAATCTAAACCTGCACAGCTAAACGCTTAATCTATCCACTCGGTTTATTAACTACCAACTCTGAGTCCGCAAATGTAAAATGTTATACACTCAGAGTTAATGTAACACATAGGGTTTTACTGTAGTTACGCATGTACACAATCATGCACATACACACACACACACACACACAAACACGCACACACACACACACACACTTACAGTGCAGTCAGACTGCATCGTGCCATACAAGAGGAGGTGGCTACCTTGCAGATAAGAGTTGAGTGCCTTTTCCCTTCAACCACGGGTGGGACTGCACCGGATACACACACATACACACACACACACACACACACCATGCATGCGCACACATGCACACCCATTTATAAACATACATTTAGACAATACACCCATAATTAGATGGACTGAAGGGGGGGCAGGGGAGGAGAGAGGGACGCAGAGTGGGGGCTGTGTCAGCGTTTTCTCCATATTGACTCTCCATCTTCATATACTAGAATACAAGCACTTTATCATGTAGAAAGTCTATAAAACATTTTCTATACACTATTTATTTGAAGCAAAATAATGTTGCTCCTTAAACTGTCGATTGTCTTTGTTACTGTATAGTTGACCTTATGGTAGCTCACAGCCTTTCATACCCTCCCCCCCCCATTGTCCAGTGTTGCTTAAACATGGTCTCTCGGCCACTTTACCTCTCTCTCCACAGAGATATTTTTGTGTAACAGAGAGAGGGGAGGTAAGATGGTGAGAGGCCTTTGAGCACATTGTAGTTGTAATACTTTTTACCACTAAAGAGGTATCTCTCTCTCCCTCTCTCTCTTTTTCTGCACGTGCAAGCACAGTGGCTGCACTAGAATAGTGTGGGACAGTCATTGACAATTAAGACACAAATCCTCTCCTCCCTCCTCGCCTCCTCGCCTGTCCAGTCGAAACCCCCTCTCTCCCCCTGGCTAGTGTTTAAAGACTCGGTAGGCGTGTGTTGACAATTAATTCTGAAATACCTCAAAAACCTTTCATGTAAAGTTTATGTAATTTAACTGAAAATAATAACTGCTAATGATAAACAATGATTATGAAACTATGATACTATGATAGTTAGTTTTGGAACTTGTGACTTGAAGCTTTATACTGTTATAATTCTTTTATTTGATTCCGTTGGCTCATTTTTCTCTCGTATGTTTCTCTCTCATTTTGTTTTGCTACGGCATGTACTTAACTGTTTTCGAAAATGGGAAAAGACATTGTGAATGTTTCTGTGAAAGGCAACAGGAGAAAAGAAGAGACAGAAGGCATGCTACAGAGAGAGTGAGAGTGAGAGAGGGACAGAGCTGGACCCGATTACAATTCAGACGATGCTCTCAAAGGCAGGGATAGGCAAAGGCAAACAAAACAAAACAAAACAAAAATACAAGTAACAATGGATTAGGCCTGAATTTAAAAAAGCATTTCAAAACATTTGGAGGTTAATCATCAGTAGGAGGAATAATATTTTACTCATTGTAAGCTTTCTTCTGCCTTTAAGTCGTCTTTTCTCTGAAGAAAAAGAAAGAAAGAAAAAAAAAAAAGATTTCACAGTTACTTTTGAAGGTTCCTGGGTGTGTTCAAGTGCTCCTGGTGTTCTTTAGACTAAGACCAGCACCTCCTACTGGAAAGGAGGTGCACATTTTTTCTTTTCTGCATGGATATTGTATAACTGTATAGACCAACAGGAATGACCTGTGATTTTTGTGGGGAGGAGGAGGAGAAGGAAAGAAGGAAAGCCCTGGGAGTGGGTGGAGGTGGGTTGGGGGAATATTTTGGTTAGCAAAAAAAGGAAAAAAAAAGAAAAAAAAAAGAAAGGGGAGGAAAAAAACGGGCGGGAATTTGGGTTTTAGGCGTTGGAGGGGTCCTTGTTTTTAGACTTTCTGTCGATGTTCGATTCACTGGTTGTGTGCATGTATTGTTGCAACCCTCTCCCCTTCCTCCCCCAATGTTTCTTTGATGTATATAAATCCAGACAGTAGGGGGCAGTGTGTGCTGGGGGAGGTCAAATTCCTCTCCTCCCAATCAATAACATTCAATCTTCATTCCTCAGCTTGGGGTCCCTGACTCGGGTTCCTGAAAATGTGTGTCTTGCTTTTCCAAGGACGGGTTTGTTTGCTTGGAGTTAATCAGAGGGACACACAGTCACACAGGCCCCGGGCAGCCCCCCGAAAATAACTGTATGTCTGTCTTTACATGCTTTTTTTGATCCGTGTACGTGCGTGCATTTGTATCTATGTGGAAAACAAGTGAATTCTAATTTATTTTTTTGATTTGTTTTTGTTTCATTTTTAAAAAAAATGTTCCTTTACTTTGGGTTGCAATATTTGTCATGCGAAAAATTGCGAAAAAAAACAACATTTCTTACTAAATGACTGAATGACCGACCAACCACAGTACTACTTGGCAACTGACCCCTCCAACCATGAAATGCTCTCATCATTTACTGTCAAACAGCATATGTATGTGTCATTTCCCTGTGGGATTAGAAGGTTGCCAATGGGACTGATGTAGACACCCCCAGTCGCACTGTGCTCTCCCTCTTCTGTTACCTGTTAATCAATCAGAACCAAGTGTCTTTGTGATGGTAGAAGACAATCAGTTTCAAAACAAGAAAAAGGTAGAGAGAGGGCAGGCCAGCAGGGAGGAACAAAAAAAAAGAACAAACCAAAAGAAAAGAGATATACAAATCACCGGGGAAAAGAGGCTCTCTGTGTTGTGCCATGCTGTGGTGGTGCCCGACTGCCAAAACAACTGCCCCTCTGCCATTGTCACTTCACCAGACCACACACACACAAACACACACCTACATACATGCATACGCCCGTGTAGCTTCCATCAGCTCGTTGCCGCCCGGCTCTTTCGCGGAGCCACGCTGCAATTGCACGCGTCATCAGTTTTCCCTCTGTACCTCGACATGAAGACCCCCCCCATGCTAACAGCACCACTACACTCCAGAAACAAAGCTCAGACACACCGAATGCCAACGTCACCCCCCCTTCCCTTCACATCTCCACCATGCACTCCTGTGCTCTCACTGCCTATAGTGCTGCGTCAAGGTGGACGCAGTCCAGTCAATGCAGTGCAGTGCATGGGCATATAAAAAAAGCCCTGCGATATGAAGACCATATTTCCCCACCACCCCCTGCCACCGTTTCCTACTGATCTTACGATGATGTAGCCAGCCGCGAGGAATAAAAAAGTGGCTCCGGTTGGTGGCTTTTGCACAGAAAACTATGCAAACACCTGACCCCCCAATCTTAATCGTTGCTGCTGGGTCAGAGTGTACAACCCGTCCCCCCCGTCCCGTCCCGCCTCATCATACATACATCATTTAGCCTCCGTGACCCCCCCCCCCCCCCCCCCGCCCCCAATACCCCGGGCACTTCTACATTACTACCCAAAAGCCCAAGGTGGGTGGAGCAGTCCCAGTCACTCAGGGTAGAGTATAGTTGGTGTCTGGGAAGAGGAGAGGAGCACTACAATGCCCCAGTGTTTCACCACAACCAGACTGCTGATGTCGCGTTATATTAGCTTTTACATGAATGTCCCCAACTGCCATCGACATCAAAATGGAGTCCATGTCCGGCGCTTGCATACAGATGAACCCCCCGCTCTCCGCCCCTCCCCTCTCTCGCTCATGGCTCCATTATGTTACAATGTTTGCTTGTCTTTGTCCCCAGAGCCAAGGAAGGGCCACAATCAATGCAAAGACACCTACATTGTATACACTTAGTTTACAACGACATTTGGAGAAGGTGGCTTATATTGCACACAGACAGACTGACAAGACAGACAAGACAGACAGACAGACAGACACACAGGCACATGCTGAAGCAGTTGAGTCTGCCTTTTGAGAGCGTTTGTTAAAGAAGAAAAAACCAAAGATGAAATCAGAGGTATGACAATCTGGCTACCGAACCAATAAGACAATGTTCTGCTCTCTGGGCTTCTCTACGGGTCCTGTGATTCAACGGGCATGTAGACATTCCACTTATTGCACTTAGAACACACACACACACACACACACACACACACACACACACACACACACACACACACGCAACGTACTGTCCTACAGAATGCGAAGGATGGACTCACACACACATAGGTACACAAACACATGCACAACGTGTGCACTGTCCTACAGGATGTGAAAGGTGGACAGACGCACGCACACGCACACGCACACCCACACCCACACGCACACCCACACCCACACCCACACCCACCCACACACACCACACACACACACACACACACACACACACACACAGCGTAGGGACAGAGAGCCTCTTTTCCCCTCCTCCCTCTGCAGAAGCCGGAGAGCCTGTGGAGGACTTTTAGGTTCGCTTCTATAGTTGAGACTTTTGAGAAGGAAAAAATCTGAGTAATAACTGTTACAGAAAAATAAAAACTTAAAAGGATAATATGGGTAAAAATTGCGTGTTTTGAAATAAATTAACAAATAAAAACAATTGTAAAACAACCCGCTGTGCAGTTTGTCTGATTGTTATTTCAGGGTTTACTTAGGGTGTGGTGTGGGCCTTTTTATTTTGCTACGAGGCTAAAAATCACTTAGTTTAACTCTAAAGGGTTGAGATTAAGGAACATTTTACTGTGGCTCTGCTTTGTCCAGCACCCATGGCACTGTGTCGACGTGTATTGTTTTTCTTGAGGATCTCAAAGGACCAGAGAATTGAAAAATACGTTTGTCACACTTTTGGACCACTTCTGTGGTCATTATATGGCCGTATCAGACAATATATGCCAAAAAATGTGAAGATTTTCAATTTGTGGTATTTTTTATTTCAAAAGTCCATAAAATCCTATTTGTAAACCGGCCAATCGGAGTACCAACCGCTACCAAACAAATGCAAACACCGAGAACCGAACACCGCGCACCGATCGCCTTGCTTGCGCCCGCTCCACTCACACAAGTAATTACTTCCTGTAAACGTAACAGGGGTTGACACTAAGGTCTCCGAGGCACTTGACCATCGGGCAAGTGCAACTCAGGTTCTACTTGCCCTCAGGTCATGGTCACTTGCCCCCCAGGTTCCAGGTGGACCCCAGTTAAGTTGGTTAACCAGATGTAACTCTTGAGAACGTAAAAATGAAACCAAATGGACCCTTGCGGGTCCATTTGGTTTCATTTTTACGCTCTCAAGAGTTAAAATTCATTATCTTAATTAGCCCAGGTCTACACTGTAGAAGATTAATGGTCATTTTGATGTGTTAATTTGCCTGTTTTGTTTCCCAAATCCAGCCTGGAATTGTGGGTAGCTAGAAAGCAGGGAAAGACACAGAGGCAGAGTGCAATGACTGCCTTCAAGACAAATTTATCTTGTGTTGTGTTATAGTGCACTAAGTTGCACACTTGCCCGATCGGGCAACCAGGTAGCAGTCTTCACTTGCCCCACCATTTTTTTTACTTGCCCCGGGCAAGCGGGCAAGTGTTAGTGTCAAGCCCTGCGTAAACGTGCTGCGTGATGACGTCATGACTGAGGCCAACAGAAATAAAAGCCAATAGAAATTAAGCTGACATGTTTTTATCTAATTTCTGAATCGTCCTCCACAAACACAGATGCCTTGATTACAGTCAGAAATACTATGCTTTTAATCATATACTGCCGTCCAGACAGTGTATTACTCGATTTAAACTGAATCATCACGTTAGAATATCTATCTGAATACATTATATGGTAGAAATAAGCCACATAGCTGTAAAGTGGCAGAGCTGAGCGACTACTGTAAACAAACAGTCCATGTGTCACGTGTAGTATAGCTCAGCATAGAGGCGTCTCTCGTTTCTCACTCCCTTCCCCTTGAAACAAAGAAATGTGCCTTACAACGGAGGGGGTCGGGGGTGTGGGTCACCGTGTACGAGGTCAAAGCGCTCGTGTATGGAAATAACGAAATAAGAGTTCCTTATGAGTAGCTTATATTTCATGATTTACTTTATCATTACTTTCATGATTAGGAAGAATACACAGGTTAAACAAAAAAAAATGGTATACCTATATGTAATCTATTCCATATCAAGTTAGTAAATTATATAAGAACATTAAACGTCATATATTTAGATCGTGACATTTGTAATCATAATTCATTTAATATGGGTTGACCGTTTTGCTTGTCATAGCTTGGTGGTGAGTCTTCCCCCGTCTCCGCGATGCTAGTGTGTCTTTGTGAGGCCGCCGGTCCATCCGCCGCAGTGCGGAGGCTGGTCCCCGAGGTGATGATGCGTCCCATCCCCTCCGTGTGAGACATGCCATAGGTGGAGCGCCGCTGGCGGCCGCCTCTTTTGAAGGTCTTGGACTTCAACTCTGTTTGCTGCTTGATCTGCTGGCTGTGGACCTGCACATTTGACGGATTTCAAGATAAATTAAATTTCACGGCTGAAAAAAAATGTTGGTATAGGACCCCAAGAAGTCCTAATATAAACATTAGCATAATTCTTGTGTTCTAATCCATGGGTTCCCGAAGTTAGGGGTCCTTGAGGGAGTTGCAGGCGGTCTCACTCCCCAGCTAAATTATAGTTTGTAACCAAATGGACCCTTTTGGGTCTACTGCAACTCAGACAGCGTGCAATTGCTCGCTATCTTAAATTAACATTCATTTTACAAGATGTTCCAGAGATAGAAATGACAATGGTAGCCCATATAGCCTAATTCAGGTCAAACTGGGGACCCTTGAAATGAAATGGTTGAAAATCACTGCTACAGCTATACAAATCTCTTGAGGCTCCTTGACATATATTTTCCAAAGGGAATCCACAGGCTAATTAGAGTCAATTTGGGGACTTTACATGAAAACCAACTGTCAACGAAGGAAATCACAGATTGAGACCAACTTGTTTTCATATGAAATATTCAAGGCTATTAGGTTATTATAGAAGCTACAGTACTACTGAACAGTGCTAATTTGACCACTCTAGTATAACAGCATAATAGTGTGCGACATGCTTCCACAGAAGACATGCTGCCTTCATTGTGGAATCCAAATGGCTTGAAATCAGTTGTGGTGACTGACAACTTGAATCTATTGCAAATACAGTTCTGCAAGGGGACCTATAAAATGCAATGGAGGTGCTTCACAGCACAAGAAAAATGAGGCATAAAAGGGTCCCTGACTAATAAGATAAACATTGCTTAAAACATCATATATTAAAACATACTATATGAACAGTTCACAGATATTGCAGCCATGGGAAGATATCAAATGTAGGCTACCGGTAGTTATTACAAGTCACACACTACCTTGTGTTTGCTGCGAGTGATGGTCAAGACAGCGGTGGTTAGTATTGAAGGTAACACAGCCACAGTGGCTGTCAACAGAACGGTCAGCCACACGACTGGATCAATGAAGGTCTCAGAATTAACACCTGTCCACACACACACACACACACACACACACACACACACACACACACACACACACACACACACACACACACACACACACACACACACACACACACACACACACACACACACACACACACACACACACACACGTTAGCATGATCCAGGGGCGGATTTAGGCATGGGGGGGCAATGCCCCCTAAATGCCCACACTGCCACACCAAACATAATGGCATGCAAAACAATCCAAGATGTTTCAAATTAAAGTGATTATATTTAAAATGAATTGAAACATTACTACTGCTACTAACTACAATTGTCACACCACTAAAGCAACACTACAACACACATTCAAAACAGAAAACTCTCTGAGCCAGACCTTTAGCTTTATGCATGCTGCGTGTCTGTTGCAACTTCAACAACAATGTTATTATTGATGCTTTACTTGCCTAATACAAGTCCTGTAACCAAAAATGCTATGGGTGTGGCTTCATGAAGCCGCCCCCATACCATTTTCTCCTGCCCCCCAATTGGGAAATGTTACATCTGCCCCTGAGAAGGAAGAGACGTACCGATGAAGAAGTACTCTCGGGGTGACCTCTGGAACATCCGGGTGCTCTGAGTGATGATGGTGGCCAGGAAGAACAGCAGTATGCTGATCCCCACCGATGCTGCGTTCCAGCCCGTCCAGTGTCTGGTGAACAGCATCACCTGACACAAAACAAACAGTCAAACACCACGCTGACGATATTACAGATACTACACCTCGGCTTTTGCCTCTGCCGTCTTCCCTCTCCAGGTTATACATGTTTGTTGAGTGTGGTTATGTTTATTATTCAAGCCTATGGTCAATTTGAATTAAAAACCATTGATAGTTGTATCCCTATAGTCCAATCAGTGTAGCAGCAGCCTGATTAAAATAATCTTGTAAAACTTGTTGATCTGCTATTTATTGCCAATAGTCACTTTGAGGTTAGCAGCAAAGCAGAACTCGTTCAAAGCTCCAGTACAACCCATAGATATACTGTATATAAAGGCTAGATGGCATAAGGGGGAGTCTCTGGCGTAGTTCACCCGGCGGTCATCTTGTTTTCAGTCAGTCAATATACCAATACAGTATACTCTATGGCAGCTCAAAGAAAAACAGCCATAACTTGCTCTAATCTTGATAGATTTACAAACAGATCGGCTTATTAAAAACATCAGCAAACATCGATGGCTATGATTTAGTATACTTTGACATATGAAAGCTATATAAAGGCATACAAGTATGCAGATATCTCTGTTAGTTGTAACAAACCAAACTGTTTGAAAATTGGCTGAAAATTGTGTGATTGTATTATGGTTATATAAAAAGTTCATGGGCATAGACACAATGTTATGAGTGAGTGTGTGGACTGAAGCAAGATGGCCGCCACGCAACGACATCACTCTCCATTGGCCAGAAGCGCGGACAAGCCATCTAGTTTTCTTATATGTAGATCTATGGTCCAACCCTAGAAGAAAACATTTTGACCATTGACCTCGGTGTTGGCAGCAAAAAACGCTCCCATGGCGACGGTGAAGGCCATGGTCTGGTAGTCACGTCCAAAGTCTTGCCAGACTCCCAGGGGGATGAAGAAGAGCACCAGAGACGTGTAGAGGGAATACAGGAGTGTCACTGACATTATCTTGAAGTTGAAGTGCTGATATTTCTGTCCAGCGTGGTACAACAACGGCCATTTCAGGCTTTGTTCTGTCCCGACGTCCTGTGTGAGAGAGGGACAGAGACAGACTTTGGCTGGAGTGTCCTATTTTAGCATTTCTGTACGTTTAATTCAACCCTATTACATCTCAGAGGCAAATATTGTAATTTACCCCCCTATAATAATTTGAAACTATGGTTAGGCCTACTAGATACTTTGTAGATTATTATTACAAAACATATGATTAATCATTTCAAAAGATCTTTATACAATTTATACATTTTAGAGCTTGAATAAGACGTCAGAATAATACTGTACACTTGGCACATTTTGGTATATGTTGATGTGAATATAGTCTACTTTTGTACCTTTACTCAAGTCAGTCTTCAATTTTGGACCTTTACTTGTGGCAAAGAATTTCTGAATTGCAATATTGACATTTTAACTTTAACTCACAGGGAATATATTTTCCATCTCTGGCACTAATATAAAGACTGGAGAGTGTTCAATACCAGTGTAGTTGGAACGGACAGAGTTTCACACAGTCTTCCCAGTTACCTGATCAAAGATGGCCACGCACAGAATTGGATAGGATGTGTAAAAGGAGGTGTAGAGAGGAATGTACCAGAACTCATAGATGGTCTGCAGGAAGAGCAACAGAGAAATACGGTCAGGGTCAGCTCCACTGTGACCATAATGAAAACTCACACTGCATCAGGGTCAGTTTAACACAAAATAGGCAGGTATGCGTTTTGGTGTTCGAAGCGTTATTAGCATAATTAGCATTACTTAGCATAATTGGCATTACGCAGCATAATTACCATTACTTAGCATTAGCAATACTTAGCATTATTAGCCTTACTTACATAGCATTAGCAATACTTAGCATTAGCAGCATTACTTACTTAGCATTGTTAGCATCAATTAGCATTACTTAGCATTATTAATGATACTTAGCATTAGCATTACTTAGCATTGTTAACGATACTTAGCATTAACATTACTTAAGCATTATTTGCATTAGTTAGCATTATTAGCATTACTTTGCATTACATACCGTCATTAATATTACTTTAGTTATTGAAAAATATCAGACAAATATCAGCGCTCATAGCGCGCCAGTGGCGTGCTATGAGCTTGTAGGTCTGATATTGAATGAAATGTGGCGCAAATATTTCAATTATTTTTCAATATAGAACGGCTTAATTCACTTTTTTTAGTTATTTATTTTTACTGTTGACATTCCTGGCTTTTCTTATACACCCCCCCCCCAGCCTGTTGCTGTCTTACCTGAGCGCTGTATCCACTGTAGAATCCGTACCAGATGTGGACCAGGGCGAACATGGTGGTCTTATACAGGAAGTAGCGCAGGAAGAAGGAAATGCGGCGGTAGGACCAGCGGCCGTGGACCAATAGCAGCCTCTGTAGGAATCGGAACTGCGCCAAGGAAAAGTCTGCATTCTGCACCGCCTGACCGCCCTCCACTCCCACCAGCCCCACGCCGATATGAGCCGCTAAAAACATTTACACAACACATTGACTCCTTAGGTTCCATTTTGCCAGCCTGTAGAGCGCCCTCATTTGGCCCAGAGTGCCATTTAAATGCATTAATTAATTGATCGATCTCAAAACCAAAAAAAAAAAGAAATCCCACAAAAGATCCCACCGTTGCCATGGCGCCATTAGGTCACTTCCTGCGATCGGCCAACAACAAGCATGTTACCAGCCTTTGATGCAGAGTGTAGGGATTGCTACAACGCTAAAAAGCCAAAATTAGTCAGATTGAAGTGAAATCAGCTTCAATCTGGCCGCTGATTGCTGCAGCAATATAGTCAGATATGGACATAAATACCGTGCCCGTACATACCCCCCCGTATTTTAGACATTATTCACGAGAGAAGGATCCCAACATTATCCGAAGACGCTAATTCGGTTAACATCAACCGGGATTAAAGTGGATTAATCAATGAAGTTACTTCTTGTCATCTTTGGCACAGGTAAACAATCTTGTTTACCTGTTTACAATTCGTCAATTCGTTCTTGTGGTCTATTAAGTTAAAAAAAACATTACATTCGATCCAAATCATTAAACTTACTCTTTATCATGTTGACGTCGTTGGCACCATCTCCGATGGCCATGGTGACCGATTTGGTGTGTTTCCGCACCAGGCTGACGATGTCGGCCTTCTGGAGAGGCGTCACGCGGCAGCACACGACCGACTGGCACTTCTGAGCCAACTTCATGAAGCTGGCGCCCCACTCTGGTTGGCGGTGGAAATCCATCTGGGACAACGCATCAACAGACACAGTAGAGTTATGGGTGTGACTGTTTGGACCACTGTATCCCCAATAAGGGGTCAGGACCCATTTGTGGGTCACGGATGCATTTTTTCCCCTGGCATTGCAAGAAATTTCATGAATCACAAAACAAATGCGAGGGATTTTTTTGTATATAACTTTGTAATGGTAGTAAAGTTTGTGCACAACACGTTTTTGAATACAATTTCAATTAGGTAGTTTTGTTATCTGAAATATTTTAGTTTTAGTCTAGCTTTAGTTAACTAAATACCATGAGTTTTTAGTTGAAGTACAGTGCATCTACATTTTATCTGTGTCACCAGAAATGTAAAGGTTGCCTGGTTTTGATGCTGTTGTTTCTTATGCCTTCTTTTCTGGAATTCTGCCACTGTCCGGTCCCTCTCCCCCAACACCAGAGCTAATGTACTTTGATCACATCGAGTCATTTGAAACATTATATGAGCAGTAGGCTATTTGAAGCCCGCTGTTTACCAGCTGTTCTCCGGTGAGAACGAGGGCAGTCTTCTCCGCAGCAGTCTCACTGTCTACGCACCACAAGTCTGTCTGCTGGGCTTTAGACAAACTGACCCCAGGGTCTGCGGACTCCAGGATCTCTCTGTGGAAGCAAACACACACACCGAGATCAATGTGTGTGTGTGTGTGTGTGTGTGTGTGTGTGTGTGTGTGTGTGTGTGTGTGTGTGTGTGTGTGCGTGCGTGCGTGCATGTGTATATTTTTATCATTGCTAACCTCAGCTCCTGCCCTTCCAGTAATCTGGTATCGTTATCCAGTAGTTTGCAAGAGTATCCAATATTCACCGCCGTCTCTGTGTGGAAAGACAGAGGGAGTGGGAAATGAGAGAGAGAGTGAGAGAGAGAGAGAGGGGGGCTAAAGAGACTTTGCATGTTCAGACACAGGAGGTCACCGTGTATAATGATACTTCAGACTGGGAACCCAATTCCCCTTGTGTGTCCCTCCTTCCTGCTTCTTTGCTGTACCTTTTTTGTCCCCAGTCAGCACCCATATCTTTATTCCGGCATGTCGCAGTAGTTCGATGGTCTCGGGAACCCCGTCCTGGAGTCGGTCCTCTATGGCCGTCACTCCCAGCAACTACACCCGAGGAGAAACAAGAAGATGGTTGTTTCCTCGTCATGTGATGAAGCCGCATCCATACCATTTTCTCCTGCCCCCCCCCCCCAATTGGGAAATGTTACATCCGCCCCTGCGCTCCATATCAACTTTGTAAAGGATGTAAGCAGCAGGCACATTGATGGGTGTTTTTGAATTAATGAATACATTACTGTATGGTATATTTTTGTAATTAATGTATAGGCTTATTAAGACCACACTTTAGAAACAATATATGTGCAGCAAAGGTGTAAATCAGGGATTTTCGACCTTTTTCATACCAGGGCCAACAATTTATTCTGCATTTTAACCACGGACCACCATTTGATGCTTTCCATATCTGTTGTCTCTCAGACCTGAACTAAGGATTTTCAAGTTTGTGTCCACAATTTAGGAGATATAACTGGCAAAATGTTGGTCAAAATAACAATTCTTCCACATTTTCTAAACGTGTATATTCTTGAAAATTAAGTAATTCAGATGTTTAAATTTAATTTAACTCTTGAGAGCGTAAACTGATACCGAATGGGCCTGTAAGGGCTCCTTAAGGCGATCCATGGCACAACAGCTTTGACCGTGGTGTTCTGGGGCCAAAACTTTGAAACGGATATACATATATATACATATTGGGGGCCCTTGACATGAAAATGTTTGAGAACCACTGGGTCTGCACACCCTGGTCCATATTTAATAAGACCAAAGCCCCAGTACTGTAAACTTGAGCACATGCGGGGGCTTCACCAGGGGCGGATATAACAGTTCCCAACTGGAGGGGGGGGGGGGCAAGTAAGCATAAATAATAACATCAGTTGTTGTGGAAGTTGCAACATACACTCAGCATGCATAAAAGGTCTGACTCTGGGAGTTTTCTGTTTTCAATGATGAAATGCTGTTGGTTTAGTGGTGCCACAGCTGTAGTTAGTTAGTAGCAGTAGTAGTGGTTCAAATCATTGTAAATATAAGCACTTTAATTTGAAATATCTTGGGTTGTTTTGCATGCCATCATGTTTGGTGGGGCAGTCTGGGCATTTAGGGGAGCATTGCCCCTCCCCCATGCCCATGCCTAGATCCGCCCCTGGGCTTCACGCCACAGATGAACATCGTGTTCATGCTATTTCGCGACGGGCATGAAGCTACCTGCAGGTCCTTCTCCATGTCATCATACAGCGCCTCCAGCGTCTTCTCACGGTCAGAGGTCATCATGTGAGCGGAGGCGGCCAGGGTTTGGCTCCATTTCCCCCACAATGCCTCAGGCACGGATCGAACCGCCACGCACAAAGTCCTCAGGCAGACCTGGGCGAATAACTGACACAAGGAAAAAAATATATAACACATTTATATTGATATGTTACAACTGTAAATTGTGGTTACACTGTGGGATCTCCTCCGAGGTACTGCGTTCTATCAATAGAAAGGGAGGGGGGGACAACACTGCATGATAGATCTTCAATATGTTATGCAGGTATGCATCAAATGCCTCGGTGGGAGCGCTGATCAGGGATTACACGCATCAACTCGGTCTTCAAATTTGTATCGATTTTTGACGTAAAAGTTTTAACTGATCCTTAATTAGGCTTTGCATCCTCTCAGGTGATTGACAAGCTGACTGGGACTAGTTCAGCTTCAAGCTGAAGAGGAGGAGAACATGGAAGGTACCGTATCATATGAGTGTGACGGTGCTCATTATTTTTCCACTTGAAAAAACACGGCATGTCTCCGTCTCATCCTAAATGCTTTGGTGTGAAAGAAACACTATACAGTTGCAGTTAGAAACAAAAGGGCCATTCTGTAATAATTAAAAGCTGATACACTAACCACAAGGCCACTCTCTGGGTTTTGGATGTATTTTGTTTTGTTTTAACAAATTAAGAAAATGCAAGATAATCTGGGCAAACCTACAACATTCATATGTACATCATTCAAATCTAAACTGTATTGCCAATTGTTTTTTTTTTTTTTTTTTTTTGGGGGGGGGGGGGGGGGCATTACTTGCAATAGACCATATTCATGTTGGCATTTTGCATGGTCATTTCATTGACTAAATGGCAAGATGGCCGCTGTGTGGATATGATGCACAACAGGTTGGTGTACCTCCAGGAATTTGTCGGTGCTCTCCCGATGTGGATCGTTCTCCTGCAGTCTCTCCATAATCACGAGGTCAGCCCCTTTACAATACAGCTTCAGCCCTCCCTCTGGGTCTCGCACTGAAAACAATGCACAGAGCACCGGTCACGCTGGCACGCATCAATACGTTATGGACTATTCATCAATAGGAAGAGATGATTGACAGAGAGAGGGATGCATTAGCATGATTGGGAGATCAAAGATCAGCAGAGAGAAATATGTCCATTTTCTAAAGTACGGTAGCAGCACTCAAATTGTCTGTGAAAACACAGTAGGATACAGATTTTTTATTTATATAATATTTCATTATAAACTTGCTTGCATTTTTCGTCTTACCTGGTTCACCTACTGTATATGATTATTGAGCTATCCTTTCAAAACGTTGCCTTTACTTGGTTAATGCACCAATAAATGACCTTTCAGAACAACCCAATAATAATGTCTGGTTGCATTCCAACACAGGAAATTGTAACAATGAATGAATGAATGCAATTAATAATACATTCACTAAAACAAGAGATTTGTTAATTCTTTAAACCACATTATAATACAGCAATCCAGTGCAATGATAATGATATCAGGACTATTAGGCATTAATATGTATGTACTGTACTTGTTATATTATACCAAGTATTGTTCAAAATAAACAGTAGAAATGTCAACAAAAACAGTGGACAAAACCAAAATGAACTTATAGAGATGCGTCTTTCTGCAATGAAACAAAATTAGATAAAATTAATCACTTAAGAAAGCTAAATCTGAAGGGACCCATAAGAAAGCATCAGCGGCCCACAGACGCGTCCCAACCACACTGTTTGGGAACGGCTGCTCTCTGTCTTGTCTCACCCAGTACGGACATGCGCCTCCTGGCGCTGGTGAAGTCCACCAGCGTCAGCAGCTGGTACTCCTTAGTGATGCCCATCTCACTGATGGTCAGTGACTCTCTGGTCCTGGACATGAAGACAAAGCCCAGCTCCCTGGCTGCCCCGACAAGAGCCTCTTCATCAGGGGAGGCAGACTGGTAAACTGGGGCCCCTGGAACAACATAGATAACCACGGATTAGGCCTACCAGTACCTACACCTACCTATATACAGTATGTTCTACTGCTCTAGCACAGGGGTTTTCAAGCTTTTTCGTACCAGGGCCCACTATTTATTCTGCCTTTGAGCCATGGACCACCATTTGAGGACATTTTAGCCCCACAGACCCCAAACTAAAGATTTCTTTTGCTTTTGTCTACAATACCAGGCTGAATTTCAGAAACAAAACAGTCAAACATGCTGATCAAAATGACCATTAATCTTCTACATTCTGTAGTTGTGTAGACTTGGGCTAATTTACATAATGAATATGTGCATTGCGGGTCCATTTGGTTCCATTTTACACTCTCAAAGAGTTACATCTGGTTAACCAACTTTCCTTCATTTGGGGACCACCTGGAATTTGGGGACCATCTAGAACCCTCTCAAGGATCACTGATGGTCCCCGGACCACCGGTTGTAAACCACTGCTCCAGCATATTATACTCAGCATATACTTCATATCAAATGCAGATCCACTGTACTTCTCGATTTGCTTTCAATGAACGAAATAAATTGGACCGTGTGGTGGATGTCATAATCAGTGAATGTAGGCAAGCAGCAAAAAGTCAAGGAAGTGTATTTGCAGAATAACTAATATGTAATATACAGTATGGGCATATGCAAATTACCTCAGATATCTCCATATGTGAGCATGAAAGGGAAAAAGACTGACAAAGATATCCATATATGGGCAACACATGGATAGACTGACAGACATATTTTGTGCCCATATACAAACTGTATATGGCCACAAAAGGGACACAGAAGTGGTACAACATGGGTTCTCTGGAGAATAAATGGAATGGTTGCTGTCGGTGTTGTCGGACCGATGACCGGTCAGAAACGCATTCACATCCCGTCTAATTTCATGAGATACCCATGCGCTCTCACCTTTCTTCCACTCGGACATGACAGTGTGACAAAGAGCCAGCCCATTGAAGAACTCTCTGGTGAGATGACACTCATTTTTTCTCAGACACTCCACCAGTTGGGGGGCTGAGAAGGCCAGTTTTCCGGAGGCGTAGGGATTCCAGCTGAGGTCCATTGGCTAGGGACAGGACGCAATGACACCTTTAGGGCTGACAGATGTTTGTCACTTTCTGAATGAATTCTGTTATATTGTACGGTCAGCCCACATAAGCTAATGACACCAAAAAATCCATACAAGCTGGTTAGTGACACACTGCAAAGGCCGCCGGGATGGGCACTTGAACCTAGGCTACTTGGACACGAGGTGGCTAGACAACTACATGTGGTGTTTGTTCCAATTTTCTTTTGAATTCATGTTTACAAAACAATTTGAGAGATCACCGCTTGCAGTGCGCAACATACCAATACAAGTGAAAAAGAAGGGAGTAGAGAATGTTCAAAATAAATCATGTGATATATGAAACAATGTGAACTGTTACCTTTACACTCTCTGCACTGCAATCTGCATCACCTGTGAAAACACAGTCATTAATAAACATAAAACAGTCTGCTGTTGGCTTTCCATATCTGGAATTCTGACTATTCGGGTCAGGCATGCCAGACATATGGAGTCTGTGACCTACACAATCACAGACATTTCTGCTGGCTTACATGGTAATCACACTCACTGCGTTTGCAAAAAAATGAAATATAGGAAAAGGGCTATGGTGGCATAGTCAGTAGTGCTTCTCCTCACAGCTAGAAGCTGAGGGGCTGTTCTCCCCTTGTATTAGCACATGCTTTAAGCTATAAAAACTGAGGAGGTTGTGGTGCAGACTGCAATGAATGAATACGTTTAGGCTAATTGGGTATCCTGCGGATTGGATGGATTAGAATACCAATCAAATACAGTAATTATTGATGCATGATATGATTGGTAGCACAACGAAATCCAAATAAACAAATAATCGGAGATCAGATATACAGTAGGTCATGCACACCTGACAGTAATCAGTTTAAGATACAAATGATTAATTTAAAGCATATTTTGCTAAGGCTATATTTACAATTACAATTTAGGCATTTAGCAGACGCTCTTAATCCAGAGCGACTTACAATGGTGAAAAGTTTACAATTTAATCTGGATTTACATACATTTTACAACATACAATGAAGCGCTAAAAACATTGTAATACATTAGGCAACCTATATAAGTCATTGCAGCAAGTACTGTGGGTTGGTGTAATACAAGTGCTATGGGTTGAGATGGAGTCTGAAGAGGTGTGTCTTAAGACTGCGGCGGAAGATAGGTAGTGAGTCTGAGGTCCTGATTGCAGGGGGAAGTTCATTCCATAGTTTTGGGGCCAGGAGGGAGAAGAGCTTGGGGCGCGTGGAGCGTTGTCCAGGCGTTTTTATTGGGGCTACTGCCAGCTTCCCAGTGTCGGCTGATCGGAGTGCGCGGGAGGGCTTGTAGGGTTTTATGAGGCCACTGAGGTAAGGTGCAGTCAAACCTTTGGTTGCTTTGAATGCAAGCGTGAGAGTTTTGAACACTGTGCGTGCAGCGACTGGGAGCCAATGGAGGGAGCGGAGAAGCGGAGTGACATGTGAGAATTTGGGCTGGTTAAAGACCAGACGGGCTGCAGCATTTTGGATCAATTGGAGGGGCTTAAGTGCACATGCCGGTAGACCAGTAAGGAGGGAGTTACAGTAGTCCAGTTTAGATATGACTGTTGTCTGGATGAGAAGCTGGGCTGAGTCTTGGGTGATGAAGGGTCTAATCCGTCTGATGTTGTGGAGTGTGAACCTACAGGATCGGGTGACAGCTGCAATGTGTGTTTTAAATGAGAGCTGGCTGTCCAGGACAATACCAAGGTTTTTCGCCGTAGGGGCTGAGGTTACCATGGCGTTATCAACAGATATGGTTAACTCCTGTAAGGGGGAGGACTTAGCGGGGAAAAATAGTAGTTCGGTTTTGTCCGGGTTCAGCTTCAGGTGGTTGGACGTCATCCACTGTGAGATGTCGGCCAGGCATGCAGTGATCCGTTCTTCCACATGGGTAGCGGAGGGGGGGAAGGACATAAACAGTTGTGTGTCGTCGGCATAGCAGTGGTAGGATAGGTTGTGGGCAGTGATGATAGTCCCGAGAGACTTGGTATATAGGGAGAACAGGAGGGGACCGAGCACGGACCCCTGTGGGACCCCAGTTTGAAGGGTGCAGGGGGATGACAGCGATCCTTTCCATGAGACCTGGTAGGTCCGGTCAGTGAGGTAGGAGGAGAACCACCTGAGGGCTGTCCCGGTGATGCCGAGCTCCACAAGGTTGTATAGGAGCAGCTGGTGGTTTACTGTGTCGAATGCTGCTGATAGGTCCAGGAGAATCAGGACAGCGGATTGGGAGGCAGCCTGGGCAGCATGTAGTGCTTCTGTCACGGCGAGGAGTGCAGTTTCCGTGGAGTGGGCCTTCTTGAATCCGGACTGGTTGGGATCCAGCAAGTTGTTCTGCGAGAGGTGGTCAGAGAGTTGTTTCGAGACCACACGCTCAGTGGTTTTGGAGAGGAAGGAGAGGAGTGATACCGGTCTGTAGTTCTTTGCATCTGATGGGTCCAGGGTTGGTTTCTTCAGGAGCGGTGTTACTCTGGCTGACTTGAAGGCAGATGGAACTGAGCCAGATGTTATCGAGGTGTTGATGATGGAGGTGATGAAGGGAATCAGATCCGGTGATATATTGCCATCTGCCAATGGTAACAACATTGCATTACCTAGTAACATTGCATTACCTAGTATGGGTGTAGTACCATATTTATTCTATTCTGCATTGTCATGTTAGCCTAATGTACAAGGCTTGTATGCTTGGCTATATAACACTTCACAAGAAGGTTACAAGAATGAATTCCCTGTTGAAGGTTTTGTTTTCTTAATAGTTTAGTTGCAAGAATGTAAATGACGCACATGTTACGATCTTTATTTATGAATAGCAATACAATTGTTTGTGTTATATCAATCTAGGATTGCCATTTGAGTATCTGTTATTCATACCTGTAGAAAAATATAAAGAACACAGTTATCCAGGGAACGTTATATCATATTAGCAAGGCAAACTTTGCTGTGCAGAAGGGAATTATTGTTAATCTCATTCTTGCGTCTGCGTTAACATCAGTGAGGTCCACTGTTAGGGTACAGTCTTGGATGCCAAAACAAACATGTAACTGGAGCCACGAATTGTTTGTGCAGGTGTCAAATAAGCACACTTGAGCAAGTGGCAACAATGACAATGTTCTGTTCTCTGTGAGACATTGTGTTTCTGTGGATAGCAGCAGTAGTGTTATTATAAAAAACACAATGAGCAGTGGGCCAGTGCAAAACCCTGCTGAAATGCAAGGAAGCTTTGAGTTTTTTGGTCTTTACACACCAATAGCTCTTGTCTCACTGGGTAGGACAAAATGGATCGAAAGCAACATTTCCAAGTAGGAAGCCCCACATTATGGTTTCACCTACTGTACATGAACAGTAAAAATAAAAATAAAAAACATTGTTGTGCATTTCTTTCTCATCTGCAGGTGCCATAACAAAGTCCTATATACTTCTGTAGGTATAAAAGTAGCTATGCATAAATTCAAGTTCAACATCGCTTGCGTGGTGCCAAAGCACACATAACAGAGAGAGAGAAAGAGCGGACAACAGAGCTACGTAAAGTCCCAGCAAGTCCTAAGCAAGCCCTAATTTCACTTGTGTCTGTGAATTATAGAAAAATGTCGTCTGAAGCCAAATACAGATATGATTAGATGATTTGAACAATCATAAACAACTGGCCTGTCAAAGGCGTTTTCAGCACAATGAAGGCAGCTTCCTCGCAGGATCAATAAAGGTATATCTATCAATCTAGTTCATTATTCCCACCTATAGCTCGTTTATTATGTAAATGTTTTATAAGGCAATCTGTGGCAACGTTCGTGGGGGGAAAAAACGATTAATTTGTTAAATTAGCCTTTGATTATATGTTCCGGAACATGATCTAGTGGATCTAAACTCAGCCAAGGCTGAGTACTGCCCTAGGCTGATGTTGTGTAGTGTGTTTTCTTGTATAGGTTAAAAACTACAGCAGAGTAAAACATGGCAGGCAGCTAATGAAACAAATCATTGGGTGTGTTGGATATACAGTACAGTAGGTGTACCATACCGTCTACTTGCACATTAGCACCCTGAAATATAACATGTACAGTATTAAAAACAGCTTTTTATGATAATAGGGTAAAATGATAAATGAATATAATCACGCATGAGCATGAGCCTAAATTGTATGAAATAAATAGATGAAATGAAATGTACTGTAGTTTTTAACCTGGAAAAACAAACTACAAAATCAGCCCAGTTTTTTCTTTAAGCTTAAATCATCTTATCTTAATGCACCATAAAGTTGCCAGTATAGCCGGTTCTAAGAGGCAACACTTCTGCTTCTTTTAAAGTCTCTGCCTCCTTCATGAACTTTATTTGAATTGATTTCCATTGAACAGTTTTTTGTATCCCTTCTTAACATTTATACTGCTTTGAATTTAACCTTTTAATAGATTCTACCTTTCATTGCGTTTCAGTGTACAGCACTTTGAACCACACTTACGTTTGAAAGATCTACAATAAAGATTATCATCATGATCTCCTACCATACATTTCGCCAGCGATGCAGCACTGTCTGAAGAGCAGCCGGTTCTGCGTCAGTGTCCCTGTTTTGTCACTCAGCAGGTGTCCAACTTGGCCCAACTCCTCGTTCAGGGACGTGTTCCTGGCCTGAGCCGGGACCGCCTGGTCCACACGCATCTCCACGTCCCAGCCGATGAACTTGCTGTGTATCACGTGAATTACGTCAAACCTGTGGACATGCACAAATAAAGGTCAACTCACACAAGTGTACAAATTATAATGCACCACACATTGCGCAAAAACACATATAATACTTAGTGTTGTCACAACTATTACCTTGTTATAATTATAAGGTCTGATCGCACATAATTGAGACAATCACAATTCATTTCTGATAATTGTTTCTATGTTGATTTGATTACATGTGCACACAACCGTGCGCACACAAGCACATGCACATGCACAGACGCGCGCGCACACACATACACACACACACACACATGCAAACAACTGGACAAGGTTTGGTCAACTAACGTGATATAGAGTGCTATGGGCATAGCAGCGCTTAACAGCATGATGTAACTGAAGAAGTTCAGGAAGCCGGTGAAGATTGGATCGTTTCTGACCAACAGGCTGGACAGGCTCTCTTGGTTGACCGACACGTTGCTCTCAAACCACCCAGAGCCGATAGCCATGAGCAGGGCAGACGACAGTATGATAAAGACTATCTGAAAGTCCACAACACACACACGCGCACGCACACGCACACACACACACACACACACACGCAGAGATGACACTTGCACATAGTGTATAAACTCGACAGCTTAAAATAATAAAATACTTTTGCTCTAAAATCATGATTTGAAAACATTTTCTATGTCCTCACTGTCCTCACATGTCCTCACTCACCCCGATTACTGTCTTGTTAAGAATCCCTTCGACTTGTGTCCGTTTAAATCGCAGTTTGCCGCCATTCTTGAAGATCTTACTGTCGGCGCCTAAAAGAGAGCAAATCTACTGTACCGTCACTTCATTGATGTGATCTCTATACTAATCCACTGATACCTACCTTTTCTCTTCTGGGTATATAATCGGCAGTTGTTTCTTGAAAAAAGGCAAATTCTACCAACCAATCTACAAGCTCCCAATGTATTGCAATGAGACACATTTTGAACTTGTAGATCGGATGTTTTCATAGATGAGATTTGTTTAGAGGGGACAAAAAGGAGTGGCATGAGTACAGATCACTGCCACTGGGGACCTTAGTAAACAAAGTATATGTATAGAAATTATTAAGAGGGATTGCTACCACAGCAAAAGTAAAACCGAAAGCACCGGCCTTTTGTCTGTATTCATCACTGGGCTCCTCAAGGACAGGGGGGGATTGAGCCTGCTGGCTTACAGGCCTCCTACGACAATCATTTTTCAGAGTCTTTTAATTGTATGTCAGCCGTGGCCATGCGGACCTCCAAACAGGCCGTGTCAGTGAATGTGATAAGGGTTAGAGTTATGGGGCTGAACCGGGGTCACACCGATAGACAGCTTCTGATGATTGGTATTAAACCCCTCTCTGCATGCGTTTGATCTATTGATCCGGCCTTACCAGGAACTGAAAAAGGGTCACTGCTGCGGGCTCCATGACACCTCTCACCAATCCAGTAATATCCGATCAATGATTACTTAAAGGACAAAAGGGAGATGGGACGGTCTGCCATCAGCTTGATATTAACATACTGGGCCTCCATTTAGGATAGTGGACACAGGAGTTAGTACTGGTCATAATTAGCAGCACCGTGAATACAAAAAAAAAAAAAAAAAGAATTTGTCATTGAAATGCCTGGAGGCCAATTCAGGAGGATTGAATGGACAGAATGCATAGCAAGACAAATTGCCCCAGGATATAAGCAGCATAGATCACTGTTATGAAGCCGCTGGGCTCATCTCTCTTTCCATCTCCGTAGAGTACCATTCGCTTTGGTTCTCAACATGGGAGCTCCAGGGGCAGTGGTTTTCAACCAGTGGTCCGGGGACCACCAGTGGTCCTTGAGAGGGTTCCGGGTGGTCCCCCAGCTAAATAATGGAAAGTTGGTTAACCAGATGTAACTCTTTGAGAGCGAAAACATGAAACCAAATGAACCCTTGAGGGTCCATTTGATTTCATGTTTACACTCTCAAGAGTTAAGTATTCATCATCCGAATTAGCCCAAGCATACACAACTATAGATTGTAGAACATTAATGATAATTTTGACTGTTTTGTTTCCAAAATCCAGCCGGGAATTGTGGACAAAAGCAAATGAAATCTTTAGTTTTGGGGTCCGTGGGGTTAACATGTTCTCAAATAGTGGTCCGTGGCTCCAGTGCTGAATAAATAGTGGGCCCTGGTATGAAAAAAGGTTGAAAACCACTGAGCTAGAGTATTGCCGGTTGGGAACCAAAAACAGAACCTGCTTCTTCTTAACTTTAACCGAGTTTTTCACTAACTCTTCCAGCAGTACCCAGGTAAATGGCCAGGCCGTAGATGGTCTGCGTGTTGCGCAGCGTGGTCCCTCTCAGCAGGATGTGTCCCGTGTCCAGCGGCAGACTCTGTCCTTTCCAGCGCAGCTCTCCTCTGAAGGTGTACAGACGGCTGTTGGGCTCCTCACACATCACCACGCCTGCATGGTGGGGCAAAGGAACCCTTTTATTGTTGCTGTCCTTTTCTGTCAAATCTCTGGCATGAATTTGTTGTATTTGATGATTTTTGCTTTTTTGTTCCTTGGTACTTTGTACTGTATCGCTCTCTCTATTTCCATGTCACACTGGTTATCTAACGATTCATCGATTAATCGTAATCGAATAGATTATTCAATTAGTTGTCAGCCATTTTAGTAATCGATTAATCGGTTTGATTCCATTACGGTTCGGGTCCGATTCCATTAATTGGTTCGGGTCCATTAATCGGTTTGATTGGTTCACATTTGTACACTCTCGGGAAAAATAATCCAAATGGGTGCAATTCCCCTTCAAGGTGATAACTAAATAAGAGTCATAAGCCGATTAATTGATGAATTGCTTAAATAATCGGCCGATTAATATATTATGAAAATAATCATTAGTTGCAGCCCTAAAATGTTATCATTACCATCGAAGGCTGCCAGATTCTTCTCTGAGGGTTGGGTGGTCAGTTCATCGTGCGTTTCCGTCAGGGCTTGATGGTACTTTAGGTTGGTCTCTCTGTACAGATAACGAATGCATTAATGAATAAATACTTCATAGTCTACTATGAAAAACATCTGATGGGAACAAGTAACCAGTAGAGTGGGGAGCAAGGGAGATTGGACACCTATATGTTTTCCGTGTTACAAAAAAGTTTATATTTAGATTTTGATTGTTTTTTGAGTGGTAAAATAAAATCTATGTAATAGTGCAATGCCACTTCCCACATGTTGTATTTATTTTTGTACATACAATGATAATAATAATAATAATAACAAGGTGTCCATTTCTCCTATGCTCTTCCTACATGGAAGCAAACGCAGACACTCTAAAACAGCCCTGGTGCCTGCCAGATAAATGCAATATGTTGCCATCAATCAGAAACCTCTTCCATATTTATTTCCAACTTTTTTTCATAAATTACACACACTACTTGATCTTGATTTTGAGCAGATCTGCAAGCTGAGAATTGAACCCAGGACCTTCTAGCTGTGAAGTGACAGGTGTGAGAATAATCTTAAGAGCATTAACATTTCAGTTGTGTCGTCTACACGATGAAAGCGTCTCTACAACCTGCAAGTGGCAGTGTGAATGTTTACAATCTATAAACACACAATAATCATCATCTATTATTTATTACTTTGTTTGCTATGTGTTAGCTTTTTGCCTTCTGGGTGTCCTGACCATATCCACTCGGTGTAAAGTAACAGCTTTTGACATTGAGGTTTCCACCCGACAAAGAGACAAACCGTATTAGTACAGCTGCAGGTGAAGCATGTACAAACATGTTCTTCCTGGGTCCACTGTGACGCTCATGGACATTCAAAGTGTTTAATGCAGTGAATCAAATTTCACAATCAATTCCTGGGGTTTCAACTGGCTGGCGTTGTGTCCCTACCCATCAATATCAGCTGTCTCCACATAACACAAGCTGTGAGCCTCCGAACTGCACAGGAGCAGAATGTCTGCCTGGAAATGAGGAAACAGGACACAGGACACAACACAGACAGGAGAGGATGGATTCAACCAAACAAGCATTACACAATCACCATGTATTCAAATGTTATTGTGGTTCACTCCTCTCAGTGGTACTGTGCATGCTGTATATCAACAATTCTCAATCTTTTTCCATTTAAAATAGAGGTTAAAATAAAGTTTGATATGCGTTAGGCCAGGTGTCTTCAAAGTGTTTCATGTCGAAGAAATAGATGAAGCAAGAACCCCCAATATACTGTATGTATATTAAATTAGTGTTGTAGAAATCTTTGCTCCTGGAGGGTCCCTGGAACAACATATTTTCGGATGGGGGACGGCGGACAATTACATATGGGCATACCGGACAATGCTGCCAATTGTTTGATGTAATGTTATATTAAAAAGTCCATAAAAATCAAATTAATTAATTAATTACTTCCTGAAAACAAAAACGTGCTCTAAGCTGACGTGACAACAGTCACAGCAAATCACCCCATTTCTGAATCATCCTCCAAACACAGGTGGCTTTTATTTATTTAAACTTAGACATGTTTTCAGATACATATTGTAGTGTGATGACTATGTCTATGACCTATACGGTCCCATTTCCAGAAGGGATGCAATGTTCTGATTGTGGTTAATTGGAGAAAAATGAATTGGTGCTTCTCTTCCGGGTTGTGACGGTCTATAATAAAAATTAGAAAACATTGGGCAGAGTATCTTCCTTGGCCTATTGGGGGTGTGTGCATGAAAGGTTTCGCGCCTGAGATGATCTATTCACAGACTCGCACGCCTGACAAAGACTGTCTTCATATAGTCGGTCGCAAGCATCACTAGAGAGAAGGCGGCAAGATGGTGTACACAGGAGAGTGAAGTTCACACTCTTCTGCTGGGTTTAGTGTTCACAACAGTAGCCACAGCAGCTTACCGGGATGATCTCATCTTTGTGGATCCGCAACACATCTCCCAAATTCACATCCTTCCATTTTTTGGTACGGAAGCTGAACCGGCAACAAATGAGAAGAGAGGGGTGAGAGCAGCGACATACGAGAACAATCAATACGAATTTGATATAGTAAAAGTCCATATCATTTGCTAGTTACATACTGAATATGCATGCAAGAGAGGATGCATGTGTGTATTTAGAACATCGATTAGCATTATCATTAGTCTTCATTCGTCAGGTGCAGCATGAATCAAAGCTAACATATTAAAGTTAAACGAAAGGTCAAGGATTCCCAATAGTGATTTTCTTTGTTTATGAGTATTCATTTGAAATTCCGACGGCGTAGAAATGTACTGTAACAAAGGGTCCGCTTGGTGACATTTTAATACTCTCAGAAGTTACGCACTACCTGGCCGTAGCTCACGGCCATGTTGTCTTTCTAGCCCTCCTCTTATGGGAGCACAAAGTGACCATCCAGGGACTCAGTCATCCACACTTCATTAGCGCCTCATTAAGGGATTTGATTCCAAAGGAGCCGCGTTGGGGTCCTGAGAGAATAAAGACAGTGCATTTGGGCTCACCTCTGAGTCTTGGTGCTGAGGATGTCACATTTTCGAGTGTTAATCTGTTTGTCGCTGCGTCTCCTCGACTGTAAAAAAAAAAAGAGATGGAAATGAGAGGAAGAGAGAGAAAGAGAGAGAGAGAGCAAAGGTGGAAGAAAGAGCGAGATAGATTGAACAGAGGTACAAGGATGGAGAAAAAAATGGAGTGAGACAAAGAGTGATAGACAGAGCGGTACCAGGGGGTGGCGTGCATGCAGTATACATGCAGTGTGTGTGTGTGTGTATGCGTGCGCATACATATGTATGCGTGTTATGTACGTTGCGGGGGAGTTTGGCCATGAAAGGTTGAACTGCGAGAGGAGAGGAAAGGGGGGAAAACACCATTACGGGGCTCTACAGTGACACTGGCCGGGAGATTTACACCCACCACTAAATGATTAGTCAATAGAGAGGGGTCAAGCAAGCGTTTCACCCAAAGCTGTTAACGACCGTAACTCAGTGATGCACTTAACCAGAGAATTCTCCATGCAAAACATCACGCCTGCATTTAAAAAGGAAAAGCTTTAATGATAGGAGAGAAAATTAATGCTACTGGGATGACTGGTTTGTCAATGAGGAGAGGACAAGGAGTCAATGAGGACGATGAAGGAGAGGAAACCTCGGTGAGAGCGGAAGGGGGGAGAGAAGGGCACCGCGGCTCGACAACGCCACGGTGTTGAGCGCGCCGCCGCGGCCGGCCCCCGCCATCGAGTGAGTGCTAATTTAAGGGCATGTGTGAGTGTGTGCATACAGCTGTCATACACCCCTCAGTGATGATGATGCGTGCGTGTGCGTGTGTGTGTGTGTGTGTGTGTGTGTGTGTGTGTGTGTGTGTGTGTGTGTGTGTGTGTGTGTGTGTGTGTGTGTGTCTGCATAGGCGATTTTAAGCTCTCACAGCAGGGGGGGCACTTGGACCCTTATAGATCTCTAACTCTTGAGAGTGTTAAAATGAAACTAAATGGACCCAAAATTATATTTAAACATCTGAATTACAAAGTTTTCAAGAGTCTACACAATTAGAAAATGTAGAATAATTGTTATTTTGAGCCAGGTTTAGCCAGTTCTCTTTCCTAAATTGTGGACAAAAACATGAAATTCCTTAGTTTTGGGTGCAAGAGACTAAACCCAACATCAAATGGTGGTCCTAAGAGCCGCTACAGACTGCAGGGTGCACAGTCCGTGTTTCGGCCAGGCTGTGACGTCACGTCCTGCATTTTTGAATGGGTGTCAATGGGACTTCCGGCTTGTTCAGGTCTGAATTTCGGCCGTAGGCGGGTCTTTCCTGCTGCCTGACCACTGTCCAAAATGCAGACAGGACCTGAAGTGCCCATTGAAACCCATTCAAAAAAGGAGGTTGTGACGTCACACTCCGGCCGAAACACGGACTGTGCAAAATGCAGTGTAGAGGCAGCCTAAGTGGCTAAAATGCAGAATAAATTGTGAGCCCTGTTTAGAAAATGGTTGAAAACCACTGATTTAGAATAGAAGCAACTAAATATGCAAGATAAGTACATGCTTTTCTAGACACTATGTGATTTATCTCTTGGAACAAGCCAATCAGTAGGTCTGTGTGTTTCATGTCAAGGTCAATCTGGTATTTTTTTCCCCACAACTTTTCCCCCCACTTTTTGGCCACCAGGGGGCCCAAGTGCCCCCCAGTCACCTTCCTAAAATCGCCTTTGTGTGTATGTGTGTGTGTGTGTGTGTGTGTGTGTGTGTGTGTGGGGGGTGTGAAAGAGAGGAAGATCATCTCACAAAGTCATTGAGCAGGTCCTTTAGTCCTCTCACTGACAGCACGGCCAATAGAGGGATGATTGCTACAAACCAGGGGACAGCTGAGATGACAGGGATACTCTGGAACACAAGATGCACATGATGCATGTTATTTACATACTAAAAACTAGTCTGCACTTTGCCGAGTTGCCAACTTGCGCATTGCACACAAGTAGGCTGTGTGTGTGGTCTACTTGAGTGCAAGCAGAGTGCTGCCAAAACCTAGAATCTCAGTCTCTTGGTAAAAAAAAGTGAATAACCGGGGCATTTTTGCCATTAGGCAGACTAGGCAGTTGCCTGGGGCACCATGAGGGGGGGGGGCACCGGGGCGACCACTGCACATGCTTTAGAAGAATTCCTGGCTAATAAGCCTCATATGAATTAATACATTATACTTGTATACTTTATAACTACAATTGATCATTTAAAACACATTCACACTGTCATGGGTATGACATCATAGGAGACATCACCAAATGACATCACCAGGGGCTCCAGGGAAAATCTTGCCTGGGGCTCCAAATTGCTTAGAAACGCCACTAGTGAATAAGGCATAATCATTACTTTTAAAGGATGTTCTAAAATATCCACCCAACATCCACAGCCGACCACAGTGCAAGTAACAACAGTAACAAACACTAGGGGACAGCCAGCGCATGCACTCATGCATGCAAACACACATACAGTACAGAGAAGGGTGGTCTCCTAAGCAAGATTGGTTTCCACAGAAACATCAAACATAAGCTAGCCTGCGTGAACAGACGTGTGTGTACTTGTCTTAACGACGTGATTTTCAAACAAGGCTATGCATTTGGATACAGACCCCCCCCCCTCATATTAAAAACATGTTAATGGTGGGAACCATGTGAAAGAACATGTGTGTTAGAAAATGTCCTGTTCATGGTTGAGTTTAAGGTAGGTAGGTATAAGGTAGGTTTAAGGTAGGTAGTATAAAGAAGAAGGAAGTCACACCTGTGTGGAGTGAGAGGCGCTCTTACCATCATAGGCTACATCATCCATCATTGTCATTGTCAACAGGAATTTGATATTTGTGTAGGGCAGAAATAGCATGAATGTGTGAATTCTCTGTTCATTGTCAATAGGAATTTAATCTTTATGTAGGACTAAAATAGCTGATTTGTTCATCTACAACATTGTACATACGATGTAAATTAATTCTCCATGCATGATCAACTCCATTTAATGACAAAAAATACACTATTTCTGAATGATATAGGAGGGACTAGCACCCCTCAAAGACACATAAATGTTTAAGAAATAAAAAAAAATATTTTGTTCATAAGCTGGTCCAGCCGGCTTTCATTGACATCACTGCATTCCATCAAATTCCAGCTTCAGTTTGCGTTGGCTAGAACATTTTTTTCTGAATGAATCCATTATTGTCTCCACCGTAAGGTGGTGACCTTGTTTTACCCCTGGTCTGTCCCTACATCTGTCCGTCTGTCTGCTGTTACATCACCCACAGGGTGACGTAACAGTAAAACATAGTCCCCACCATACTGGTGGCGACTATGTTTTACTATGACTATGTCACCAGTGACCGGTGACTGTTACGTCACCCTCACAGGGTGACCTAATAGTCACTAGGGGTGTGGAGATTAATCGATATAAATCGATACATCGGTACCCACGTGCGAGATGCGAGTGCATCGGTTCCGTCACTCTGTATCGATGCAATTGACGGGGGGAATCTAGATGCGTCGCGATGCATTTGCTTGAATCGGTAAAAATCGATGTTGAGCGGGGTTTTCACGATTTATTTCGCCCTATTCTATGTTTTCTAATCTGTGTTGAACGCACCATTATTGGGAAGGAAAAGGGCTCTGCCATTCGGCACCGACAGTTACGACAACTCGGCTTACTTCCTGTACAGTCCAATCGAGACTCTTCTACATAGACATCTATTGAATAGGGACAACGTGACGAGGCCCGTCAATGTCGCAGCTCTGTCTATAGTCCCCCCCCCCCCCTCCTCCTACACTCTGCAACAGCGGGGCAGCAGCCAGTCAGCTGTAGTAGTCTGGGATCAATACATGCTACCGACGTGGAGACTAATACCCGCGACTATAAACCCCACGGATTAAACAAGAGAACTAGTGAACGAAGCACCATATTTAGCTTCATAAAATCTCTGTTGTGTCCGTGGTTGAGCTGTGTCGCTCAGTCCGTTGTTCACTGTAGCACCGACAGGTAATGATCCACACAGTGTTCTTCTCTGATTCTCGAACCAACACTCGAACGCAGTTGCAAATATGCGCGATCATTGTGTGTTGTTAAATAAATCTTCTGCACACGTTTTTAAAAGTGGTTTTCAACCCCCTTCGTTTTACAACTTTCCACTGTGCAGCTTTTCCTTGGAGCCTCATTTACTGTATATTCTGCAACACGATGGTGTTGCACACAGAGTCAGCGACAGTAAAAGTGCACATCCACAAGCTCTCAGTGACTCAGTCTCAGCGTGGTGTGGATGCAACGTGTTGTGATCTTGTAGAAGAGTGGTTTTCAACCTTTTTCATTTCAGGACCCACTATTTATTCAACATTTGAGCCTCGGACCACCAATTGATGATATTTTAGCCCCACAGACCCAAAACTAAAGTTTTCTTTTGTTTTTGTCCACAATACCAGACTGGATTTCAGAAACAGTCCAACATACAGATCAAAATGACCATTAATCTTTTACATTTTCTAGTTGTGTAGACTTTAGGCTAATTCACATGTGAATTAGCCTACTCTTGAGAGTGTAAACATGAAACCAAATGGTTTCATTTTACACCAATAATTGCATAATGATTGATTATATTTTTATAATTGTAATAATAGGGTCTTTCAGGTTAAGCCAAGGACCCCTTAGGTTTAGCTGAGAGTGAGTCAGTGAGAACCAGGGACCTACAGTATAGTATTATCTACGTGTTGATTAAGATACACATAGACTTGTTTGACAGTACTCTGTCTGCAGTGATCTGTAAATGCATGTTTTATATTGGTTTATTTTCTATTTGTATGTACAAACATACATGATGATGAGTACATGCTTAGTATACGCTAATCCAACAATAACACAATAACCAGCAGAGAGCAGAGCACAGCAGGCCCTTTATTTTTTATTTATTTTTATTTATTTATTTTATTTTTTTTTTTAGTTGGGAAGTTAGAGATACAGTAGGCCTACTAACCTACAGTAAAACAATACATTGTTTTGAATTTAAATGTATTGCATTTTGGCATTTTTTTGGAAAATTAATAAACCTTGAATATAAATCCTTTTTATTATGTTAAATTGCCACCAGATCGCATCATATTGCATTGTTCAGAATAAAATTCAATGGTATTGTTAAAGTATCGGTTAAGTATCGGTATAAGGGGGTGTATCGTATCGTGTCGGGGTGAATCGCATCGCATCGTATCGCCAGGTAATTCCAAATAATCGCTAAAGTATCGAATCGCTGGCAGTGCATCGAGATGCGTATCGAATCGCCCTCAGTGCTGAGATTCACATCCCTAATAGTCACCCTGTGAGGGTGTGCCCAGTTCAGTTCACTTCAGCGAGTCATAGACTGACACATGCTGCAACTAAGGATTATTTTCATAATCAATTCATTGACCGATTGATTATTTAACTGATTCATCGATTAATCGGATTATGACTCTTATTTAAAGGGGGATTCCACCCATTCTCTTTTTTTTCTGAGAGTGTACAAATGAAACCAAATGGACCCGCTAGGTCCGATTTTTTTTTAGGACCTAAATGTGGTCCTAAAAGAAAAATCGTTAACGTGGTGAAACACGACTTCATGATGTTATCAAGTTGTGCTTCACCATGTTAATGATTTTTTTAGACCTCCATTTCTAGGAAACACAGAATGGGGGTGTATTAATTAATGACAGTCTTAAAATGTTGAAAATGGGTGGACTTTGTTAAACTATGTTTAAAGGGATATTCCACTTTCAAAAAAAACGTTGTCATTTTATGGTCTACTCAGTCTCATGTGAACACACCAGACAGTTTATATAGTTTATATTATAAGTTCACTATTTAGATATTTGATGTTCATTTTAGCTGACTCGCCCCCTTCCAATACAAACCCATTATAATTTAAAACTCCATTTTAACCATGACAGATTATTCGAAAACTACGCATCTTTTTTCTGGTGACTGATATTGTCCCCCTAATATGTGAGAGGGCCATGGAATTTCATTTACAGATTTCATTTATTTTCAATATATTGTTTTGGAAAATGTAGCCACCTCTATATTTGGGGATGCCCACCCAAATTAATAAAACAATATTTTTAAAAAATAAATGAAAACTGTAAATGAAATTCCATGGCCCTCTCACATATTAGTTAGGAATAAAATATCAGTCACCAGAAAAAAAGATGGGTTGTTTTTGAATAATCTGTCGTGGTTAATTTGTAATTTTACGCTATAATGGGTTTGTATAGGAAGGAGGCGGATGCGCTAAAATGAACATCAAATATCTAAATACTGAATGGAGTAACTTATAAACTGGCTGGTGTGTTCACATGAGACTGAGTAGACCATAACATGACCAAAAGGTTTTTTTGAAAGTGGAATATCCCTTTAAGTGGGCAAACGGGTAAAAACTTCAGTGATTACTTGACGAATCGATGAATCGATTTCCAAAATAATTGACAACTAATTGAATAATCGATTCCATTACGATTCATCGATTAATCGTTGCAGCCCTACTGTCAACCAAGTCTTGTGATGACGGACCAGAGTCACAAAACATACTCCCAATAAAAGGATGCACAGACTGGCAGACAGCTTGCCAAGCAGCAGCTTTGGCCAGACCGGAAGCAGTGTTAACAGTGTCATTGCATGACTGTCGATTATGGCCAGTAACCCAACTGTCGCAATGACCACCCACACCGGCCAGTCAGAAACCTTCTCTGTCAGAAACCTATACGTAATTATCTGACAAAGGTCACAATCATTTTAAAAAATATTGTTGGTTTGTGAGCTGGTCCGGCCAGATCACATTGACGTCAATACATTCCATTGAACTTCAGACTCCAGCTTGCCTCCCAGGAGTGTCAGCGGTGCATGCCACGAGTAGAAGATGTTTGTTCCCTCTACACATCATCCACATTGCATCAAGCAGTGTCCCGCCTTCAAGAAGAGGCTGAACAAACACCTCTTCAGCATGTGATTGTAATCCCACAAAGCTCAAGGACTGCTATTCATTCAACAATCAGTTTACATACATACGAGTAGCTGCAAATCATTGATTTTTTGAAAGTGTTTTTTCTTAAAGCCTCTTAAGGAGAATTCCACACCGAAAGGCTTAATGGCCGATTGGCCGTTTCCCCTACCCCCCAAAATGCTTAGAATGGGGCAAATGGGTGTTGTTCAAATTCGCCGATTTATATCGCTCCAAAATGGATTTTTGGCGATATATTGTCTCTCCACCATGTCAGTAGTGTGTTGACACTCACACTTTCACTTTTGATTCAGCAGCAGCATTCAGCCGTCTCTAAAGGTGGTGCACGGTTTATGCCTGAACCACTACTTTACCAAAAGTGAAAGTGTCAATACACTATTGGCATGGTGGAGAGACAATACATAGCAAAAATGCATTTTGGAGTAATGTAAATAGGTTTATTTGAGCAACACCCATTAGCCTCATTCTAAGCTTATTTTGGTGTAGGGGAAGAGCCATTAAGGAGTGTTTTCACAAAATAACAACTGGACTACTTCTTTGAAAATAAATGAACTGCAAATAAAGTTAAGAAAGCTTTTTGGGGTGGAATTCTCTTTTAAGTTTAAATGGAATGCAATGTGAAATATCTGAAAGGCCTGTTTTGTTTAATGACTATAGAAATACTCAGTACCGTTGTGCGTGATATTTGGACATTCTGAAGGAATTCTGTCAGAAATTTCGCAAAAAAAAACAAAGTCGCCACTGAAAAGGTTAGGGCAGAGGTCAGTGCTCTGGCACAGCCCAATTGGCTGTGCCAGAGCACTCAGTGGACAATTCAATGGTCCATGACCATTGAATGGTCATGGAGACTTCTCAAGAGCTCTACGACTAAAGAGCACCTCCAGAAGAGGATGAGGAGAGCACAGATCTGGGTTCCCAGACTGGTTGTTCCCAGACAGACACACGGGCAGACATTGAAAAACATAGTCTTGGCCAGTGCCTTCGGCCTGACGGAGACAATCACAGAGAAAGAGAGAGAAAAAGAGAGAGAGATCTAACCTGGATGAGCAATAAAAAGAGGAAGTAGAGGTTGGCCAAGCGCTGGAACTGTTCATATAGTGTCTTCGGAATGAAGGTCAGGAAGGTGTACTTATAGCTGCGCACCACATTGTCCTGCCGATCCGCGAACACGTAGGATGGAAGAGATATGAGACAAGGAGAGAAAAAACACAGGGGAGAGATGAGTGTTATCAGTTATAGCGCGCTCTGGAGTGCATCCATGTGCCAACAGGTGTTAGGTTACCAGCTCGCCGTGGCCGTGAATCACTCACCGCATGTCGGCCCCAGTCGAAACACAAGAAAGATTTCTTCTGTTTGTGTTTGTGGAAGTGGCTGTCATTGGCTCGCACCTCCCATGTGAGATCTGTCAGAGACATGTTGTCATGTTAGCCGGGCCTGGAGACACGCCGTGTTCTGGTGTATCGTTTTCACCAGACTGGAGCAGCAGGGCTCAACACAGTAAAGTCCTTAGTATTGAATTAAACCTCCCCCGAGTGTGTACACGTGGAACCATAAAGGTTCCATTTGGTTTCATTTGCACACTCGTCAGATTTAGGGTACTAATCGAAGAGTGAACAGAGTAATGCTACTCCACTACATCAAGGCAAATATTATACTTTTACTCCACTGCGATCATTTGAAAAACTTTAGCTACTAGTTATTTTGTAGGGTTATATTATTACAAATCATACACTAACCAATTCAGCACCATAGCTGATCTAAATTCTCACAATGCATCGATCTACATTGCATTTTGAGCATGTAGATTTGCTACTTTCAAAACATGTATATACATGTGACAACTTTTACTCAAGTAAATTTTGAATTTTCTACAATGCGGTACTGACGCTTTTACTTCAAAGAAAAATCTATTTTGTTTGTGTGTATGCGTGCACACATGAGCTCATACGCATGTGTGCCTATGTGCTCACATGTTTGTGTGTGTGTGTGTGTGTGTGTGTGTGTGTGTGTGTGTGTGTGTGTGTGTGTGTGTGTGTGTGTGAGAGGGAGACTGTATGCGCGTTAAGTGTGTGTCTGTCTGTATACATATACTGTATCCATATTAACTATTCCTCAGAGAGTATTCTTATACCATATACCCCCATTCAGAGGCCCAAGAAGGCAGAAGTGACCCCAGCCAGCATCTGCCAGCGTAACTCAATCCCTCCCTTAAATCAGCAATTTTCAATCTAGGTCAAAGGTGACACGTGTCATGCACTACCAAATTTTGCACAGACAGTTAATGGAGGCGACTACCAAGTTGTACCAACATTTGCTAGAATTGTCATTTCAACACGAAAATCTAAATTCCTTTAATACTGAAATTTGTCCAAGCTGTAAAGACAAAGAGTTAAAAATAAAGAGCAGATATTGCAGGGAAAACAAGACAGGATCCAAAAACAGCGTGGCTTCCATGTCATATCGGAAGTCATGTGATGTAATGGGCAAGGTTTCAGCCCCGAAAGTAAAGAAAAATATTCAGCTGACAGTGTGCACAAGATATCTGGCACCTGTCAGCAGGGAATAGTGAACATCACATGGCCCTGTTGGCTCCTTGCTGGCAAGTGAGCAACTAGCCGCCGATATAACAGCAGTGACAATCAAGGGGAGGAATGAATTGGCATAAAGACAATAGGGCAAATAAAAAGAAAGTAATTTGGCAATGATTGGCTCAGTGGTTTGTGAGATTATCTATCCTCAGACAGACCCCAGTAAAATAAGGATGGGGAATGAAAAAGAGATGGGGCCTGACGCCTCACAGCTAGAAGGTCCCGGGTTCGATTCCCCCTGGGGACGCTGTGGGTGCTGGCGGCGTGTCTCCTCATCCACGTCATCATTGCCCGGAGGGTGTGTAGAGCCCAGGATCTCATTGGATAATTAACACAGAGGGAATAAATGGGCTGCAGAAATCGTAAGACAAAAGAATTGTTGAAAAAAAGAAAGAAAGAGATGGGACACAGACATACCTTGAACTTCATCATCCGTAGCGCGTTTTTTTCTGAACATGATGGCGATGACTTCAAACTCAGACTGCTGCAGTTATTCTAGCTCAAGACAAAAGAAAACAGAAAAAGATGGGGCCTGATTTAGAACCCGATTGGTTCTAAATCAGGGCCCGACTGATTTATAAGGGCTGCAACCATCCTTTTCTTTTTTATCTTTTTCACTTCAATTCCATTGTTTCCATTACTACTTGCAGAACACAACACATTGATGGATTGACTGACTGACTGACTCATTCAGTCTTTCATTCACTGTCAGAAGCCTTTTGGAGGATGCCGCAGTATTTGCCAGCTTGTGTATGATGTGGTCACTCATTGTAATTTAAAAATTTCAAATAAAGGACACACACACACACACACACACACACACAGGTTTAAACCTTGGTAGACCTGTCCCTGTTTGATGGATAGGTTAACTATGTGGGTGATGATGCATGTGACGTCATTAAAAACAGTGTGGTGACAGTTAAAAAAATAAGCACGACACCCCTGCTCAGAAGTCTTCTTGGGGTTTGGACATTTTCACAGGGTTAGATTGTCAAGAAAGCTTGCCTGAGTCATCATTCTTAGGAAATGTGCCCATAATGAAACAAGTATTATTATATTCTCATTTGTCTACTCTATCATTACTGTCTCATCAGTTTACCAATGGAGTTGGAGGAAGTAAGAGAATGGAATAACTTTCCAGCAAGGCTTATTATTAGTCAGGGTCATGGTCCCCAGGTTTAAATCAGGGTGTTGGTCCCCAGGTTGATTCTTAGTCAGCGTGGTGGTTCCTGATTCAGTTGAAAACCGCTGCTCGACACCAAAACGCTCAGACAGGGAGGGCTGTTTGTTAATCAGCGTTGTTGCAAAGAACTGTTTGGCTGATACATTACCATCACAACACCAAGTTAATAGACTAATCGACTCGACAAATCATTTACAAAAGGCACACACTCAAGCCACACATGAGATTGGCTAGTGCCCACTGCCCTTAGAACTTAATATGACTTAAGCTGGAACTTAAGTAACAAATTAAACATTTGCTCAGGACAAAAACTAGTGGAAATTGCAGACTCAAGCTCACAATGTGATGTGAGCCTGTAGCTCTGAAGCTACAATCTGTAGCTTTTAATCTTTTAAATATAGATATATTTTATGTGGGAGACATAGTAGGACATAAGGGAATATTTACTGCTGACCTATACAAATTGGTATGCAACCTAAACATGTTTTCTAAACAGTGACATTTAAAGTACAGCTAAAAAATATTGTTCTAATAAGTAAAAAGTAACTATTAACAAACTAATGTTGTGTCCCTATTACTGTATTACCCTGTAGGTCTTTTACTGTATGTTAATAGTTTCATTTGATTTATTTTTATTTACTTGCTCCTACGTTCACTCTTACAGTGGCTCCATCACTTATGGAGCCAGCTTTACTTTGGACTCCACTACACATGTCACTACACTAAAACGTTCCCAGAACTTTTAAGCCTAAATGTCTTGGTGAATTGTCCACTGGGGAGAGCAGGTGTTATGGATTTGTTTTACTCTAAGAAATACCATTCTGTTCCTGTTTAATTGTAAGTTTGTTGAAAGGCCTCCAGGAGGACTGCCACTCCTGTGTCACCTAATGTCACCTAATATTACATTTCAAATACTTTAGAAAAGCACCTACTCTTCAGTTCCTTTGCTTTCCAAGCTACATGGTGTCCTTGGATGAGCAGAACAAATCGGTCCTTTTGGTCCAAATGGGTGGATCTAGATAGTCATGCAGGATACTGTGCAGTACAGAGAAGTAACAACCACACTTCGTTTCACCTGCCGTTCCTGGAAGAGAAGAAAATACTAAGGAACCTGATTTAATTTACATTCTGTCACCATCCATTTGCTGCTCTCTCAAAGCACTCTATACATGTCCAACAAATCTCACACATACAGTCTGATTTGTTCTTATTATGTATCCGTTATGAAGCAGGATGTAATATAGATATAGTATAAACGGTGAGGATTGTTAATATCAATTGTTTTCTTTTTATTTTTCATAATGCGTCATATAATCCTAATAAATGTCAGTCATCCATACGTACTACCTGTACATACAGCATAATATATAAGTGCACTTCATTTTGCAGCTCATTTGTGATCTGTTTCATTTTTTCCTTTCCTCTTTCCATTTTTTTCAAGCAGCAATGTAATAATGCTAACAATACAGCCAATTTAAATATTTATTGTAAGTTCAATGGAGCTTCACACAGCAAAGTGTACACCTGTATTATCATGGGATAATAAAGTTCACCTGAGGTGAAATTAATCACCCAGTGACCCGAACAACATCCCACACGATAGCTGAAAGCACTGGGAATCATAACTGTTCCTCTATAAACAAATCTGTCTACAGGTTTGGACCATAAGACAAAGTACGACTTACCTGTTCTTTTTCAGCAAATCAGACGACAGACCGTTGGTGCAGATGCTCAATCATGTAACTTACTTAATTTAATACCGGTTGGGATTCCTGCCGTAGTCCTTTTTAAGTTAAACAACACCTGCAGTCAGGTAAACTTGAGCCATCAATGCCAGGCACCACTGACCGCAGATAGGTGTGTTTTAACAGCCATTGTCTGCCTTGCCTCACGAAGGACAAATTTCCGCCAATGCTCCATGGCTCCGCCTCCTTTGATCCCAGGTGGAGGCTCCTATATCAACACTCTCTCATGAAGCTCACCTGTGAGAGAGGGACAGAGAGAGAGATATAGGGGGAGAGAGAGAGAGAAAGACAGAGGGGAACTTACTGTATGTGCGTAAAAAAGAAGCACAATGTAGATTCTGTATATGCTGTAAAACACAATACAAAATTAATGAACACATACTTATGAAGACGTGGGCCATGGCACTTTAGTCACCGAATAAATAGTTATCCAGTAGGTTCCACCTTGTTACAGTCTGTTATTTTTTCCAAACAGATGATGATAGTCTTACAAACCAGTGGGAGTTTTTTCCAAACAGATGACTATAGCCTTACAGACCAGTGGGAGTATTTGTGTCCCAGCACCACCCAGGTTGAGTCTTTGAGTAAATTCTCATTTTTGTTTTATCATGTCATGTGAAAGCAGAGAGTCATAGCTACAATTTGACATATTGGTTGTGCAGTTTGACCCACCAGTTTTTGAGATATGGTTTATAGAGTAATGTCTTGCAGAGAAACAGGAATTTGAGAATTTCGCTTTTAAAGATGCAGTTCTTGGTCTGGGCGCTGTTTCCTCTTCTTTGCTGAGCAGTTTGGGCATGAGAATACCTCCTCAATACTGTGGGGGCAGTGTTGAGTCAGGGTGTTTGAATAGTAGCCTAATAATAGTAGCTAAAATGAATATAGTAATACATTTTGCCTTTATAAGGGTATTTTTACTTTAAAAGGATACTAATACATAGTAACCATTATACAAGTGTACCTTACAGGCCAAAACGTTACACCAAATAGGTCCATTTGGTTACATACCTACTGGGAATTCCACCCATTTTTTTCTGAGATCATACAAATGTATAGCCTACACTCAGAAAAAAGGCCCTAAAAATGATTAACATGGTGAAACACAACTCAATGTTGTCGTGAAGTTGTGTTTCACCATGTTAATGTTTTTTCTTCCCGGACCTCCATTTCTAGGAAACTTCAAGGTATATTGACAGTAATGTTGAAAATGTGTAGAATTCCCCTTTAACTAGTGTGTCCATTCATACAGTGGTTAATGCATATTACAACCCCAATTCCGTTGAAGTTGGGACGTTGTGAAAAATGTCAATAAAACCAGAATGCATTGATTTGCAAATCGTTTTCAACCTATATTCAGTTGAATACACCACAAAGACAATATATTTAATGTTCAAACTGATAAACTTTATTGTTTTTTGAAATTATACAATCTTTTGTAAATTGATCCCTGCAACATGTACCAAAAGAGTTGGGACGGGGGCAACAAAAAACTGGGAAAGGTCATGAATGCACAAATAACGCCTGTTTGGAACATTCCACAGGTAAACAGGTTCATTTTAAACAGTTTAATATTGTGATTGGGTATAACAGGACCATCCCAGTCGTTCAGAATCAAAGATGGGGCGAGGTTCACCACTTTGTGAACAATTCTGTGAGAAAATCATCCAAAGGTTTAAAAACAATGTTTCTCAACATTCAATTGCAAGGAATTTGGTGATTTCATCATCTACAGTCCATAATATAATCAAAACATTCAAAGAATCGGAAGAACTTGCTATAGTAAAGCGACAAGGCCAAAAACCAACACCGAATACTTTTGACCTTTGATCCCTCAGGTGGCTCTGCATTAAAAACTGACATCATTGTGTAAGGGATATTACTGTGTGGACTCAGGAACACTCAGAAAACCATTGTCAGTTTACAGAATTAGTCGCTACACCTGCGATTGCAAGTTAAAACTCTACCATGCAAAGCAAAGCCATACATCAGAAAGGTTGGTTTGAAAAACAACCAGAAATGCCTTAGAAATGTGGACTCATCAGACCACAGCACACTTTTCCACTTTGTGTCTAACCATTTCAAATGATATTAGACCCAGAGAAGGCATTTCTGGTTGTTTTTCTGGTTGTTTTTCAAACCAACCTTTCTGATGTATGGCTTTGCTTTGCATGATAGAGTTTTAACTTGCAATCACAGGTGTAGCGACTAATTCTGTAAACTGACAATGGTTTTCTGAGTGTTCCTGAGTCCACACAGTAATATCCCTTACACAATGATGTCAGTTTTTAATGCAGAGCCACCTGAGGGATCAAAGGTCAAAAGTATTCGGTGTTGGTTTTTGGCCTTGTTGCTTTACTATATCAAGTTCTTCAGATTCTTTGAATGTTTTGATTATATTATGGACTGTAGATGATGAAATCACCAAATTCCTTGCAATTGAATGTTGAGAAACATTGTTTTTAAACCGTTGGATGATTTTCTCACAGAATTGTTCACAAAGTGGTGAACCTCGCCCCATCTTTGATTCTGAACGACTGGGATGGTCCTGTTATACCCAATCACAATATTAAACTGTTTAAAATGAACCTGTTTACCTGTGGAATGTTCCAAACAGGCGGTATTTGTGCATTCATGACCTTTCCCAGTTTTTTGTTGCCCCCGTCCCAACTCTTTTGGTACATGTTGCAGGGATCAATTTACAAAAGATTGTATAATTTCCAAAAACAATAAAGTTTATCAGTTTGAACATTAAATATATTGTCTTTGTGGTGTATTCAACTGAATATAGGTTGAAAATGATTTGCAAATCAATGCATTCTGGTTTTATTGACATTTTTCACAACGTCCCAACTTCAACGGAATTGGGGTTGTAAATTAAGTGTTTGCTTTTGTTGTATTGATCTAGTGGTTCACAATTTGTTCACAACAACAAAGCTTCTCTTGTTCCAAAATGTTTTAAACGTAACCCATTAAAACAACATAACGCGGTTAATGTTCATATGTACTGCATTTTGGTTCTTATTAAGTCTACAAATAACGCAACTCTTATTTTTATTATTTACCGCGGGTATGCTGTATAGACTTGTATTGAGAATGGGGACAACAAATAAGGACAAGTCCTGGACCGAAAGTAGGTCTATACAGAAATGCATTGAACTCAGCAACGGTCCACTTCGATCTCTTTATTTTAGATCGTTTTGTAGTAATAATACAAGATAAACATCCAGAGACTTTAGCTGTTTGTCTTATTTGCGCCGCCCTCGTTGTATAGAATGTATTTCCAACTCCAAATTGTCCCTATTCAGGCTGCATGAACAGCAGCTCGAGCGCTTAGTTTTTCACCCCTCTATGTCGCAACTCTTCTCTTCTCTCTTCTCTTCTCGTCTCTTCTCTGTTGTTGCAAAGTATTTAGAGAGAAGTAAGCCAATAACGCCAAAAGCCCAATAATATTGTATAGTTGGTATCATAAATACTACTAGGCATCAGGTTTTTTTATAGTTAACTAAAACTATCGAAAAAAATGATAACATTTTTTTATATTGAAGAGTAAAAACTAATTAAAACTATAAAGTAGAATGAAAAATCCATAACTATAATAACCCTGCTAGGCACATGTACTGTACGTCTATGATTAATAGTGTGCTATGCAGGAATGCCAACAGTAGCCTACTCGAGTTTAATTGTTATGGACATTGAGTACATTGGCCAATTTGCAGGTACTCCACTTTTTTTTATTTTAGATATGCATCCACACAGTCCATTGTTTGTATGCATAAATGGAACAACAACAGTAATTGTGATGCAATATCATTATAAATACTATGTATCTAGGGTGATTTTTTTGCCATACAATCACACATAGTAGTCACCAGAATCAGATGAGCATAATATCCAATAAAATGTTGGTTAACATGGACGGAAAACAAGCCAACATGGCAACCCTTTGTCCTCCCTCTCTGTATTTCCTCTGCGAATAGTGACGTAGTTCCGGCTCTAAAAAACGCCACGAAGAAGAACACAAATGTTTTGATATTTTATACATGATTTACTAACAGAATGTGGCTACTAATATGTTATGTGGAATGCAACCTGGCTGTTATTTGAGCTCAAATTCATGCGAAGTCCGCGATCTGTTAATGACGGCGGGCATCGCATATTTACCAAACTAGAGGCACTTATCAGATTACAACCGTTAGCATATTAAGCTAATTAAGCTAACGGCCCGGAGGACTGAGGTAATAATCGTAAGAATTGTCATTACAGTTCACATTAATTCAATTATAACATGTTTACACAGCGTTTTAAGGTCTAACATTCATCTCATGTATGCTTTAGTATGAAACAACTAATAAAGTTGCTTCAGGTCATTTTTCACAAATAATAAAAAAATCGGAGAAAATCAAGTTTAGACCCTTGTACTGACAACTTCATTTCCCCGAGATGACTCAACGTGGGTGGAGTTTAGTAACATTTGCAGATATTGAGTACTTCGCGGCAGTGAAAGTGTTTTTGTATTTGAACCGAGCACCTCCCGACTGCAAATTAACATTTAAGTAGCAGTCTTTTCAGCCACTTTGTCTACCTGCATAAGAGTCTCAATCGCTTCTCTATGTTGTCCGATCTCTCTTTATCTTTCCCCTTTACCTCAATCCACCCTGTCTCTTGTCCAAAAGGTCCCCGTAGGTCCCTCCAGTCTCTCGGGACATCTCTCTGTGCTCCACCTGGCTACTGGCCGTTTCCATCCATCCATCCATCCATCCAGCAGGCCTATTAGTGCATTCCAGGCAGCAGGGGGTCTGTAGGGGACCTGATACCTGCTGAGTGATAACACATCAAGAACATCATTCATCCCAGGACAGTAATATCAGCCCTCTCCACATGGAACTACAATATAGTGTTCCACAAAGATCATTCTTGTTAATTATACCAATAACCATTCATAATTGCTGTTATTTCTAAAATTATCGGTTGCAGTTTTCAGCCTTGTTAATCATAAATCAAAGCAAGCAGCTACATTAGCTATGGCTAGGCAATACGCAACAGTAAATATAGATGTATAGTCTCGCTAGTGTTGTAGTTGCAAGTTGTAATAGTACTAAGATTTGCATTCTATTGATGTTTGTTACAAAAAGGAGGGGGGTAGTAGTAAAATGTTATAGTAAAAAAAATTGCAGATGTTTGGAGAGTATCAACAGATGTTTGGAGAGTATCAACAATGTACAGTATGCAAACAACAAATGTGAGTCCACTTTAAGCTTTCAGCCTTTTCCATGTTGTTGTATCACCTAAAATGACCATTCAGATTCTAGCATGTGTACAATGGCCAAAGCATTCTATTTTTAATGAATCTAATGCCACCTGGTGGAGGAAAACATACACTACAATGTAATAATTACACCAAGGTCAAAAGGGTAAGGATTTCAACAAAAAGCTGTTGAATCAGCAGTGAATCTATAAACACTCTCAATGTCAGTTACATTTTCACCATTTGTGGTTTAATTTTGCTTTTGTCTTTCTTTTTTTCCTTACCATTGTAAGCAAAATCGAGCATCCCCACAAAGGCCCCATTTCAACACCTGAACGTGTCTGCATCAAACTCAGCATTTGCATGTGGTTGTCCGTCTGTGTTTGCGTGTGGTTGTCTCTGTGTTTGTCTGTGTGTGTGTGCGCGTGTGTGTGTGTGTGTGTGTGTGTGTGTGTGTGCGTGCGTGCGTGCGTGCGTGCGTGTGTGTGTGTGCATGCATGTGCGAGCAATCTGTGAATGCATATCTAGAGCAATCTCTCCTATCTATTTTTACAGCTGGGCTGTCTGTGCAGCAGTGGTTAGCGAGATGTGGCGTGGCGTTGGGGATCTTAGTCCTCTGCAATACAGTGCAAACCAATGCGGAAGGCCGTTTTTTTCCACTACAGTTTAACTGTAGCCACAGCATCGTTGCCAACCCTCACAGCCACCAACGCTCTGAAACAAAGACTCTTGGTGCTTGTGTTTTTTTGTCTATGCATGCATGTACATTGAACAGCGTTAATCTAAGTCAGAACAGTTAAAATGGTGCTCTCAGAGACAGACTTACATTAGGACTGAGGAATTGCACAGCATGGTGTTGATTTTTCCGTTTTTCTAAACAGAAAACATTGAAAAGAAAGAAATTCAGAAAAATCTGTAATTGTCACAAATGCATGAGAAATGCTTTGATTATATATAAACAAACATTTTAGATTTTAAAGGCAAAATTTGACTTCCATCAGTCTAATACTGGCCATCTGCAGTGACAGTGTGTGCGCAAACAGATTTATAAATAGTAGTATCTGCAGTATGTGAAAAGAACAGGGTCAAGTACATGAGGGCCAGGTTAAAGTTGTTTGCAGCCACTAAATAAAAGTTTAGAATAATACAGTAGTTTAGCCAATGGACCTCAAAGGTCAGCAATTTAACCAAAATACATATTGCATTGTCATGCTGCATTCATAGTGAATGCAACAGGCTACAAGAAATGTTACTTGCCACTGCGTTGACCTGCTCCCAAACACTTAGATTTCAAGTTTTGCAATGACGCATTGAAGCAGTCAAACACTCAAAACATGTTTTTCTTTTACCAGTTACGTAAAAGGTAGAAAAACAAATTCTTGCTGCTAGCCACGTTCCTGTGGTATTCAACCCTACTCTTTTAATTTGGATTAAGCAATACGTCAAATGGTAACTGGGCATCAATGCAGCCGACTACGGGGTTTTTTTTCCCACTGAATGAATAACAGATTAAATAATTACAGTACCTGCACCAAGTAGGCCATTTTAGGTACCATGGTACCAGTGCTGAAATCGCCAATTTGTGGATCAAAACAGAGTATGATAATTAGAACAAGACATGGGGCCTGGTCAACCTTAGCTGGGTCACTTGGGAGAGGTTGTTTGACATTTCACGTTAAGAAACCCCCAGATTCAGCAGATGTGTACCATCACAACAAAACAAATGGGAACATTAAGAATGAAACTTGTAGAGTGAAACGGCAGTACTGATGTTATTATTCTTTAAACGTAGTCACGAAACTTCATCCATGAGTCATTTGGGTCAGGAGCAAAAGGGAACCCCGGGACTGCGATCACCTCTAACAACACTCTTCCTAATTTCTATTCCTTATTTATTTGTACAACCAAGACTGTCACTACTTATACCTGTGTCAATGCGGTTGTTCTCTACTTCATCTGTGACCACCGTATCTCGAACATATCTTGCTGGCACAGGAGGCAGAGGGCCTCTAGAAAATGGAGCGGTTCGCGGGTTGGTCCTCGGCTCCTCCAGGCTTCCTGTTGAAGTGTCCCTGGGCGAGACATTTTTGGGGAACTGTTTAAAAAAAGGTAAAGGCAGACAATGAATTACTGGGATGTGCAAATAAAACACACTTGTCAAACTCCAGCCACAACTAAAGGGGGCACAGGGCCCAAGCAGCTGGCATGTCGGTCCGGCCATCTGGGCTGCTAATGTCAGCGTGCTGCAGGTTTGAATCCTGATGTCGAAGGACCTTTGCTGGGTGATACTCCCCATTTCTCTCTTTCCCCATTTCCTGTCGGTCTACTCTACCGTAGGCCTACAGTATAGTATCAAATAAAGACAATAAAAACAAAAATATATATCTTTAAAAAAATAATGTTTCAATTACCATGAAATTTGCATTTCACCTTCATGTTGCCAAGAGGAATAAATGTATCGATGTTCGGCCCCATTGCCCTTCATCAGAGGCTAGTGCTATCCCATCGGGCCAAACCTTCAAATGAGCTAATTAGGGAGAGTTTTAAGCCCTATCCAGGCAGATATCGGTGAAGAGGTGGTCACAAAGTAGTCTGGACTGTGAATAGGCCTTAGCACTATGGTTCCCCAAGTTGGGGAGTTCCCCAGCTAAATGATAGTTTGGAACCAAACAGACCTTTATGGGGTCTGACAAGCTGCTGTATGTGGCAGAGGGGACACCACCAGACAAGAGGGATATCCCCAGCACAGATGACAAACTGAGAGGTTGAGAGAGGCATTCCTTTGTGTCAACAGCCATCACTTTGCACAATGGTGCCTCAGTCACTGCGCTAGAGCCTGATACAGGTTGCTCAGGGCACCTGTTCAGCAACTGTAAAGGATACTGTTTTCTGCCTGCCTGTGTTATGCCCTCACAGTAAACTCTCTTCACTGTCAGGAGGAAAATAGAAAAAAAGATTATGAAAAAACAAAAAACTGTTCTATGGCATGTTACACCTGAACATGTGCACTCTGAACTGCACTCCCCCAGTCTCTATACAGAGTATCCTCATCCATTACTATGAGACAGGCCTATACAGCATAGTGTCTGCACTCTGCAGCGTAGGTACAGGCCGGGCCTTATTCTCACAGGGGCTTACTTATGCTGCCTTGACCGTAAGCTTAGATCAGACTCTGTACAGCAGTAACACTGCAGCTGGCAGACGAGGTAATACTCAGCTCACCGATGGCTCAGCCTCCTGTGGAAAGTGGTTAACGGCTGAGCTCATTGCCTCGAGCAATGTTGAACTTTGATAGAACCTGTGTAGCGAACCAGAGCATGATACTTCTAATAGGCTATACGGTATGTCCAATCTGTGTCTGTGTGTGGTGATTGTGAGACTGGAAGCTTACGTTTATTGAGCTTACTGCCACTGCATGGCCACGCTTAAGTGTGATCTCAAAATCACACTTTTATAGCATAAACAAATGGAAAACAAACAAGATTCTGCTTCCCAGATTTACATAAAGCATCCCAGTTCTTAGTTTGAGAAAGTGAAATGCGTGCATTCATGTTACATTGCCCTCAATGTAGCCTCGATACTGTCTTTCATTTTTGTCTGTGCAAAAGTCTTGAAGTAATGCATTGGCCACACTGAGCTAGAAGTGGTTGTCAACCCTTCCGTTCTGGGTGGGCGTCACTCCATCAGTAAGTCACCGACCTCAGTCTAATGTGAAAGCAGTGGCAACAATGGCAGTAGGTGATATAATTAGGGGAAAGAATAACTACGATGACAAATTGTTTGGTGACAATGAAGTTACACCATTAGTTGGCCATTGAGTGTTGGAGTTTCCCAATTAACCATTGCTTTTTCAAAATGATTCAGCAGTTCAGTTTTCTATTGTGTATCATCAGAGAAATTAATAGTCTTTGGTATAGGTTGTTTCATCAATTCTTATTTTTTTTTTATTAATTCTATTTGTAACCAATAAAGATCAAAGTTAGTGTTTTAACTGTTTTTATTTCATAAAGATCACTTCTTTTCATCAACTCTAGCCATAATCCTTGTCAATCTTTGGACAACCATAAGGACAAAAAACATCTTGCAACCTCAACCATTACAACCTTTCTAGAAAAAGGTTGAGGTTTAGATTATGTTTAGGAATATGTTTTAATGAGGTTAACTTTAGCTTCAAGGTTAGTGATAGTTTAGTAACTTGCAACCAATGAAAAAAAGGTTGTGACGGTTCACAAACGCTCACGACAGCTTGACTTACTGTAGGTCACAACCGCTTGTAAGTACCTACCTATAAGCGGTTTGACATAGGTTGAGGTTGAAAGATGATCTTGCCGTCTTTCGTTGCAACAGTTGTCAGAGTTATGTGTGCAATGCCCATGATCATGGTTGGAGGCTATGATGTGTTGTCATATTGAGAAAAATCTCAGCGGCCATCACATTTTAGTCAACTTTAATATGCAAAACCATTATGAACCCATAGCTACTTAGAAATAATCAGTAGACCTCAAAGGCAAAAGTATACAATTACCGTACATGCTTGTCAGGGTCTATACAGAAACCTCTTTGTCTTTGTTTACAGTACAGTCTGAGTTTGTAATAAAACTGTGATGGGCTCTGCTGTTTCACCATAGCGTGGATCAAAACAATTTCTGTTCCTCTCTCTTGCATACAGTGACAAAAGAGTAATGACAATGTTTGGAAATTTGTTCTTTCATGTGGTGTCAGATTTACCGTCGTCCATGGGTGTTTCTCACCAGGATGTGCCACATGAACACTTTATATAAACTGACCCATCAGGGTTCAAAGAACTGTCACTTTCAGAGACGGTTATATGAATTACTTCCAAAATAAAATGGAAGTACATTTGCCTAACACAGTGCATAAATTCAGAGTTGCTTCACCTAACGCATGAGAACTTTTACCCCATTACCCACCTGTAAAATGGTCTCTTCATAGGATTTGTAATAGCCTCGTACTGAGCAGAGTTGAACAGCATCTTTCTTTCAGTTTTCCCCATTATAGAGCAGATCAATGGAGCAAGGACTGCAACAAATGTTTAGTTGTTAGTTAGTTCTAGTTGTCACATATTCAGAATCACTTCTAACCTACTTTTGCACAAAGAAGCACTGTCTCACTTTCAAGCAAACTAATATCATTCATATGTTCTCTGAAAAGATGCACAGCTTAGCTTAATGACCAAAGCGCTGAATTTTAGTAATTAGTAAGGATTATTCCAATTAAAGTGTAAGGTGCATTTAGCGGCTTACCTCTTTAAAACTACAAATGTAGATCTTCGTTTTGGGGGAAGCAGTGTAATCCTGAGAGGGAGGTTGAACTGTGGGAGATATGGATTATGGATGGGCATAACAATGTCTATGGTAACAAACTCTTCATGGCATAGCGGAATATGAGTTACCAACTTAAACCAAAGGTTTATAAATGGTGTGGGTGATGCAAACTTAAGTAAAAAGTAGTTGTGTGAATAAACTGTGGCCTGGTTCTCGAAGGGAAACCTACTGTAGTCTGTGAGACTACAGGAAAGTGAGGAAGGCTCGCAACTAAGCAGCAGACAAGTCTATTGAGTTACTGCTGCAGTGCAGGGGTTGACATAAGGTTAAGTGGCTCAACAATCCATAGCATAGGTGTGAAAAAAGGTGTGAAAACCATTTCACATTGGATGATACATTATGATCAACAGGAAAATCAACACACAACAAGTATCAACCAGGATGTGGTGTTGCGAGACGGTAAGAAACTGGCTGTGGTAGCCTAACACTTATACAGGCCCACCAGAATGCACCACAAACAAAGGCTTCATGACAATGAGTCATCCTCAGGAAAATAGGACAGTTTTTTTTTTACTTTCTAGCTACAGCAAGGCACCATAAACCCATGCACTACAGATTATTAAATTACAATGAAGTTGACAACATATACAGTACATAATAACGTGCCTAAGCATGTTGTTGATGCTTCTCATAACCAAGGGTGGCAGAGAGCATTTTACAATATACCTGAGCAGATCACCCCCCTCCAGTTTTGGGGATACACCCTCCTTTGGAGACCCCCCTTTTGCCCTGAGGTGGGGGGATATCCCCCATTTATGAGCAAAATTACATCATACATCACACATCAAGGTAAACAACGCTATCTGTTGCTCTTGCCTGATCTCTTTTTTCTCCTGTGGGGAGGCTCATTCCCCCCACCTCATAACCCCCTCCCCCTGATCATAAACAATTCCATAAAGCAGTGGTTTTCAACCAATGGTCCGGGGAACACCAGTGGTCATTGAGAGGGTTCCAGGTGGTCCCCAGCTAAATGGACAGTTGGTTAACCAGATGTAACTCTTTGAGAGCGTAAACATGAACGTTTTATGTTTATACTCTCAAGAGTTAAAATATTCATCATGTGAGTTATCTCAAAGTCTACACAACTAGAGAATGTAGAAGATTATTGGTCATCTTGATCTGTAAGGTTGACTGTTTTGTTTCCTAAGCCTGGCTGGTATTGTGGACAAAAGCAAAATAAATCTTTAGTTTTGGGTCTGGGGGGCTAAAATGTCATCAAATGGTGGTCCGTGGCTCAAATGCTGAATAAATAGTGGGCCCTGGTTATGGTACCAAAAAGTCTGAAAACCACTGCCATAAAGCAATCAATTCACCACTTCAGACACGTTATAAGTTCATTTTTGGATGTTACTTCCCTGTGTTATTCTTTTCTTCTCCACACAACCAAAGATCTTACGCGCGCCAGAAACTGGTGTTCCCCCAATAAAAGTCCGACTATCCCCCCTGTCTGAAATAATCTGTTCTGTTAGTTTCATGAGAGTTTTTTTCTAACTTTGTTTGTTAGCTCATTGTGAGCAGGGGTGGACTGACAGTCTGGCATACAGGGCATTTTCCCGGTGGGCCGACCCCCCCGGGGGCCGTTAATGTCGTGTTTTAATTTAAAAAAAAAATAATGAATCAAAAAAAAAATCTGCACAAAACCGGCCCACGAATCAGTGCTGGCGGCCCTCTGTCCTCTTCAAATGAGACTGCCTATTGCAGGGTTTTTATAGTTAACTAAAACTAACTAACTAATTTTAGTTAGCCCGAGCCCCAGAGCCCCTTATGTCTTAAATTCTCATGGGGGCTCAGGCCCCGGAGCCCCACAAAGATTGCAACGCTAATTATAAGGGTCTTCAGAGGGCTGCTCTGAGACAAAATTGCCCGGTATGTTTTGAGCTCCCAGTCCACCCCTGATTGTGAGTCATGTGTTGGAGGATCACAGAGGTGTGAAAAGAAAAGCGAAAGATTCGCCACTAAGCAGCATTACATGGCTGGGAAACATCTCGAGAACCGCTCGAAAGGTCCACGACGGCGGGACACAATCAGGCCTGAGTGGATGCACATTGGCTAAATACATTGATGAAGGACTAAACGTCTCTGAGCCAAAAGGATTGGCCAGGAACACGAGATCATACACGGCTTTAGGTCAGTGGTTTTCAACCAGTGGTCCGGGGACCACCAGTGGTCTTTGAGAGGGTTCCAGGTGGTCCACAACTAAATGGTGGGAAGTGGACCTTTGCGGGTCCATTTGGTTTCATGTTTACACTCTCAAGATTTAAAATATTCATCATCTGAATTAGCCCAAGACTAATGGTCATTTTGACTTGTATGTTTGACTGTTTTGTTTCCCAAATCCAGCCTGAAAATGTGGACAAAAGCAAAGGTGTTTAGTTTTGGGGTCTGTGGGGCTAAAATGTCATCAAATGGTTGTCCGTGGCAACAATTAATGGGCCCTGGCATCAAAATGGCTGAAAACCACTGCTTTCGTTCGAGAGGAAAAAAAGCGTAGACCTATAAAGCAACAACAACATACATTGTTGCACTGGTTTCTTGAAAGGCGCTATATAGGCTAAGTTATTACGCACACAAACACTTTGCTTTCTCACCACCACGGACAGATGAAGATGAAGCCGCAGGTGCAGGGTGGGCTACAACCACTCCAAGGAAAGTAGGGCTAAACGTTACTGCAACTAGGACAGTTAACCAAATCGACTCATTTCATTTTCACCTGTTGGTTTGCATTCGTTACCGCATTCTTGACTTGGCCTTCCGCTTTCCAAGGGAAAGGTGCAGCACCGTGCCCCGAGCAGCACAGTTTCCATAAAGCGCTCCTTGTTGCGCAGCGCACTAATGCCGCAGCCAGCAGCAGCAGCGCAGAGCAGAGCGCACCATAACAGAATGACATTGATTGGATTGGCTACCGTATGCAAATGCAAGGCGTCTTCTTTGCAGAACATTATTGATTTCTTGGTGTATTTGAGATAGGCTACTTTGCATTCTGACTTTCTCTCTTTGCTCTATTATTTATGAACCGGCCCCTTTCTTTCTCTCATCAGCAGCTGCTGCACCGTTCACCGTGACTGACAGGTAAGAATGGCCACAATCTAATTGATTGCTGCATATGTTAACAAGCTACCGCGTCTCTTTAAAGAAATATAACATTCAATGTCATGATCATTCCCACTAATGAATTTCGACATTAAAATGTATATTGTTGCTTTTTGTCCTAGAGTAGCAGGGTGAAAGAAAAAACATATTTTAGAAACCCCCAATAGCCTCCTGATTTAAAAATGAAAAAAACGTATTATTAACCTGATATTTTAAAAACAATAATCTGATATTACAAGTAAAAATCTAAAATGGATTTCTACAAGAATCAATAAATTAATTAATAAATTAAAGAAAGTTTAACCAAAACAAACCATTGTGTTGGCCTGTACCAAAAATCTTCTTGCATTTTGAGTTATGTGCGTCTGGTGATGGATGTAGTTCTTAAGATAATAATAATAATAACTCCCAATGTCACATGTATTGTCATTAAAGGCTGGTTTGTGTTGTGTAGTCTTTAAAAAAATCTAATTGTTTTAATCATTGAGATGTTTAAGCATGGATCCTCAAAGCATACTTTGAGTGTATTTGTCTTTTTCTTTACATTTCTCCATTACATCTCAGAAGCAAATATTACGCATTTTCACACACACACGGACCCCGTCATCCATACAGTATGTCCTTATCCTCCTTGCAGCCTGCAGCCAGTGGTCCAGCATGTCGCCTCCAGGGAGCAGACAGAACCGTGAGCAGGGACCTCTGTGCCAGGCGTCCCCATCCGTAGAGAGCAGCGGCGCTGAGGAGGAGGACATGGAGCCTGCAGGGCCTGGAAGCCTCCAGTTCCCCGGCGTGGCGCGCTCCTCTCTGCTGGCGCAGCAGCTCCTCCGCCTGGGGGCCTCCTCGTGCCGCCTGCCCCCCAGCGCGCGCCGCAAGAGGGAGATGACCCCCGTCGACATGAAGGACGCCACCTACTGGGACAAGCGTCACAAGAACAACGAGGCCGCCAAGCGCTCGCGTGAGAAGCGGCGGCTGAAGGACCTGATGCAGGAGAGCCAGCTGCTGACGCTGAGCGAAGAGAACGCCCAGCTGCGGGCAGAGATGCTGACGCTGCAGTGCCGCATAAGCGCGGGGAGAGTCGCCGCCGGCAGGTCAGCCGCCGACATCACCGCCGCCGCCTCCTCCTCGCCAGCCTCCTCCACCGCCCTGGCCTTGTCGCCCAGGCCGGTTCTTCTACACGCCCCGACACCCGCCCTCTTCCCGCCAGGTCTGTGGGGCAGCAGCTGGTGCAGTCCGGCCTCTTTCCTGGGAGGCCATCTCGGGGAAACGATGAGTCAAACTTTGGTCCCGGAAGAACGTTGCGTCGGCAACTTCGATCCGCTCGGCCCTCCGATCGGCTTCGCTTCGGGTCAACAAAGCTCCCTGCAGATATTGCCGCCGATCTCCTCCTCCTCCCTCCCTTCACGGGGTGCCTTGGAGGTGGCGAGGTCAACCGAGGCGGAGATGGCCGCACACCGACAGGTCCCCTCTGGCGACAACTGTCCAAGAAGCAACGCCCACCACCACCCATCTTCCCCTTCTGCCTCTTCTAGCCGAGCCTTCCTGCCCACGTCCACCTTCCTACACCCTGCCGCCTGCCTGCCTCTCGGCCCACAACCACCCCCAGGTTGGCTGGTGCCCGGCCTGGGTCACTCGGCAGCGGTGCACAGCAACCTGCTGTTACCCTGGAGGTCTCCATGCAGTCTGGGCCCAACGGCACTCTACTCCAGCCTTCCTTTCTACATGTCGGTGGAGGAGATACAGAACGACGGGCAGTGTCTGGGCCAGCTGACGTGAAACACGTTTGAAGGACGTTTAGCACTGGGGAGGAAAAGTGCTCCAAAAGGATCAATACTGCAATATAGAAATACCCTTAGGCCTAGATTTTCGTCACTGCTAAACCCCTTATCCCTAAACTCCTTTGCCTCTTTTTTTTTACCATTCTGAAAAACATTTTTTTAACTCTTTGACAGATTAGCAGAAATTCTAGGCTCGCTCCCATTAAGCCCATTAATGCATTTGTTCAAATGAATAAGATCCAAAGACAGGTTAAGCTACTTTAAGGGAAAAAACAAAATGAGTTGATGTGTTTCAGGTTTTTTTAAATACATTTGAGGAAACTTGTATTTTCACATTTCACTGTTTCCAGGGCTCATTCAGACATAAATGCATTTAAAATGCATTGAAATATTTTTTTCATTTATCATTTATAGTTGTGAGGTAAGTGTGTGAGGTGTTTTCTGGGTTTTGTAATCACCACTTAAAGGACTTCATGGGTGGTGTGCATTGAGTTGAGCTTATTAATAAAACAAAGCTTAAAACAACTTTTGGAGTGATAAGCAGACAACAGAACAATCAATCACTCCAAAAGTCGTGGTAAATTTGTTAAGGAGTTAATAGTTAAAATGGCCAGTCTAGAAGTTCACACTGGTTCAATGTAGATTGGTTAGTTGATTTATTAAAAAATGTTTTGCAATTATTAAAAAAAGGCAAAAAAGTTTAGGGATAAGGGGTTTAGTGAGTGACGAAAATGGAGCCCTTCGTATTGGTTTCAAAATGTACTCTCAAGGGCTTCATGTGGTCGGCTGCAATTCTAAACTGGTCCCTGTAACATCTGACACACACCCTCCACCCCAGCCACTAACCCAGGTACCACTGCAGACAACACGGCCGTCATCCTACAGGCCCAGGGTCTGTCTGGAGGCTCTATTACCGCAGCTTCAGCCCCACACACACACACACACACACACACACACACACACACACACACACACACACACACACACACACACACACACACACACACACACACACACACACACACACACACACACACACACACACACACACACACACACACACACACAACCCTGTTTACGCTTTTGTATATTTCTCTTTTCCCTTTTATCTCCACTATGATTTTCTGCTTCCGGCTATACATAAGTGAATATTTGTACATCACCATATGTTTTGATGAATTTTACATGGTGGGCCTTATTGCAAACAAGTTGAAATGCTTCATGATGTCGTTGGTCGTCCCACTCACAGTTAATTCTACAAAGTATGAATAAGTTTTTAATCAATGTAGCAAAACTAAAAGTATACTTGTTATGCAGAATATCTCTTTTCAAATCTTTTAAAATGGCAATACAAAAGATTTCAAGCCTGTAGATTGGCTATTTTCAATTGGCCGAAATTTATATAGAGCTATAGTGATTCACGTATTTTTAATAATAAAAATCTACAAAGGAACTGCAGTGTAGTGCGCATGTATTAGAAATTATTCTAAATTTACCTATATACAGTATCGGGCAGCACATTGTTTGTACTGTCACTAAGTGTGTGCATTAAATGGAAAAAACATTTGTTCATTCAATTAACCAAGCTTTTATCGGATTTTCTAGTTTTTAGTATTCAGATGTTTTACTATAGTATAACCGCAGTAAGCCAACCACACTGCCATTTATAATTATTTTAAGCCTGGTGAATAGACAATCAGACAAAACAACAGTGGTGGAATTTTGTGTGTGTGCCTGTGTGCCTTTGAATTCCCCTTGAATTCACATCAATATCAGTATCCATATCAGTCACCATAGATTTTGTTTTAATTGATAAATGTAGGTTAGTCCCTATATTATATAATTTAAGATGAAAATTAGGGCTGCAACTAACGATTATTTTAAATAATCGAAAAATCGAAAATTTGAACGGTTAATCGGATTACGACACTTTAAGTATCATCTTAAAATATATATATTTTAGACATATTCTAACTAACAAAAATACATTTGATTAACTGCTGATTAGGCTGCTATTCACACAAACACATTATTTGAATTAATTAATTAAAGCAACTGACACTGTCTTTAGGCTTGTTCTGACTGAATATTTGATTAAAGCAGCTACATGTCAGGAACAGTTCTTGATATAATCCTTGTTATTTATCACTTTGCAACTGCTACTGTGCATGTACAACTGTCATCAGATTGTAAGGGAAGAGAAATTGATCACTGGTCTAACACTGAAAAAGCTATGGTTAAGTGGGAAAGAAAACAAATGATAAATTACAGAAAACAAATGATAAATTACAAAAACTCCAGTGATTAGCTGATGATCGGATTAATCGATTACTAAATTACGTAGATGACAATTAAATTACCGATGTGATTACGTTCGTTGCAACCCTAATGAAAATCAATTTTAGTAGACTGCACACAGGCGATAAATACAATGTATTGTTTTCAATTTACAAATATGTATGGAGTTTTAATTGTTTTGAAATTACAAATATTTATGGCGTCTTAATTAAATTTGTAAACTGAGATATTTAAGTATGTTCCTGATTTTAATTTTTTAATTTTAATTTTTTAATTTCTATGCTGCATTGAGATGAGAGAACAACATGAACGTAGTTGACATTAATAAAGGTCGGCTGACAGAGAGGTGCGTGGGTATTGTGTTCTTTTAAACCAGGTCCATTGAAAAATGCTGTACTCTCAAAAAGTAGGACAGTCACTTGCATGTTTAACTCAACAGAGGGCGCTACAACATAAAAAGTGAACGTGGTACAGGCTAAACTGACTTCAGTTTTCTCTTCCAAGTTCCAACTGCAACAGTACAGTACCCCATCAGTAAGTTTAAATGACAACTGTAGGAGTGAAACAATTAAAAACTGTGAAAGGAAAGTAGGCAATCCATGTTTTAAAAAATAAAATATATTATTTTCCCTTTTACCTCCACTATGATTTGCTGCATCTGGCTTTACAGAAGTGAATATTTGTACGTCTCTAAACGTCTTAAAGAAATGAACATGGTCATGGTGGCCACTATTGTAAACTAGAGTAATGCTTAATTGGTGTTGTCCACTTCAGATGTAGTCCCTTTGACGGCATGTACGACTGGTACTTATTTATTTCCATTCAGCTGAGCTATATAGTCTTAAGTGTATTAGGGACAAATTCATAAAGTTGCAGCCACAGCCTAATGTAGTCCCACTTCCTCCCAGAATATGCCGGTGTGCATTATCTTCATCTGAGGTCATAAACATCTACCACTATACACAGGATCTTATGTAACCACTCCCCATATGCAATGTATATTAAACATAACTGAAACTAAAGCCTATACCTCTCAGATAGTCCACAGCGTGAATGCACTGCCACAAGGATGAGTAATTTACAATTTCATTTATATTTGTGGTTTAGGTTACTTTATCTTTTACATAAGGCACCAGAAAGTTCTATGTCAGAGGTTTGATTAATCAGAATAATGTAGTCTAAAGTCAGTAATCTATTCATGTGGTGTACAACACAATGAGCTATCATGGTGAATGGAAGCACTTTCGTTTACCCAGTAGGTTTAGGTTATAACATTTAATTTATTATAATTATTTGCATAGTGCAGTGCATATAGAGATGCGCAGTGACGTCACCGCCCCGGTTCCGGAAGTCTTTTCCCAATTCATTTTTCTCATAGACTTTTCGAAAATAATTTATATCAAGACGATTACACCACGGACAAAGCCAACTCGAGTCGTGACGAATCATGATAACACACACAAACTTTTGGGACAATAAAATAATTTCTAAGATGAAAAACGAAACAAAAAGTCTTGTATCATGCCGTTTTCAACTTCTTCCCAATTATATATTATATGACGATATTGTGTTTGTTGTCATGATTTGTCACGACCTGAGTTGGCTTTGGCCGCGGCGTAATCGTCTTGATATAAATTATTTTCGAAAAGTCTATGAGAAAAATGAATGGGGAAAAGACTTCCGGAACCGGGGCGGTGACGTCACTGCGCATCTCTATTTATTTAATCATATTTATTTTATAATTGGAATTCACAATATTTGGGCATTTTATATGCTTTGCTTGACTGGTGTCATTTGTAGAGTCAGTGCACCAACTAGTACTGTAGATCCACAGCCGCCCTACCATCATTCATCAGGGTTACATATCAAATCAGTGTAACATTTCAAATTATACTCCACTTGTTAGCATGTACATGTAGAATAACAGTGTTTTTCAAACCTTTTAGGACTCCATCCGTGTATTTGGCCACAGGCTCCCATCCCAAAAGATTTCATGGCAGGGCCCAGAAGATAAATTCTGTATTATAAAAAAAAAAAAACATTTGAATAATTAAAATCAGTGAGATTGTACAATAAATTGGACATTTTTGAATAGTGAAAAAGTATAAAATATTCTGTAATTAAAGTGTAGCCTGGCTGTGCTCCACCCCGCACATCTGACATTTGTGACATTTCAGTTGTGCAGAATGGAGCACAATCAGGCTGCATCCCAAGCTAGTTAGTGGTTAAAATTATTGTGATGTCAATCCTCAGAGACATTTTTATTTTCACCCCTCATTACAAATCATATTAAAAATATAGCAAAATAACTAAAATACAACACATACCAAAACAATACACAGCCAATTATGCTCAAGGCTCCCAACAGGTTAAACCAGGAAAAGGCTCTGGACGTACCCATGATAAATTAGGTTACATTACACAAAAACTCTCTTCAAGAACCCATTCCCTGCCCTTTAACAACTCCAATTGTGTCCCACTTCTCTCCACAAAATATCACACCTGCCAAACCCTGTTAACAGAATATGAAATGTTACAAGTTAAAATATAACCCCATATCCAAATTAATTCTGTCAAAGCACCAATGCCCGCCTCCCCTGAAAAAGCATTTGAAAAAATAAATAGGACAAATAAAATCCTAAAGATAGCACAATTCCCTAAAAATTAAACAAGGGGCTCATATAAATAAGTGGTTATGCTAATGTTATGCTGCATTAGCAGGGAAGTGACAAAAACATATCTTGCAGTAACTGCCCCTCACCACAATGTAGGCCAGGCATGGAAAGATCCACATATTTAAAAAATAGACAATTGGGAGGTAATTTCTGTTTGTGTGTTTAAGAAGGTGGACACTACAGATTGAGGGATGGTGGTTGAAAATCATAACTGCCACTGATAGTGATATAATCTAGATTCTAGCTTCAGGGTTATACATATTCTTGGTATAAAGGTTGTCAACTCTGTCCATGAAGTCATTGACACTTCAGTGAGTTGCTTGTTCACTTGCAGCATACATGCACCTTTCCTCATTTTCACAGCAACAGCGGTTAGATCAGGCACAGTATCACAGTGGCTAAATGCAAATAATAAAGGAAATGGGTAGTTGATCTCACCACGCTTACACATGCTGCTCAGAGCAGCATGCTCAAAGCTGTTTTCAACCTGTGAGCTGTAAGGACATCCCAACAGAGCCCCTAACAAATAAATGGCAAACAACACGCATGCAGCCCACCTATCTGACAATGGGGCAGCCAAAAGCTACAATTAAATCATGCAGGCTTAAAAGTTAACTCATGTCATTGCTATTCTTGATCTGATGAGGGAATATAATATATTATTAGTGTGGAAAAATAAGTTGTTTTTCATGAACTTTTCCTCCCAAAGTTGACAGTTGGGAACTCCGGCATCTAAAGTATTTGAAGATACATAAAAGAGATTCTCAGTGCCAGAGCTTCAAACAATCTGTGCACTCACAAAAGAACTATAATAGACTATAGAACTTTCTCTGCTGGCAAACCAATTAAGGTAGTAAAAACAACAGAAATTACCCATACAAACAATGAGCAGTAAGTATATTGGCATCACAACAATAAAACCATTCGCCTCTTTTCCACTTGGCTTCAGATCTGTCGTTGTTGTCACACCTGTCACCATGGAGCCACTGACACAGTCTCTTCAAGGACTCCGAGACAGCCCTCCTGTGCATTGGTTCTCAGTGCAGGAACTGACACTGTGGGGTATCCGACGCAAGCGTGAGTTCATACCCGACGAGATGAAGGACCCCACATAACTGGGAGAAGCGCTGCAACAATGAGGCGGCAAAGCGGTCGCGGCAGAAGAGAAGGAAGATTGAGTCTATGCTAGCGATGCATCTTGACACCTTGAAGGAGGAGAATGCCAGACTGAACACTGAACTACTTGCGCTCAGGCTCCACGTGGGCTTGGCCGGCCCTGCAGCCTACATTACCCACCAGGTTAACTCGTTGCGGCTCCACACCAGGTTAACTCGTTGCGGCTCCAGAACCAGAGCCTCCACTCCACCCAGTCCATCTCAGCAACTAGTGCTAGCGCCCACCAGCACCTCCAGAGAGACTGCTACCAGGGTGGCTTCTCCTCTTTCCCCACCAGTAACAAGCAACCCACAGTCCAGCCTTGCCACACTGAACTTGCCTTCATCACTCCTTCCGCTGTCCGTACCATATGAGGATACGTACGTACCATGTTTAGGTATGGCAGGTAGTACGAGCTCAGGACCTCTCTGTCCCGTTCTCCTTTCTTCAAATCTCCAATGTCAGAGGTCATCGTGGACTGGAATGCCACTTCTCGGGCCCATTCCTCAGAGAGATGTCTAAGAAAAGGTGCTGCTTTGGCAGTTACATCCAGGTGCTCCACCTATCCATTGGTAAAACTATCCATTGGTAATAATGCTCTGACTGTCTCAACCATCAGAGTAAACATAGTCAGCTGCTGTTTTTGAACAAGAGCTACAATATTTCTCAGTAGGCCAGTTTTAAGAAGACACCTTTTTACATACGCAAGCCCATTCCGCTCCCCAGTGTTCAACCATGGGTTGGACACTTTCCAGGCAGGCACATTCATGCCAATGTAAATACCAGCGATTATACATATTAAATACTGGTTCATTCTTTGAACCAAACCTTCAAAATCTCTACCAAATCTGTCAACAAGGCCTTCGGTGTGCAGTGGAAAAATGTGTGACATTTCATTTTGAGTGTTTTATCATAATAGGAAAACTACTGGGTTTTTAATGGGTAAACTAATACCCATAATTACTGTATCTGTGCAGCTATCAGGTATCCCTTGATTCCTAGCCATTACTCTTCTACAGTTAGTAACCTGAACTTGTACTACAACGTACAAACTCAACCTAGCCTGCTTCATGACCAATTAATTATTTTATTATTATTTTTTTAATTCATACCGGGACCCATGGATAATTGAATTATTTATTACCTATTTCGCAATACACCATCAGTGCCTAAAAGCAGTTTCTAAAAACACCCACCCAACCCCACCCCCACTTGATTTACCGATAAGGTCTCTTCTGTAGAACTCCAAGTTAAAGAGACTTTGAAGCTCTTACCTGCATGTGGTAACCACTACATTGACATGTAGCCTACACCCTAAGTACCACCCACATAGCCCTGAAACCACTGAGTGTGGCTGATGACCTCCTTTTCTCAGTAAATATGTGCTATGATTCTACTGAGCTTCATATTACAGATGAATTGGGTACGGTACAATCGATGACAGTGGAAACAAGCCACATAAAATGCTTTTGGCATAACCTGTGACTGTACTGTTATTAATCAAGTTGATAAAAGATTAACTCAATCAATCTCAGTGTGTTTCATACTAAGTGCTTGGAACAGAAGGTGATTTGACTTAATTAAAACCCATTTAGACCTGGAACACTCAGACCTGTAGACTGTATAGATAGAGTAGAGACAGATGCAAAATTGAGGGAGCAGAAAACATCATGTCCTTCATTTACTCGCTTTAGCCCATACAGGTATATACAGTACTCCAATGGCATTCTGTTAATTTCCAGTGTCCCTATTTGCCAATAAAAGTCTTATGTAGAAGCACTGCCATTTGAGTGAGGCTCTGCTCCATAGTTCTGGCTGAGCTCCCGTAACTCTGTCTTACTCTACGGCTCTGGGAACACCCAACTGTAGCTATGTTGTTACAACTTTTGATCTGGGAACACCATGATGTAATATAAGTTTTTTGCTAATTTAATCTGAAGCTTTTCTGAAAACCTAGGTCAGGATTTAGCCTCAAGGTGTGAGGTAGCCAACATGTTAAAATCCCTGCACATCACAAGCATGCTCCAGTCTGTCCTCAGGCTCTACAGTAGTGCTCTCTTCCTTGCATGGGGAGAGTGCATACTGAATTGATTTATCATTATCTCATTACCGTACTTCACCAGAGTCTCAAGTGGTTGGTAAAATATTCCAAACGGGTGATATCTAGCAGCTCCACTACAAGGCACAGCTATAGTTATTAAAGATCAGCGCACACACAATCATCTATTCTTTAAAAAAAAGCAGATGCTTTCATCATAGCAAAAGAAGCTGCCTCATTACTGGCTCCAAGTTGACAAATCTTCTACATCAAAGTATAGCTGTAAGAATTGCATGTCCTTATAATAGTTTTAACCAGAAGGCATTCAAAAATACAGAAGTGAAAGGCTTCCTGATATGCAGAATGGTTATTGCATGGGTTCTACATAGCCCCTTCCAGGACCACTGTTTTAACGTGAATCTCTTTGACTTGCGTGGTCCCTCTCCATTCCCGCATCACGTAATACTGATGCAAACAAACTTACCACTTTGATCCCAAAACCCCAAAGACCTGTGATGCCGCTAAGTATTTTTAATCATTTTTCCCGATTTTTTTCCCCTACATTCTCATGCTGTCTGTCAGCAACAGCAGATCTCTCGACAGATGGGATGTCTCTCGCCCCCCTGTCTGTGACTGGATATCAGAAGCAGCAACGTCGGCGTTTCTGATATATAGTAGGGACTTTAAGATTAAGCTAGGCCGTGGACAAGACGGAGCGGATGTGGGCGTGGTCCGTTGCTGTTGCAACAGAAGCCCAACATGGTTAAGAAAGCAGCCGACGTTGACGAGGCCACACCCTTCCCAATGATGTCACTGGTTCCCATAGTGACACGTCTATACAGCACGTGACAAAAGTGGTTTCCATGGTGACTCCTACACAGCACGTGTCAAATGTAAACAAGAAAGAAAGAAAGAAAGAAAGAAAGAAAGAAAGAAAGAAAGAAAGAAAGAAAGAAAGAAAGAAAGGAGGAAAGAAAGAAAGAAAGAAAGAAAGAAGAAAGAAAGAAAGAAAGAAAGAAAGAAAGAAAGAAAGAAAGAAAGAAAGAAAGAAAGAAAGAAAGAAAGAAAGAAAGAAAGCTTATTGGATTCCCGCTGGATAGCAAATAGGATTTGTTCCAAAGTTTTATAGGGGAGTCATATAGGATTTTTTTTTAACTAGGGTCAATATCATTCTATGAACCATGTCTTGAATTAACAGAAAGGACGATTTAAGGAAATCCATTAATTAGGATGAAGTGAAAATTACCACACTATAATTTGGGTGCAGTGAAAAGATCTAATTTCACTTTTGGATCACAGGCAAAAAGTATATGATGGCCACTGGCCAGTAGATGTCATTATATAAGAACATTCCATGCAAACAAACTAACAATCCATGAATCTCACTCAGCTCTCGTCCACGTTGTGACACGACGCCAAGAGCTGCGTTTTGCCGTCCTAGGAGAGGGTCGGACGGCCGCGAGGCTTATGTATCGAGCACAGAGCGATTGATTACGTCGGTCGTAGGCCTCACGTTCCCCCAATCTTAAATAGGCTATTGACCAGTCCTCGACGGAGGGGTGGGAGACGGAGATAGTTCGAGGATGGGACACAGCATGAGAAATTAGTTAAAGAAAATCGGGGAAAATGATTAAAAATACATCACATCACAGGTCTTTGGGGTTTTGTACAGTTAAGTGGAACTATCTCAATATCTTGTGGGGAGGGTTACTTTGGATCGCGGGTGTAAGGTGGACGCGCGTGTTTGGATCAAAGTGGTAAGTTTGTTTGCATCAGTATTACGTGATGCGGGAATGGAGAGGGACCACGCAAGTCAAAGAGATTCACGTTAAAACAGTGTTCCTGGAAGAGGCTAGGTTCTATCAGCCTCTGGGACAGCACTTCCTCAAACAAAAAAAAAATAGAAGAGTTACAACCTTATTTACAAATTAATCTTTCATGTTTACGTTATATTATACTCTGGGCTATGAAATTACCTCAAATAGGATTAAGGAATCCTACAAACACATTAACGACATACTTACCGGTACTGTATATGCTGGACAATGTAACTGAATAAGGCAAGGTTCCCCAGTTTGATTCCAGGGGCTACTCACAGCAAACAAAAGCCAAACCAGCACTACTAATTACTGGCCCAGTATACACCTGTGACCTCAACACCACTATGGCACACAGGGTCAGACCGTCATACTGGCCAAGTACCGGGAGCTCTCCCGGTGGGTGTGACCATATGGGGCCACTAGGGGGTGCTAAAGAAAAAGGCCTGTATTCTACCTGTATCAGTGAGTGACAAATCAACCCTCTTCTATCTTGGATCCTTATTCCAGCAGCATCATTCTTGTGAGAGCAACAAAGGGTTGTGTCGGTGTCTGTTGGTTTGTATCATTTATGTCGATGTCTAAAAGTGGTGGTATAATGGCTTGTTTGTTTATGCATGTATTGACACTGCAGCGGATACAATTTCTGCACACTGGTTGTGGTGGGCTCAAATTTGTGATGACAAGGAAACCAACATTTTGAGGGAAAAAAAGCTTCTTCAGGGTAATACAATTAATAATAAATCAAAGCCATTCCCCTACTCTTTACTGGCTTTACTCTTTACTCCGGAGCATCTACTACTGGTAAATGAATTCCTAAATTGTAAATTGTGTCCGGACACCAGAAATGGGGAAAGATTGATGAGGAGTGACCAACAGCCAAGGTCGTCGAGATCAAGTCTCAGATTAGCAGCCTACATACTGTACCTGGACGTAGTCTCTGGACATTTTTGGATGCCGTCACATAGCATATTCTATTTATGAATTTAAAGGTAGGGGAAGTGATTTCACTTTTGTCAGATATCACCCAAAAAATATTTTTTTCTGTTAAAATGCTCTATTATAAGGTGTGGAAACCACATATGGAGTTTCCCTCTCGCCCACGTTATCAGAGGAGCTAATAAAAGTTCCCCAGGTCACCACCAATTCTCCTCCAATCAGGAGCTAGCAGCAGGTTCACATAGTGTAGCTACTGTTGGGGGCCCCTAGTGCACCAGGCTGGTACTACACCATGAATTTCAAATCACTTCCCCTACCTTTAAATGCAATCTACCTGCTTGGTAGAGGCCTTGTGGCCTTGTCCAAAGAATCAGACCAAAAGAAGGTCCTCAGCATTGTAAGTAGGCTATTGCCCCTGAAGTGATTATGTGGTAGTTCACAACTCTGTTCTTAATTCTTAAAATGACTTTAGATTGTAATTGTTTTTTTTCCCCAAAAATGTGAAACCCTTTTGGACCATGATGTATGGTTTGTAGTATTAATAATAGGCTACAAATCTGCAAAGTACGCTAAAGGTTTTCAAACAATTGTTCATTGCCTCTGAGCGGTAGTGGAGTAGAAGTAAAAGCATCAAAACGGTACTTACACCACTGGTTTTCAGTTAATTGGTTCTTGTCTCTGTAGATTCGCAAACAGCCTCTGGGCCAGTCATGGGTGATGAATGATCACTGAGAAATGGAGAACTCAGGCAAAGCAAAGACACAGTTCTTGATGTTACATGCTTTTATAAACAGTGTGCTTCATTTTTATAAAACAACACGATACAAAACAGTCTAGAACAATGTCCAAACACAATGGTTTTCCATACATACAGTAACAGGATGACAACATCAAGGGATTACATCTTTAAAATGCTAACAGAGGCTTAGCTTATATCAATTCAAATTAGTCTGTGAACATACTGCATCATGGTCTGTAAACTAGATAATTGATAGCGATATTGTGCATATTGGTGTAAATGTTTGGTTGAATAAAAATATATTTGTAGACTGTATGAGGTAAGAATAATGCTGGCATCTTCCAAGTACCACGAAAGCATCTGTGTCATTTTAGATTTTCACCACTGTAATGATTAACTTCTACTTTGGCTATTCAATAATGTAGTACATTACAAGCTCCTAGTGCTTCAAGCTCATAGTGCGCCACGCCAGTGCTGCATATGAGCTTATAGATCTGATATTTTTACTAATCAAAATGTGTACTCAAATCTTTGTTCCTGGGGTGTGTTTTTTTCTTTCCAGATGATGATGGTGTGTGTGTGTGTGTGTGTGTGTGTGTGTGTGTGTGTGTGTGTGTGTGTGTGTGTGTGTGTGTGTGTGTGTGTGTGTGTGTGTGTGTGTGTGTGTGTGTGTGTGTGTGGTGACCAAGGCACTCTTGTAGGGTCCTCCTCATCTCAGGGGATCTCCTCCTGCAGCTTTTTTGATGCCACTGCCGGTAAAAAGCACTCATTCTCCTTTATTTACCGTTTTGAAAAACATGGAGCAACTACCTGAACTACTGAATAAAATACCCTAAAATTAGGGCCTGTACATCATTTAATCCAGTAAACACTTAATTGATGGCTTTTACGTTTCTCTACAAGAGTGCCTTGATCTCATCTTACCCAGTTGTACCAAAGAGCACATTGTTGTAGATTACAGCAGCCAAACTGATGCAGGCAGGTGGCGGATGTAACCTTTCCCAATTGGGGGGGGCGGGGGGGTGGGGGGGGGGGGGGGGGGGGGGTGGCAGAAGAAAATGGTAAGGGGGCAACTTCATCATGAAGCCGCCCCCACACCATTTTGAGTCGTGGTTCAAATACTTTTTTTTGTTTTGCATGCCATCATGTTTGGTGGGGCAGACTGGGCATTTAGGGGGGCATTGCCCCCCATGCCTATGCCTAGATCCGCCCCTGACTGTTGGCTTCCATTCCTCACTCTTCAGGCCAGCTCTAGTAGTATTGTGAATTTGAGTATCATCTGTGGCCAGCAGAGAGCAGCAGCCTGCCAGAGAGCTCTACATTCACAGTAGAACTCTTATAAATAATCTGCTGAGTGCAGAAATGATGTCAAACCGGGACATGGATACATCTGCAAAAATAATTTGTACTCTTTCACCGTCAGCTTAATGGTCAATGTTATAAGGATTGGCATGACTTCCACTCAATGCTGCTGTTTGGCTTTAAAAAAAAGTGTTTTTATAGCACTGCAAAGTACACATAAAGTGATGTAAGGCCAATAACTGTTACAGTTCTGTGGTTCTGTTGACAATGGACTGATGCTGTAAAATGGTTTACATTTCTGTTAGCTTTGTGACATTTTATGTACTGTGGGAAAATCATTTAAAGGGCAAAGGCACCTTTTTGAGGTTTGACTTGTACTGTATAGTCACCTTGCCATTATGTAACTCATTGTCCACGTTTGGAATGCCACCATGGCAAAGGTAAATAATACACAAAACAAACCTCTGCCAAAGTGGTCTTGACCTTTAATCTTGATGTTGTTTGTTTTTGCATTGAACAAGATCTCATTTCATTTGAGCCATTTTGCAGAACATCAGTGAACTGGTAGTGTAAATTAATTATTTAAAGGTATATTAATTGATTTCACTTGATTCAAATCTCCCTTTTTTATAATCATCCCTACTATAGTGTGCTGATCATATAATGACTTAATTCCTCATTGTCCCCATTAAGCCCCTAGGGTTAAAAAAAAAACAAGCTTATTTTCTGTTTTGGTGGCAGGTGAGAAAGCCTAAATCCAATCAGGATGAGAGGGGCATGTGCTGTTTGCCTGTTGCACTTTACTTTTTTATTTCTCTTGCCCCAAATCACTGAATGTTCTGCTCCTTTAACTCAATGTACTTTTGTATTCTGTCTTACTAGGTTTTATGCATTATTGCACACAGGACAAAATCTTAAAAGGTTCAAAACTATGTGCAATTTCACGCTATGGCAGTATCCAGTATTCCTTTGTGATCTGGGAGATAATGGCTTCCTATAATGCAATGTAATTCCCCTCTTCTCCCTGGCTTAGTGTTATCATGACCTTTCTTCCAGCATCCAAGGTCTCCTGACATATTAGCATTTTGCTAATGTCATGTCAGATACATTGGGATACGGTCCCTCCCCTGCTGGTCCCGAGGCCTCCCCCCACTGTCCGCTGGAGCCCAAAATAGGAAAGTGAACTGAAAGTGGACACAAATGCCCTTCACAATGTATTTGCAGAGATAACGGACTAAGCACTACAAAGCTTCATTTATGCTCCGTCGTATGACGGTGGTGTGTGCTGATAAGAACCGATCTTGGCAGCAACGGACACCACCACTACTGAGTAGTGGAGATTCAAGCTTAAGGCCCTGATACATTAGCAATATTTTGATCAATATCAACTAGCAATGTCAACATCAATGGGCAGCATGATAAGACACATGGCAATAATAGTTATTTGGGGCAACAGGCAACACCTCCCATTCAAGGTTTTCCACCCATTTCCATTTTTTTTTGTCCTGATAGTCTACAAAGAGTTTGGAGAAAGGATCACATGATGTCATATCATGTGATCCTTTCTCCTTCCGACATGTTGACCAGAGTAGAGGGTGCTAATGATCTGACTTTTCTGAACAACCAGGAGTTGATCATTTTCTATAGAAAGATGAAAAGTCAACGTTGATAATTGTCGTTGCTTGTTGATGTCGATCAAAACATTGCTAGGTGTATCAGGGCCTTTAAGCACTGCGATGCCAGCAATAATGTGGCTGACAGGCCCGGGAGTGTGGAGGGTAGGGTCGAGGGAAGGCTCTAATTATCACTGACCATCACAGATTTATACTATCACTGATTTTTTTTTTTTTAAAGGTTAAACTTTAAACAGCAGATTTATACTCACATGAATGAAGTGAATCACAGTACATCATTATAAACACCCACGAGTTATTGAAATGTCAAGCATTACAAAATATATATTACATTTTGTGTATGTCCTATCTACAGTATACGGCATGACTGCCCTCACTTTAGGATAAAGTACCCGGTTTACAAAGTTTTTTAGCGAAAGTACGATGCTGACTCGTGCAAATGCACGATTGCACATTGCTGCTGTTTAGTATACAGCATGTTCAGAGGGCGACGGTGTTGTTCACTGAGAAAACATAATGAAAGGGAAATCTAATCTCTGTATTGTGTATTTGTCTTCGCATGATTGTGCATCCCATTCTGATCCTGTCATTTGTTTTTTGCTGGAAGGACCGAAATCCTATCATCGTGTCCTTAACTTGACCTAACAGCTACGGGGAGCAGCTTTTCGTCTCATTGAGCGACAAGTAACACCTGGTGCTTTGCAGTCGACTTGGCAGTGTTGTGCAGAGAGTGAGTGCATACCGCTGCTGTTATCTAGTCTAGGTATTAGCCCAGCTGTGAGCGCGCGCACACACACACAAAAAGTTCAGAGTTTAGCTTCAAATTACCAGTTAATAGCATTTGAGAATCCTGACCACGGGGCAAGTCAGAATGTGCAGTGAATAGCTGTAGCCTACTACTATAATAATCATTGGCAAGTCCTTGGCATTCTATGAGCAGCACCCTGTTATCATGTATTCATGAATTTTGAGATAGAGTGCCAGAATCACCTTTAGGTGAAGCAGGGAAGTGTCCTTAATCGAGGGAAGAGGGATGAAGTCCTGTGAAGAACAGCGGGGATGAAGAGAGATCCCTAAGCCCTAAGTGCCAGGGAGTAGAGTGAATGTGTCTGGTGTCTCGTTTAACAGTCTACTTCAGGCATCTTTCACTATTACGCCACATTTCCTCTGCACGATCATGTATAATACAACACAAAACAGAAGTACAGAAGAATGTGCATATTAAATTCCCACAGTGTCTTCTACAGATATACACATTTACATTTTAGATACCAAAACAATGTCCCGGTATGCAGTATATATGATTTCCTTCCTTCCATAGTCTATACTTCCCAGCTCTAGGCAGATATTATCCCCTGCCCTCAAATCATTTTCATGTTGAACTTTCGCGCCCCGCCCTGTCCTCCGCTGGCCGCGGGTCCGTCCACCTTCCTAAACGAGTATTCCACTGAGAAGTTGTTCTTGTGCTGTCCTCTCCCTCGACTCCACACAAAAAGCAGAATAAAACAGAAGAGAACTACGCCCAGGAACATGATACAGCCCATGGCTGTGGATATGAGGATGGTCTTTAGGTCCAGTGTGAACTTCAGTAGGACCTTTGTGTCGTTCAGATTAGTGTCATTAAGGTCACCAGTGTAGTAGGTACGGTTGGCCATGAGTGCGGCGTCTAGTGGAAGCCCGCTAACCGTCAGTGTGGCGAAGTAGGTGTCGTTGCCGCCAGCATTGCTGGCGATGCAGATATAGGTTCCGGTGTCTGCCACCTGGGCATATCGGATCTCTAGTGTGCCTTCTGCCAGCACCGTCAGGCGGCCGCTACTCTTGGTGGTGATGCGGCGGCGCTGCGGCGAAATCCAGAAGATCACCGGCGTGGGCTCGCCATCAGCGCGGCACACAAACGACACCACCTGCCCCTCGCGGGCCGTTATCTGCTGCAGCTTCCTGTTGCGGATCTTGGGCTTCTGACAGGTAAAGTGGTCAAAGAGAGCGGAGTCGGAGAAGCTGCTGAGCGCCCTGCCCTGCACCTCGACGGGCGCGGCGCACACGGGCGACGCGCCCTCGAAGTTCAGCGTCTTCCTCCGCTGAAGGATCCAGAGCAGACGGCAGTCGCAGGCCAGCGGGTTCCTGTCCAGGCGCAGGGTCTCCAGGGTGTTGACGGACTGGAAGGCTCCCTCCTCCAGTGTGACCAGACCGTTGGCGGAGAGATTGAGCAAGCGGATTTGCCGCAGCCCCCCCAGCGCGTAGGGCTGCACCGTCGCCAGGTTGGTGCTGACCAGATGCAGCTCCTTCAGCCTCACCAGGTCCCGCAGCGCCCAGGACTCCAGGACGGAGATGGGGTTGTAGGAGAGGTTGAGGCTGGTGAGGTGGGCCAGGCTGCGCAGGGCGGAGGTGGGCACGGAGGTGATGTTCGTGTGCGTGATGGACAGCCACGACAGATTGAGGCCCTGCAGGCTGTGGGTGGAGACGTATTCCAGAAAGGGCCAGTGGTCGATCTCGAGGCCCCTCAGGGCGCCCAGTTTGCGGAAGTTCTGGTCCTCCAGGGCGGAGATGCTGAGGTAGCGGAGCCGCAGGGTCACCAGGTTGCGGAGGTAGGACAAGGACTGGCTGGAGATGGAGGTCAGGTTGCATCTCTCGATGGTCAGCTCCCTCAACCCGACCAACCCCAGGAAGGCCTTGTTGGAGATGTACACCAGGTCGTTGTCTCCGACCTCCAGGTTCCTCAGGCTTTTCAGATCCTGGAAAGTGAAGTCCAGGAGGATGACCATTTTGTTTCCGCTGAGGTCCAGCGACGTGAGGTTGGAGAGGCGCGAGAAGGCCCCCATGGGCACCAGCTTCAGCTGGTTGCCCCGCAGCGACAGCACGCGCAGGTTCCGCAGGCTGGAGAAGGCGTTGGGCTCCAGGGCGCTGATGGCGTTCTCGCTCAGGTCCAGCTCCTCCAGACGTGTGTACGGCAGGAGGTCGTTGTGCTCCACCCAGCGGAGTTTGTTACCGCTCAGGTCCAGGACTTTGGTGTCCAAGGGGATGCCCTGCGGGAGGCTGGACAGGCGGTTGCCTCGGCAGGCCACGACCTTGAGCCGGGACATGCAGTCGCACCGCTGGGGGCATCCCTGGCTCTGCACAGTGGACGCCAAGACCACCAATAGGAGGAAGAGGCCAGGAAAAAGCCAGAATGCGTCCAAGCCCAGGCACAGTGCCATGGCCCTTCTTGTCCCCCGGGTCCTGTCTGGGGCTGGATCTCTGGGCCAGACACCTGAGAACACAAAAACAGCAGAAGATGGGAGTTAGACGTATGTCAAAGGGGCAGCGAGAAGAGAAAAAGGAGAGGAGCGGTAGAGCAAGAATGGAGAACGGAAAGGAGGGTTCTGAGAGAATGAGCGCGAGTGAGAGAGACACGGAAAGAAGAAGAGACAGAGAGGGTCAAATTAATGGAACTCAATTCCCCCTCAATAGCTGTGTTCAAACACGCTAAATGGGTGGAATTACAATTACAGACTCTAATTAACCTGGCACAGCTGTGGAAATTAAAGCCAGAGCTCGGAGATAGTCCTCAGAGAATGGCCTGAAAACCTTGTGCTGGGTTTATATTGAATTACACTCCCATCAATTGGGGTTCGTTTTAAAGTAGTTTTGGTCTTTGATTAAAAATTCTAATTTTAATGTCAGTTATGTGCACACTCCCTGAGAAAGAAAGATTCATCCTTTTGAACGTCTACACTAGTGGACCTTCAAAAGGATGAATATTTATTGCTGTGGACTCTCTCTTCACCAGTATATCCCCCAAAAGTAGCAAAAAGGGATTAACGACTAACAAGTGCTTGTGAGTGTCACTCCCCAGTGTGATTCCCGCAGATTACACAACCCAAAGTGAGTGTGAAACTATGACCACTTCCATACATTATTGAGAGAAATACAACATGCAACAACACAGCAGCAGGATTGTGAACTGTTGCGATAAAAGTAGGTTACTCGATGGAATAGAAGCACCCTAAGGGCTGCAATTTGTACTGAGTAGACCGATAGTACTACCTCATACTGTATATAAACACAAACAGAGCTGCTACCTTTAAAGGGGAGATAACTTGAAATTCAACTTTTTTTTTATTTCTGGTGATCCCATGGGTGTTTTCTATCCCCACAAATTATCTAGTTTGAACAATCAAGCTTTCATATCATATAGGGGCTTTGATGTAAACTGCTTTCAGGAACAGCTAGTTTGATTGGCCTCATAATGATGTCATCAATACACCATGCTCTGTATAATTCATCTTCTCCTTCACTCTTCAAGTTTGTATTTCCACTTTGTTTATCATGTCCAGCATTGTTGATTTTCCAAGTTGACATGGAATTTAAAAAAGCCTGGTATTATCTCGCATCAGTATTATACCGGTAATGAATCTACTATGAAATATCCACCATATCGGCACCCCCACCACCTCAGGACATTGTGGTTCTGCAGCTAAACTGTCCAGAAAGAAATGACAAGGACTGGTTATATCAGTGGTGGCTCAAACCATTAGAAATAAGCTTGAGGAAAATATGATATTAAGTATTACAAACAATTTTAGGAATTCATGTTATTTGCATTACCGTAGGGTTGTTGAATGAATTTAAGGAATTAATTGAATTTAATCATTATTAATCACCATTAAAACAACAATTACTTTAAACACATCTTAAATCTGAGTTGTTGTTTTTATATACTATTCAAGTAGTATTGAGAAAGACTGACGCCATTTGTCCCAATGTAACTGCAACGGTAACTGACATTTGTTTCATAACAGCTTTATACATTGTATAACATGTACAGTATAGTACAATGTAACATACTGTAGCTCTCACAATATTGTTGTAGCCTCTATTCCACACAACAAGTATACAATGTGCTGTTAATGTATGTTCTCTCGTGCCAACAAAGCTCATTTGATTGAATCGACTGAATAATAACTACTTTGTACATCGGATCCAGTGGAACACAACCTGTTCTTTTTACTTTTTGTGAAAAACAACAAGCTTAGACATAAAAGGTTTCCACCCGACAGTAAGGACATACAGTACTGTACTGTACTGCATGCGGTCACAGGCTTGAATGATACATCACAGAAAACACAGTCAAACACAGTCGATGGTACAAATCACAGATGCCGAGGAAAATGGAAAACTGTCAGGCACAATGAAAACCATTCTTTTTCGTTGTCAGAATATATTATGCATTATGCATGGATAACCAAATGTGACAGGATCTCAAAGGCAAAACAACACTCAGCTAGCATCCGGCATCTCACGGTATGTTCTCTTCAGTGCATCCAGATGCTCGCTGTAGTATTTCAAGGGAGACAGGGCGACGGGTGACTTTGTATAGGTGTCTGGCAAAGGTCGCTCGCTGTGACCGCAACTGACTGCATCATCATAACTCTATCCATCACACCGTGTTGTACATAAGGTAATGGCCTCGTAATGGAAGAAACCCGCATAGCCTGTCCGGCCTACCCCACACACACTCGCGTGCACGCACACCCGCAGCAAGTGTGCAATAAGCCCCTCTATAAATCCACCCATGAATTATAAACTAGGGTGATGGAAGCACCTTATGAAAACATGCTCCATAACATCATCATAATTGAATGGTGAATCCGGCAGAGTGGTGGAAAAGTATTAAAAAGCCATGAGACCTGTCAGTCTCATTAGCTTACGCATGAGGAGGTCCCCCCCAAACTATGCGTTGTGATATTAAATTCACAAGGCGCGCGCGAGCACACATTCATTCACGTTGCATGTACTCTCTGACGCGCAGTGAAAGATTCATGTGCCCGCCCACGCGTTGCCACTGACGGCTTTGCATCTCCCCAAGGCGCCGGCTGCACCTTTCTTGGGGACAGAATCAGCACATCCATAAACTCTATGGAAATGCCTTCTCTAACACACCCGAAACCCCAATGAGTTGTGCTGTCATGAATAAGGGAAGGAGGAAAACAGCCTGTCACTGCTGAACGCTACGATTTGTAAAGGAATTACCAAATAACAGAAAGAGGATTTAGAGATGCAGAAAATCCTCCACCAAAATAATAGTAGAAGGAGAAAAGAAATCACACCCGCGTGAAGGGGCTAGTACCTCTCAAATATTAAAAAGGCGATAGGGAAAAGGGATAGGTCATGTGACATGACCTGATGAAGCTCCACAACAGGATCAAAACATTGTTAGTAAGGCTGTTGAAAATAACGAGTTAATGGCATATCATTGGCAATTAATGGCAAATGATTTTGTTGATTAATCTGAATTGTTAACACGATTAACTCATGTGCAAAGTGACATGTGCATTTTCTCATAGCAAAAAGGTTTTGTGGGGACATAGAGCTGTGTGTCTCCCTGTAACCAGAGCCATAGAATATAGCGTGAGGAATCTACTAGCATTGGGGGCTTGTACAGCACATATTTTCATTTTGTTTTAAAATGTTTATATTCTGTACAGGAAAACATGGCATATTTTGGAAATAGTTTGAATGGTGATTAATCATGACTGAATTAATATCGAAGCTGTGGTTAACCTATTTAAAATTTTTAATCATTCAACAGTTGTTAGCAAAAAAAAAGTTCTTGTACCTTACTACAGTGCGTGGGCTCCGTCTACCATTTGTAAACCCGAATCTTCTGAAGCCCAGCGCCCACCAGTCCTTGTGCGTTACCTACTGTAAGTTCCCTTTCAAAGGGATCAAAGGGAACCACAATGTCAGTGGGCTTTCTAACCCCACCTGCTCCGGGCTCAGATGACTTAAATACGTCCTTTCATGTCCCTGAATACTACACATGCTCCCATTACCACCACCATCGCCTGATTAGGGAGCGAGAACTCCCATTAGTCAATCTGCCACTGCATAAATCTGACTGTATTATAATGCAATAACAAGTGGCTGGCTGAGCTGCAGGCACAAAAGGCGAAGCACGCGGCTTAAAGAAAAGGCCCAGGAAATGACACCGGTTTAATTTTCTTATGAGCCAGCAAATAGTCATTGTTGAGGAAACCGCAAGGAATATCATATCGAAATGACCCACGGCCGCTACAGCGTATTCTCAACAGAAAATTCTGTTTGACGGACTGAGCTAATATCATGAACGCGAAAGAAAACGATGCCGTTAAAACGACGAAAAGCACACTCATGGGATTCTAGACAACTACTGAGCGAGTGAGGGAGATTCTGATTTGCATAGCCCAGCTTTTTAACTTAAAACAACTTCCGTCTTGGCATGCAGTGGCAATTTGGTACAGCTCCCCATCTCTCTGACCTTTCCTCCTCATCAACAGTACTCAGGCAGCCTGTCACAACTATAGAGCATATCTCACAGAGAGAGAGAGAAAGAGAGAGAGTGAAAGTGAGGGATAAAGAGAGCCCTAGGAGAAACTCACCAGATGGTTCGCAAGTTTGAGATTTCTTTCCTCAAATACCATGTGGGCGGTTACTGCAACAGCAGGATTTGAGCTGAGTAACCACACACCTCTACTGCCTGATAACCACCCCGCACACACACACACACACACACACACACACACACACACACTGGCCCCCTTGCAGCACACACAAAAAGAAAATATCTCCAATTTCCTCCCAGTCAGTCACGTGGTCAGTTCTAAGTCCCCATATCTGGTAGCAGTCAGTCTCTAACAAGCCCCCCTTCCCCCCCAGGCCACAGCAGCCACCAGGCAGGCCAGCGCGCCCAAAGGCCAACAGCAGGTGGCTTAGCAGCGCTGCCTGCGACACATAGACATACCTCACAGATGACCTCTGTCATTGGACTCATTCGAGGCGCAAATAGTTCCGAATAGACCTGTCCATGAGGCTGCACGTGCCAGGGTTTAAACAGCCCACAAATATAACCATCAACGTCAGACGCCTCAAGTACGCCGCCATGCAAGCAACAAAACACTCAGCTGCTCTTCTGGGGGCCGATCTGCTCTCCTGTTCTGATCTGCTCTCAAGCTGTGAAATTCTGCTGCTGCAGGTGTCGAGAGAGAGCAGAGAGAGAGAGAGAGAGAGAGAGAGAGAGAGAGAGAGAGAGAGAGAGAGAGAGAGAGAGAGAGGGAGAGAGAGAGAGAGAAGTGGGAGTGAGGTGGGTGGGTGGGTTTTTACAGGTGCATGCTGAGTGGATGGGGGTCAGGTGTGGAGGGATCTGAGCTGTCTCATATGACACTGTGAGAAGATTAATTGTTGACCACTTTGCCCTGCATCCACACAAGATATTTCAACTGCCCTTTAAAAAAAGCATGTTTATTTCAACCTGCCCTTTTATAGAAAGAGAGAGAGGTGAGTGGGGAGAGAGAGAGAGAGAGAGAGAATTATGTAATCTGCCGTAGTAGGTGGCAGCGTAATGTGCCTTTTAGTACAGGATAAAATATTGTCAGTTATACAGTATGTACTGTCAGCAGCAATGCATTGACTGGCTGCCATTGAAAAGGACAATAGTGGAGGTGTCTAATGTCACATGGCAGCTGTCCAAGACAGGCTCTATGTAAAATGCCATGAATAATATATGGAATCATTGTGTGTGTGTGTGTGTGTGTGTGTGTGTGTGTGTGTGTGTGTGTGTGTGTGTGTGTGTGTGTGTGTGTGTGTGTGTGTGTGTGTGTGTGTGTGTGTGTATATATATATGTACCCCAGCCCCAATTCAGGTGAGCAGTTTTGTGGTGTCAGGCCATGCTATATAAAACAGCGTCTGTCTATCCCCCCAAAAGTAGACCTACTGCTATTCGCATCGCCAGGTGCATAAATATTTCTATTTAAGTCGTTGTCTAGCCCGCAAGCTACCACTTTGTCAACGTGGAGGCAATGGATGCCATGTTGAGCAGCTTTGCTATTGAACAGTGCATCCGCCTTCATTCACAAAGTGCATATTAACTTAATATCGATGGATAAATGTCGGCCAGGGATGCCACGCTGTTAGCAGACGATTTGCTCTTCGCCCACCTGTCATGAACTTAGCCAAGTTTACGGTTACATACTTGGCCATCTCCACTGTCAACAGACTGTAAACCAGCAGGCTTGATGAGATACAGACAGTGTTGCAAGCACTTGGCTGCTAACCCGCGAGTTCCTGTCTTCCCTTATACGAAACAATGGATGTGTGTAATTTATGTTGCAAAGGCAGTGAAGGATCTGAAATCAGCATCGCTGTACTGTGAACGTGAAATATTGTAGAATAATGATTTCCACAGATGCCATAGCGGGGAACCGAGTGCGTCACACTGAGCTGAAAGACGGATGGACGGAGCCAGTCACCAGGTAGAATTTATGTGTCTTTCCTCGAACATATGGTACTGTACAACTGTGTAACGTACCTCCTTGTTTAATCATTATCATGAAACATGATAAAAAGCAAGCATAATCTAAGAGCCAGTCGAGTTTGCAGTCACTTCAAAAGAAATATGAACGTGGAAGAAGAAGTAGTAAATTAACACGTTCATTTACTTCTAAGTGCACATTATAACATGCAGGCCACTTTCCATTGCACCTACGCACGGTCTCATATTTCGCGTGGATTTGTTGTATTGTTCGCCTTCCATATAATTAGATGGAGTGAGAGCACCCTGTATGTCCAGTAGAGTCTAGACTGCCATTCTGCAAGGGTCCCTGACCCTGTGAGCACATAGCCTGAGGACAAATTAGCCTGTAAACCCAATTCAAACATCGCCGCTCAAAGTTCCATCGCACCCCGACGAAAATAGATCTGCAAGCTCTGCACACAAGGTGTCGCATCGTGGCGCGTTATTATCTTTCAGATCTCTTAGTTGCGCTGCCTGACAGCAAAATGACCAACCAAGTATGAATCAGGCAGCGCAGACAGTGGAGTGGGCGGACTGACTGTCCCCTGAATTCATGTGTTCTCTGACTGCAGCCCAATTACCCTTCAACCACTGCAGCCACCAAATGAGAATGGAAGTGTGCACGCGTGTATGATGAATATGAGTATTAGAAAGCTATATTTAAACAGAAATGTTCTTTCTTTCATGCAGACAAAGACGAAACGGAGTGCAGGTTAGCTAGCAACAGAGCCAGATTTAGACTGGAGTGGGCTGTGTGAAGCTTAGTAAAGGGTAAGGGGCTCAGTGTTCAACCACTGCCCCCGCTCAAAAGCGTCACTTACACTGGCAACCCTCTCTACGCAGTGCTTTCCCTCACCTTCATCTCTCCTCTCCTCGCTATATACCTCCACCGCCTCGTTTCGTTCGCCTTGTCCGCCGAACGGGGAGTTGAAAGGCAGTTAAATTAAGCTAATGAGTTTTCTTTATGCAAATTGTGTCCTTTTTCTTTGCTAGCTCGCGTTTGACATTCTGTTGCAACATGGCCCGACATTTAGGCGCGATCAGACGGAGGCCGCCGCCCGTTGCCTGGCGCAAATCGAACACATTACACCCCGGCCTCCACGGAGCTCCGCTTAATGTATGCAAACAGCGAAGTCGGCCTAATAATCCATGACACATTGCTCTCTCTCTGTCTGCCTACGTGTGGGTGTACTGTACACGGATCGAGCGTACAGACAACTCACGAGTGTTTGTGTGTGTGTGTGCGTACGTGCGTGTGTTTTGATGCATCAGCCCACATCTCGAGTAGGTGAAGAGCAAATGGAAACGCTAAATCTTTTTTTCCCCCCAGGGGCGGATCTAGGCATAGGCATGGGGGGGGGCAATGTCCCCCTAAATGCCCTGACTGCCCACCCCATGATGGCATTGCTCCCCATGATGGCATGCAAAACAAGCTAAATTTCAAATATATTTCAAATTAAAGTGCTTATAATTAAAATGATTTGAAACACTATGCTACAACTAACTACAATTGTTGTACCACTAAACCAACACCATTTCATCATTCAAAACAGAAAACTCCGAGTCAGACCTTTAGCTTTATGCATGCTGCGTGTCTGTTGCAACTTCAGTAATTACTGTATGTACAGTTATTATTTATGCTTATTTGCCTAATAAAAGTCCTGTACCTGAAAATGGTATATGTGTGGCTTCACTCCACTCCCCTGCAAACCCCCCCCCCCCCCCCCCCCCCCCCAATTGGGAAATGTTACATTCGCCCTTGCCCCCTGCATAGCGCTGCCATGCGGGCCATGGGTAAATCAAGCGCACAGGTGAAGAAGGTGAGGCTGCCAGGGTGCAATGACGCAGGTGTAGGACACAGGTGAGAGATAAGCATGGAGTGCAAGCACGAAAGAGTGTGTGGGTGCGTGCACGTTCGCGTGCGTGTGCGGGGGTGTAGCTAAGTACTCTTCAGTACGCCAGGCAGGCAGAAGCACACACTCCTGAAATGGATGGACTTACATTGATTTCACTTTCCACCGCGCCCACTCATCATGCCTTATATAAGCCGTAAATGTGTGTGTCGAACGTAATGTGCATGGTGAGTGTGTGTGTGTGTGTGTGTGTGTGTGTGTGTGTGTGTGTGTGTGTGTGTGTGTGTGTGTGTGTGTGTGTGTGTGTGTGTGTGTGTGTGTGTGTGTGTGTGTGTGGGGCTGAATACAGTATGTCACAGCTGGGGACATGCCACTAATTCACACTGAGGGGGACCGTCACCAGCAACCTCTTCAGTCTGTTTAGGGAGGCCCTGAGCACTGCCCAGGGAACACACACACACACACACACACACACACACACACACACACACACACCCGCGCACAAAGAAGGAGAGAGGGAATGAGAGAAGGAAGATTGATTTGCTAGATATAGGCCCTGTTCCCATCGGTGCCCCTGTACCTGCCACCTTGTAGCCATGTGATGGATCACCACCGTAGTGCCAAGGCCACGCCACCCACCACCGCAAGGACAGCCAGGCTTCAGAGAGAAGACAGCAAGTGGCAGAGGTGGAATGTGTGTGGGGGGGGGGTGGGGGGGGAGTAGTGTGTGTGTGCGCAGAATGCGCATACAATCATTAGTCTGTCTGTATGGGTAAGATGAGCGGCGTCAACAGGTATAGTGTGTGTATGTGTCTGAGAGCGAAAGAGTGAGTGTGTGTGTGTGTGTGTGTGTGTGTGTGTGTGTGTGTGTGTGTGTGTGTGTGTGTGTGTGTGCGTGCGTGTGTGTGGACATTGCGTTGACAGGGGAGGTCAGGAGAAGATGGACTAGGGGCGGTGTGTGCAGTCCGCTTATTTGATGTGGTTTTGCCCTCCACAATTCAACAAAAACACTAAGTTACTGACTAATTCTATTATATATCCATGACATTCATGTACTGTACTGTACCGTACGACTGTTCATATACTGTTATTATAAGTGCTGATGATCCACTATAACAAAGGGCTCTTCCATGCATTGCACAAGTTGTCTTATGTCTCACTAACTATCCTATGTCACACTGTGTGTCTCACTAACTGTCCTATGCAAATGTTGTACACTGAAACCCGGGGGACACAAAGGGAGGTGAGGACGAAGAATGCGACTTGCCATGTGCAATGAATTTTTCACGAGAGAATCGTTTGGAGGGCTTGTGGACACGGAGGGCCTCTACGAGCGCGGCCTGAATAATTGACGACGTCACGGTCCGCGGTCGTGACCCACTGACATAGAGCTGTTGACCTTACTCCCACAGAGCCCTACCTATAGACTGACATAAACACCACACGGGTATGTGCATGGGAAGCACGTTCAGAACTGTCTTCATAAAGAAGCATAGTTGGAGGGTGAAAAGAAATGAACCCAAAAGTTTCCATTCCAATTAAGAGCCATAGGAGCCATTGGAACCTCGAAAAACCATAACCTACTGCAGTATGACTGCAGTCCCCCATATACTGTATGAATTCAGAACATTGCTGGCCCGATAACCCATGTGGCCTGGCGGAGACCTGTGCTCGGATGAGCACATATTCTAGTTTTCGTCTTGTTTCCAATTATTATCTCCACACTTTGAAAACCACTGCAGCAAGGGACCAAAAAGCAGCAACCGCAAAAAAAGAGGAAATGTGCACGTTTTTAAATGCCCATTGCTAGTTTTAAGTTCATATTAAGCTTCCTGACACTGGATTTAAAGGTCATAGAGGCGACTTTTTAGCCAAAAATCAAATAGAGACATATATATAGCTATATAGCTATATTTGTTTGCCTTTTACCCCTCTATGTTTCTTCTACTTTGATGCTGCAGCTGTTTCCCTGCAGACAGGCACTTGCTTCGTCCTGCAGACACTCCAGAACTTTGTTATTGTCAACAAATCATGAAAACAAAACATCCAACGGGCTCAGGGAAGGCGGTGCTAATGTGAGACGGGGAGGGGGTTGTGTGGGGTGAGGCAGCGTTTTAGCTAATCACAGCACAGCAGTCTCCAGCAGATTCATAATGAGCCAATAGAGTGGAGGTTAAATTCTGTTTTTAAACAAATCTGTTTACAAACAGTGTTTGTACACAATAGGTTGCCTCTATTACCTTTAAAACAGCACTCTGTTTGTTTTTTTAAACGTTGCTGCCAATTTCTCTGAAATGTGGAGCAGCGATGCCTCCCATTGTCTCCACAACATGCACCCTGTTGTTTTATCGGCTTGGGCTGCACGCGGCTACGTTTAAATGCTGATTTATACTGTAATTACTTGCACGTCGGTGTAATGCACTGAAAGCAGCTCATCCGTACGCCCAGAACCTGTCGCGCCGCGGTACGCTCTGAGGTTGTTGATCGCCTATTTTTACCATGCGACACTGACCTGCAACTAAGTACCGCAGAGGATTGAAGGTCCTTGCAGAGATTGTGGCAGAGAATCGGTCCCCAACAAACACTCCCAAACAATCTAAAGCCCCTCCGGGCAAAGTCAGTTTGAGTTAACACAAAGAAGGGCTGTGGCTCAAAAGAACATTAAGTTAGACGCCACTTTGCGAGGGCCACGGTCCGTCAATGTAATGCGCTCTGACACATTCTCTCCCAGTCACACACACTGACTCAATGGGAGCCATCGAGGCTGATAAGAACATCCTTTGCTGTGTTAACTTTCCGGTCCACAACCTCACACATTATCAACACACTGTAACGTTAATTCATCATTGTGTCTAATCACTTCAGGCTCCATTACACGTGACAGGCTTATTTATTCTTGTATTTTGGGATCACATGAAAAAAAGCTTTGCTAAAAAGAACGATAGAGATCGAATATATTAGGTTTCCTTAATTTATTGTAAATGTATGTTGTAGCTATACATTCAATGAATGTACATTCAACATTCATGATTTCTATTAGCTCAGAAATATTTTTTTGTGTTCTAAAAATATGGATGAATGGACCATGCCACAGATTTCTACTGACCCGCATTGAAGCCCCAAGTTCAGTGACAAATGAGTGCTATTAGTGTGAAGGGGAGTGATGGGTGGGTCTGCACTCGGTAGAACTCTGGGGTAATTAGTGAGTTTAAGATGCGGTTCAAACATGCGGCGCCACTGGCAAATGACTCGGTGCTCAATATATAAACCTTGTGGTCGTTGGAGCCTGTCCTCATTGTTGCAGAACACAGCTTTTGGTGTCTTGTTAACAATGTCGATGAGAGGTACGCTGCAGAGGAGCGTCACCATGGAAACCAGAGATGCCAGTGCATGCCACTGTTCTTTTCTTAACTATTTTGGGCTTCTGTGGCGACTGCACAAGCCCTATACTTGTCAAAGTCGCAGAGAAGGCAATCTTAAACTCGCTCTTCTCTTGTCAATCACAACATCACAAGCATACTCTTCTTTATCGTCAATTTAAAATAATTCAGAATTTGTTTTTTAATATCATATTGTATATGTAGCTCCAGCTTATTTCTAATGGCTTGAGCCTCAATCACCACTCTGATATAAACAGTCTTGTTGTTTCTTTCTGGACTTTGAAAGCAGTTTAGCTGCAGTACCACAATGTCCTGAGGTGGTGGGGGCGCTGATATGCAGATTATTATATATTTGAGTCACTATAATACCAATGCTAGATAAAACCACTATAATACCAATGCTGGGCTTTTTTCAATTCCATGCCAGCTTGCAAAATCAACAATGGTGGACATTGTAAACAAAGTGGAACCGAAGAGTAGTTAAACAAAGTAGAGTGCATTGATGACATCACAATGACGAAAAAATCAAATCAGCTGTTCCTGAGAACAATTTCCATTAATACACCTATACCGTATGCTATGAAGGCCTGATTGGATAAAATTGGCTATTTGTGTGGAACAGCAACAAAACATGTTACTAACCTAACATTCATATTGGATTGGCCAGCACTCACTTTGCGTGATGTAATGGAAGAAACCCATGACCGATCCAGCTGGTCATAGCTGGGAGTACTGGGATAGTAGAGCAGAGGGACTCCGCTAGGCAAGTCCATAGTCATTCACCTGTCATTGTGTAAAGCTCTGGGAAGCTACTTGAACAGTGGAGGGGCATAAAATTGGATTTGTTATGGAGGTCAGTGTCCTTTAGTAGTGTGTTACACTGTGGGGTAATATTGTTTTGGAAGGGAGCCAGCAGAGCACATCTACTATGCAGGACGGGTGCCCTTGAAAGCGCCCCTGATCAATTACCAAATGTAATGACTTGAAACACTCATTACTCTGTGTGGCCATTTATGAGATACCACCCAGCAAATGGCTCTTTGTCACCTGCTCTGAGCCCCGAGGTGGTGGTTTGGCTATGCCTGACATCTGCTCAACCCTATTACTGTACAACACGCTCAAACTCTTTCCTGATGAGACGTGGGATCAGGGAAATTATTATAATCCTGAATACATAAATCATTTCTCTTCTGTACTTTCAGTGATTCGGTAGGCTTAGCGGCTGCCCAACGCACGCACACAGCCGCGCACAGACACCACGCACGCATGACAGCTTGCACACACACCTCACAGGTGTTAATAGAATGTGATCTTTTAATTGTGCCTTTGATTGGCCAGAGTGGTGGAAGGTGACTCTGGAACAGTACTGTATCTCTTGGCTTTCATTACTTTGCTTGGCTGGCTGTTCCCGTCCTGTCACCAGACATCACTTCAAACCCAGGGCCCATCAGATGCCTGTTGGCTTGACTCCTCTACACTTTCCATCACATTAATGCCAGAGATGGGGCGTACGAGGCCAGCGACGTCCCGCATCACAGCTGTCTACGCCAGCAATTCACACTTAACATTGTTTCTCTCTCTCTCTCGGATGGATGCGCCGCTCGCGCTAGATGCACGGCACGGGAAAATGTATGGTAATAATAAGGAAGGAAATCTACCAGGGCCGGATCTAGAGGGGTATGGGGTGGGCAGAGCCCACCCAATGAAAGGTAATATCAGAGGTTTTCATCAATGGTCCGGGGACCACCAGTCGTTGAGGGAGGTCCAGGTGGTCCCCAGCTAAATGGTAGAAACTTGATTATTTCTACCATTCTACCAGATGTAACTCATTGAGAGCGTAAAAATGAAACCAAATGGACCCTTGGGGGTCCATTTGGTTTCATTTTACACTGTCAAGAGTTTAAATATTCATCATCTGAATTAGACCAAGTCTACACAACTAGAGAATGTAGAAGATTAATGGTCATTTTGATATATAAGTTTGTCTGTTTTGTTTACAAAATCCAGCCTGGAATTGTGGACAAAAGCAAAAGAAATCTTTAGTTCTGGGGTCTGTGGGGCTAGAATGTCATCAAATGGTGGTCCGTGGCTCAAATGCTGAATAAATAGTGGGCCCTGGTATCAAAAAGATTGAAAAAAAAAAAAAAAAAAAAACACTGCTTCATATGAAAAACTTTGGAGTTGCCCACTCTGCCATTCTTCCAGCCCGGCCTAGTGGGGGCTGGCTAAATCCGGCCATGAAATCTACACACAAACATGCCGAGCCAAAGACTCGGACAGACGGACAGATGCGCAGCGTAGACCGACGTGCAGTTCTATGTATGAGAGTGCCAGGTCCACGCCACCCACCACATGCGCTGTGTGTGTGTTCTTCTTCCATCTGTTCGGCAACAGAAATGCAGAAACGGGCGCGAGCTGTAAATCAAAAGGTCAGCGCCGTGCAGCTGGTCTCAAAGGACTCCATTTGTTTACCAGAAAACAATCATGATAGCCGGAGGCAGAATGATCTACACGCCCGGCACTCCATCCATTTTTTTTTTACACTTTCAGAGTGGCCGATCATTTATTCTGTGCTTGCTCGGGTCAAACGAACACTCTCTTTGCCCCCTTATTGGTCCCAGAGTGCGGTGGCTCATAAGGTATGTATCACAATGTACAGTAGGCTATGTGCGCGAGGAGCTCGCTGTACCGTAGCTCTAATCCAGCTGGAAACCCCCCCAGGCGGCCTGTGTCCTTCTCCACGGTTTCATTACAAGGACCCTGTCCTTTAGAGTTGCCTTTCACTGCACGGCCGACCCCTGCTAATCAACAAGCCCAGCAGCGCGCGCACACACAAACACGTGTCCACACGCACACACGCACACACGCACACACACACACACACACACACACACACACACACACACACACACACACACACAGAGATCCTTTGGCTTTCCACGCAAGACATGTGAGAACGACGCACTAACAACACACGCAAGACAACAAACGACACTGACAGAGCAGTCGAACAGAGAGAGCTATAGCGACTATAGAGGAGACATATAGTTTCCCGGGTGCAATCCCTCGAGACAGCATGAGAAAGAACAGTTTCAGACAAAAGGTGCATGCCAGCATGGGAGCTATGTGTAAAGAAATAGCTATGTGTGAAAGTAATCATCTGGCCCGGGCCGACGGTGCTGCCGGATTCCAAACTATTCATAATTCATCACTCGAACCGCAGCGAGGTGGAGAAAGTTTCTTTTCCATTTAATAAACCCAGGTCTGCAGAGATGTCGCTGCAAGGCCCTGTTCACATCACACAGATGGACCAACAGTATACAGAAGGTGCTGCTGAAGGTCCCAGGGGGAAATGTGTTGGAGGAAGGGAAAAAAGGCTTGGTCTGCGTAGTACTTTTGTTCATGACTGTTTCACCTCCAGTTAGTTCCCGGAGAAATGCCTCCATGATGCTCACTAAGAGATTAACCAACTGAGCTGAACTGTCAAGTCTATCAGGTGTCAATGTGAAAATCCCAATTAGACAGCTTCCTAAGCCACACTCGCTGAGGTTCTTGGAGACCGTGGCAAAGATGTCCAATGGGGCTCATTTAAAGCTAGTAGCATTTACACTAGGCAGTCCATTTGGGACTTAAATCCGCCGGTCCGCCCACATCTATGTCAAGCCAAGCTGCATAAGCAGTGACCTCTCGAGCACCTCCTCTGCTCAGCACCGGTCACATCAATATGACCCTGGTAGAATGCACGGGGCTTATCTCATTGATTTGTAACTGGTCTACATTCTACATTCCTGCACTTCCTTTACAATGTATATATTACATTCAGCCATTACACACACACACACACACACACACACACACACACACACACACACACACACACACACACACACACACACACACACACACGCACACACGCACGCACGCACAGAGAGAGAGAGAGGAGGCAACCGTTAAAGGGACATATGGGGGTAAAGGGACATATGTTAATGGAATTTAGAACACTTTCCTGAGGCTCTTTGGGTCTGCAATATGTGGTTTTTGACCATTTAGATTTTAGCAGTGAGCCCAGTGTCTCTAATGTCATCGACACTACATCCTGGACTACATGTCTCAGTAGGACACCAAAGAATTGCACCGAATAATTATGGGAAGTCCAGGAAGACAGACAGGGACACTGGGCTCACTTCTAAAATCTAAAATATCTAAAACCACAAAATAGACAAAAGACCCCCAGGAAATTGATCTAAATATTCTAAATCTCATTAACTTACATGATTTTGTAAAAAAGGGTGAAATGTTCCCTTTAAGGGCGATTCCGCCCACCCCTCCATGAGCCCCTGCTTGCAAAAGATTTCTGAATAAACAGTAGCTGTAATTATGGTTACTTGTACAGAAAATGTCAGTGGTGTGAACATGAACTTGCTGGCAAGCGGACAATGCAATTAAAATCTTGGGAAATATTTACTATAGTGTGACACCTCCTCTGCAAGTTGAGGATGAAGTTTTGGGATGTTGTCTACTCCAAAACACATGGAAATTCCATTCACTGTTTTTACCCGACAGTGATGAGTTTTAACGTAGTAGCTTAAAAAAAATCATACATCGTCTCATTCTAACCAATCACAATTTGTGCCCTCACTTTTACGTCTTCACTTATATCTTCAATGTTTGTGGAGGTCTAGAACTTTGGATCATGTGATCAGTAACATTACGTCGGCATGTTCTGCAAGCCAAATGGTGCGTTCACAACGTCATGGCGCTTTCATTTGACAAAGAATGTCCTGTGCTGTGCTGTGCCCTGTGCTGTGAACGCAAACAACTCTGTGTACTCGATTGTTGCATTGATCACATGATCACAAGTTCTAGGTTGAACAGAAGGGGGGAGTTTTGTATTATTATATTTGTATTTCCACACAACTCTTGGTTATATTAATGACCTGGTGTGATGATGAAATGAGTGTTAATCCCCTGTAACATGTACGGAGCCCACTGAACAGCCACTGTTCAGTGGCTGTTCAGTGACCAGTTTGGTTTGGAGTAAACACATAGAAGACAAAAGAGAGAATGGAAAAGGTGAGGACGCACTTCACACAGGTGTGATTTTTTTCCATACGCCATTTCACCTTTCAATTTCTGCATCCTTTCTGAAGTTGTGAAAACAAAGAGGAGACACTTTACACTAAAATGGACTTTTGTGAGACCGAAACAGCATAAAAGTCACCCCCAGAGGTGACTTTGTTCGTCAGAGGTGTTATAATGTTCCACGGCAGTCTGGCGACAAGCAGTTCTGGACAAGGCACTGACCTGAAGGTGACAAGGAAGCGGAGAGAGGAGAGAAGGAGAAAGGATCGCTGGGGCACACAGGGAGGGACAGGCGGGTTGGGGGGGGGGTATCTAGGCATGGGCATGGGGGGGGGTCTAGGCATGGGGGACACTGCCCCCCTAAATGCTCAGACTGCTCCACCAAACATTATGGCATGCAAAACACACACACACACACACACACACACACACACACACACACACACACACACACACACACACACACACACACACACACACACACACACACACACACACACACACACACACACACACGCACGCACGCACGCACGCACACACACAGAGGAGGCAACTGTTAAAGGGACATATGGGGGGGAAAGGGACATACTGTATGTTAATGGAATTTAGAACACATCTCAGTAAGACACCAAAGAATTGCACCAAATAATTATGGGAATTGTAGTCCAGGAAGACAGACAGGGACACTGGGCTCACTTCTAAAATCTAAAATATCTAAAATCACATGATAGACAAAAGATCCCCAGGAAAGTGATCTAAATATTCTAAATCTCATTAACATATATGATTTTGTAAAAAGGGTGAAATGTTCCCTTTAAGGGGGATTCCACCGACGCCTCCATGAGCCCCTGCTTGCAAAAGATTTCTGAATAAACAAGCAGTAGCTGTAATTATGGTTACAGCATTTCAAAGATATTTCAAATTAAAGTGCTTATATTTAAAATTAATTTTGAAATAGTACTACTGCTACTAACTAACTACAGTTGTGGCACCACCAACAACATTTCATCATTGAAAACAGAAAACTCTCTGAGTCAGACCTTTAGCTTTATGCATGCTGTGTGTCTGCTGCAACTTCAACAACAACTGATGTTATTATTGATGCTTTACTTGCCTAATAAAAGTCCTGTAACTGAAAATGGTATGGGTGCCCCAATGCCATTCCACCCCCACCCCCCCAACTGGGAAATGTTAGATCCGCCCCTGGGGGAAAGGTACAGTACAGACGCTTAGAACGAAAGTACAAAAAAAAACCTATTCAATAAACCAAAGCTGATAATACAATAAGCAGCAGAAAAACATGCAATTAAAAATGAAACGAATGGATAAGAGCCAGGGTAAAAAGTTTTCTTCTAAAGACGATGAAAGAGGAAGAGGATAGTATAGAGCAGGCTGCCAGGATGGACAGATGGATCAAGGCAGATCAAGGCAGATGCAGCCATTCAGCATGACATTGACATAATCATTGTAACTAGACAGGTGCACGTTGGATACGGTCCTACTCAGGAATGATGCAAGTTAACAGGGAATGCATGGCCCACCCTGTTAAGCAATACCCTTTGGCTGTGCCTTGTGTCCCATTTATATTATTGTGGAGATCTCTATATCCGTCTGTCCTTGTCTTTTATGCCAATGTGTGGAGATGATATTGGACGGAATAAATGATTCCTTAAATTAAATAGCATAAGGATTATTGTGGGCTTGAGTAGCAAGCTGTTATTTCAACATTTGTTTGTTTTTTTTAGCAATTAATTCCACCCACTATAACATCATGTGTGTCAATACGTCATCATTGAATTTCTAGTTATTATTTAGTAATAATAATGTGCTGAGAAGCACATTGAGTTTCATCTACTCTATGAAATGTAAATACAACAAAGCTTTGATTGAAGTTTGGTAGATAAAACCCAACGGACAAGCGTCCTGGACCAATAACTCTCTCTGTCTGAGCATTCAGGGATTCTTCGTAATTATGAAATGTACAAGGCAATACATACAGTACATACTACTGTACATGCTGCTGCACTGTCCATACTTCAGGGAGCTTGTTTATTATGTCCTATTATTCTCCCAACCCTCTAATCCTGAGCCGGTGGGCATCACAGTGCTGCCCGGCCCACTCCCCGTCTTTACCCTATATTCAGTTTTAATCTCACTGCTGCCTGGAATGGTGGGACAGCTGGCAGCATATAACAGACTCTAGGAAAAAACAAAAAACGCATTTGTTAAGTTGCCTATCCCATTGTTAAGCAATTTACAAATGTACAGATGGCTAAGCAATAAGCAAACAGTGAAAATGAAATCTCTCTTCAAATATCATGGCTGATGCCTCCCCCAGCTACCCTTTAAGTAGGATTTATGTGGAAATACCAGCGCTAACCGGTTAAGCATTATTTCGTACTTCATCCTGGCCGCATACCAAAAATAGCCAATCTATACATCTCATACAGCTTTGCAAAGTGAGCTTGTACTGTAGACTGGCTATACGGTATTTTATTTAGAATTTAAGACAACACACACACACACACACGACACATGGACATAAAGTACACACACAGCAGCTACAGTACATATTCTGTTATGGCCACCATGTTTTGAGGCAGCGCAGTGATGGTCTCTGCAGCCACGGCACGTTCCTCCAGTCAGAAAAAGGACCGTGCACAGGCCTCTCTACACACCTATGCTTTGTCGGGCCAATTGGTCCATTGAGAAGTGCCTGTGCGGACTATTGTGCCCAATAGTAATCTGTCACATCCTGAGCAGTGTGTCCTGCACCGTCGATGGTAGCCAGACATCAGAGCTCGTTTGTTAGGCGGCGGCAGGAGCACTCTGGTAAGGAAGAGCGGGTTGTACCCTAGTGCACTTGCAAGACAGAGTGGGGCAGAGAGAGAGAGAGACAGAGAGCAGAGTGTGAGAGAGAGAAGACATGGAGCCAAGCTAGGCGTCCATTTACACTGGTGGTGGTGAAAAGTATTTTTCATTGTGGCGTTTCTTTCATGTTTGCCATGTGATAATAATGAGCATGATGAAGTCGGTGAAGTCCCTATGGAGCATTAGACAGAATGTGTGCATTGATTTGTGTGTTCATGGCGCATATAGTATACAGTATACAAGTTGCACTGTATATACTGTATGCGTGTACATGCATTTATTCTATGAGCCGCTTCATCCTGGCAAGCTCAGCAAATAATAACAGTATAGCGAGATCTGGGAGTCTGGGGTAATTAGCCGAGAGTATTAATTACAGGAAGGGAGGGAAGGCAATTAGAATGCTCAGCAAAAAACACTGTCTCCTCTCACGGCACAGGGAGGAGGGGATTTCACACAATATCACTGACAATTAACTCTTCATTAATCTAATAACATAATCACTGTCTGATTCATTACACTGCATTGAGTGAAGTGGTTGCACAGGAGCCATAAAGTAAGCATTTACTTAACTGTAGTTGAAATGCCACTTTCTAAATACTCTGCAATGAATTGATGCTTTATTCCCATTTCAACTTTTGTGCTGATTAAGTACTGGGAATGGGTTTCAGCCGGTGCACAAGACAAAGGGAAAGATATTTCATATTTAGTCAACTAGACTAAACCATTTCTTAAGTATGACTAAAACGAAATGATGTCATCAAAAGACTAAAATGAAATCAGTAAATGACTAAGATTTTGAAATTCTGTCAACAAAGACTAGACTCATAGAATCATTTCAGACGACTGAAATGAAATAGTCTCATTCAAAAGATTAAGACGTAAATAAAATTCTACCACCAAAGTTTCCGGTTTCCACTAGAAAAGGAAGCACGTCCACTTACAGCTGTGGGCTAAAGGAAAAAGAATCAGCGTCTGCATCTATGCCACGTCTTCAGAGAGATACACTAGGAGTGCCTTTTGCGGTGGGGAAGAAAAGAGAAATTATGCTGAAAAAATGCTCAGCATGAAGGACGCGTAAAAAGAAAATACACAACAAAATGAAAAGGCGACAGCAATGCCCTCGTGAGCATACAGTACATGAATGGAATATGGGGAATGTGCAACAACAAACGACTACTTAAGGTGAAAGCCAGAAATACATTTGTTTATGGTGCAACAGATGAAAAAGTTGTCAGACGTGTAGCAAAGACGCTTCAGGCAAGGTGAGGAGGGATTGTGGACTATGACACAGCCATGGAAGCCCAAGAGAGCTCCAGAAATGGATTTATCAAAAGGGAGGCACTTCAGAGGGTGCATGTGTATGTGTGTGTGTGTGTATGTTGTAAATGGTGCACTATTGTACAAAGCGCTATACAGTACACCCACATTCATACACCGACGGCGGAGGAAACCATGCAAGGCAACACATGCACATCGGGAGAAATTAGGGGTTCAGTGCCTTGCTCAAGGACACCAATATTCAAATTTTATTTCATTTTGATTAGTAGGACTCTTGGTTTATAAAGGAAAACATTTCTCAATACCTAACTTCTATGTCAATAATAGACTTAATCATGGATAACAAATGAGAATCTATAATAATAATAAAATGTTTAAGATATTAATAAATATAAATGTTGGGTTTTCATCAACTTTCATTGGCATCAGATCCAGATTTGCCTTCACTACAGATTATTCTTTAAGAAGGTTCCGAGTGGCTATCCACAAGTTTTCTGCCCTGGATAGACAACCCACCCTGGCAGAGATCGTTCTACAGTCGTTAAAGGGGAATTCCATCCATTTTTAATGACATAACAAAATGTTAAACCTGTCGTTCTAGAATGCTCCAGCCTCCAGGGCATGAGAAAGACAGAAATCATTTATTAAATGCAACCTGCATGAATTATTACGGACATTTGTGTTGTTGGCTGTCATCTTTTTACAGGACAGATGGCTAAATGGAGGAAATAGACAGGAATATACAATACAATAAGGCGGTGCACGTGAGCTTGCTGATCCCTATTTCCAATCAGTCAGCGTACTGTAATTTACGAGGACCTTACCCGTTTGAATATATGAACACCAAAATATGTACAGTGGGTATTATGATGTATTGATCACATCGTCCTGTGAATTTATTCTCCAACAGGGAGTTCCAAGTGGAAACAACTTTGTTAAACGATACTTTCTACCCAAAATCTGGCAACGCCGTTGAGCCCTCTCTGAGGGCTTCCAGGCGGGACGCATAAGAGGAGGAGAAGGGGGGGCAGTGGACATGAGGAGAGGGACCGAGAGAGCCACCGGAGGAGAAGCACTCATCTAATCTCTCTGCGTTCACGCTCCACTTCGACATCTGGTAGAACGTGTTCAGGTGCTGGATGTAATGACCATGAAATACCCCACAGAGAGGCTTCGATAATGACATTCACTCTCAGAGCATCTCCATGCGTCTGCCGGCATAGATCTGCCAAGCGAAGACATGTGTCTATATGCTGGCCATTATTGGGCATGAGAATTGACCACTTAATCCATTCAATGAATACATAAATGGATCAACCACTTAATCCATTCAAAACGGCCGGGACATTTTATATTTGCACTCGTTTACTGCAAAAGGACGACTTTTACAACTATTTTCCCAATGGAACTGCGGGACCTACCACAGCAAGTGTTAAAATGATGAGCTTGTCCTATAACCCCAATTCCGTTGAAGTTAGGACGTTGTGTAAAATGTAAATAAAAACAGAATGCATTGATTTGCAAATCGTTTTCAACCTCTATCCAGTTGAATACACCACAAAGACAATATATTTAATGTTCAAACTGATAAACTTTATTGTTTTTTGAAATTATACAATCTTTTGTAAATTGATCCCTGCAACACGTACCAAAAAAGTTGGGACGGAGGCAACAAAAGACTGGGAAAGGTCATGAATGCACAAATAACGCCTGTTTGGAACATTCCACAGGTAAACAGGTTAATCTTAAACAGTTTAATATCGTGATTGGGTATAACAGGACCATCCCAGTCGTTCACAATCAAAGATGGGGCGAGGTTCACCACTTTGTGAACAATTCTGTGAGAAAATCATCCAACGGTTTAAAAACAATGTTTCTCAACATTCAATTGCAAGGAATTTGGTGATTTCATCATCTACAGTCCATAATATAATCAAAACGTTCAAAGAATCTGAAGAACTTGCTATACTAAAGCGACAAGGCTGAAAACCAACACAGAATACTTGTGACCTTTGATCCCTCAGGTGGCTCTGCATTAAAAACTGACGACATTGTGTAAAGGATATTACTGTGAGGACTCAGGAACACTCAGAAAACCATTGTCAGTTTACATAATTTGTCGCTACACCTGTGAGTGCAAGTTAAAACTCTACCATGCAAAGCAAAGCCATACATCAGAAAGGTTGGTTTGAAAAACAACCAGAAATGCCTTCTCTGGGTCCACGATCATTAGAAATGTGGACTCATCAGACCACAGCACACTTTTCCACTTTGTGTCTAACCATTTCAAATGATATTGTACCCAGTGAAGGCATTTCTGGTTGTTTTTCTGGTTGTTTTTTCAAACCAACCTTTCTGATGTATGGCTTTGCTTTGCATGGTAGAGTTTTAACTTGCAATCGCAGGTGTAGCGACAAATTATGTAAACTGACAATGGTTTTCTGAGTGTTCCTGAGTCCTCACAGTAATATCCTTTACACAATGATGTCAGTTTTTAATGCAGAGCCACCTGAGGGATCAAAGGTCACAAGTGTTCGGTGTTGGTTTTCGGCCTTGTCGCTTTAGTATAGCAAGTTCTTCAGATTCTTTGAATGTTTTGATTATATTATGGTCTGTAGATGATGAAATCACCAAATTCCTTGCAATTGAATGTTGAGAAACATTGTTTTTAAACCGTTGGATGATTTTCTCACAGAATTGTTCACAAAGTGGTGAACCTCGCCCCATCTTTGATTGTGAACGACTGGGATGGTCCTGTTATACCCAATCACGATATTAAACTGTTTAAGATTAACCTGTTTACCTGTGGAATGTTCCAAACAGGCGTTATTTGTGCATTCATGACCTTTCCCAGTCTTTTGTTGCCCCCGTCCCAACTTTTTTGGTACGTGTTGCAGGGATCAATTTACAAAAGATTGTATAATTTCAAAAAACAATAAAGTTTATCAGTTTGAACATTAAATATATTGTCTTTGTGGTGTATTCAACTGAATAGAGGTTGAAAACGATTTGCAAATCAATGCATTCTGTTTTTATTTACATTTTACACAACGTCCCAACTTCAACGGAATTGGGGTTGTATAAAAACGTGGATACAGGAGAACACGGATGGGGGCAAAATAAACTTATGCCCCCACCCCCTGGTCTGACGGTTTGGAGGATCAAGAAAGTGATGTTATTTTATCCAAAAGCATGCCAAGGGCCTGGTTAGGGTATTTGTGTAGTGCTGAGGACCCTGGATAATTGGGCCCGGCCTACATATCAAACAGATCTGCACTGACATCACACAGGAACACAGATAGATGCACTAGATGCACTGGAGCTGGGATGAAAGAGCATGTTGGATGCATGCACACGCAAAAACACATGAACACACGCACACACACGCCACAGATAGACGGATAGAATTGCACAAACTTCCAAAGAGAGATAAAAAAAACAACAACAAGAACCCTGGAAGTCTGATAAATAGCCCCCAAGTGGTGCAGACAACCATGGAGAAAAGAAAACTGAGGCACTCCATCTTCAGCTGAGAAACATACCCAGCATAGGCAATCAAACAGACCAATGCTGAAGTCTTCAGCAGGGAATAACAAACAACTAATCAGTATGAATTATTTAAGAGCTGTGGGTGGCATTCCAACACCTAACACATAATAATGGTGCTGAAATAATAACATACCCTTTATAAATGCATTGGTATCTAATGACTAGGCAGACAAGAAAGGCAGACAGACATTTCTGACAGGGAGAAATGCTTCTTCCTCCCCTATGTCACGTCTTTGTGTTTGTGTCTATGTACTCAAACCATCATTGATGTGTCTATGCTCACCAACACTGATGGGCAGTTTTAAGGAGGATAAACAAAGCTGTCGTTTTCTGCTGTGCAGATAGCATGGATGTTTAAGAGACCAAAAGTACACTCCTTCCCCACTTTTGTTTCCATTTCTTGGATAGTATATCCAATGGATATACAAAAAGTGTGTGGGGACCATGGGTGTCTGTGTCCACACGACCTAGTGGCCATTGCTTGTGTTGTACAGTAACTAGAGTCGTCCCAATCTGGTCATGTGATCGGAAATCAGGGACGATCACATTATTATTAGATTATGGGAATGAGATCGGAAGCAAATCGGACATCCGTACTATCAACATTATATCCACATCATGTATTATATATAGAGTGGATATTGTCTGTGATTCGGGATATTGTACTGTTGTGATATGACATTATTATCGGACCAGGAAAACATGGTGTCGGTGGATACTAAAAAAAGGATTGGCACCATAAACACGTGATCAGGATATCCCTAGTAGTGCCATGGTTTAATATGTTATTGGTATAACTAGGGTTTTTGCTCTGTGCTCTGATCCAGAATTCCACGACAGACTGTCACCTTGCCTCCTCATGAGGTGATGTGAGATGACAGTGCCAGACAAACACAGATTGGCTTAATGACAAGATCACAGGAATATAAAATATAGATGGATTGCATGTTGCTATACAGTATTACTACTGTATGCTGGTTGGTTGTGAGTTTTGTTATGTACATTTCCAATTAACACTTTAATCCCTGTGAACTCTACATTCCGAAACCTTTTAATCCCTAAGGGTCACTCATCATGTTTGAACACTATTACTGTCAACACAACATTTTAACCCTAGGAGGAGGATTTTCATGAAATGGCAAGTTGGTTCTTCAAAGGTTAGCGGAGACATTGTTAGGGAACGGTAGTTAAAGATGAATTCATAACACACCCAATGTGTTAAAACTGTATAGGAAAAATAATGTTATCTTACTAGTATGCAGATTGAATCACACTGGTGTTAAAAGCAGTGAGCGAAACATTCACAGCCCACTTACACAACATGCCTATTGCCTGGCAATAAATACTCTGACACAAACAGACAAGCACAACTAAAGGATATAAATGGTGCATTTAGATAGTCCCTACATACATAGCACTTAGAAACATCAGAGCACATTCACACAATCGCACTTGCATTTTCACACAAACGGCAGAGGGGTTAAGTGTCACGCTCAAGGACACTTTGACACTAACCCAGAGGGAGCCGAGGACTGAAACGGGAACCTTCCATTTCCCAAGCGGCCGCCCTATACCTCCTGAGACACTGCCACAGCACAACTAAGGCCTGACACACACATTATTAAAAGGCTATTGTGACACGGTTTATTCTGCCATGCTAGAGGAGCCCGCCAAAGTGCTTCTGATAAGGCACTCCGAGTCACACACAAAGAAAAGCTGAGCCAAGGAGTGGGAGGGGGAGAAAGAGAGAGAGAGAGAGTTGAAGACGGAGGAGAGGAAGGGGGAGAGAGGTGGGGCATTGTTGAAAGATTGAAATTGATGATACGGACAGAACCGACAGAGAGCATGCGAGAGAGTCAAACGAAAAGCTTGCATTCCGCAAGGTGGAGGATTATATTCTGACAGTTCAGACGTGATCAGAGACTCGTCAACGTCAATTCTGTGATCACGGTATTAAAAAAGAAAATGAATAATTCATGTCTAACTGGTGACGTGTTTGCACAGTAAAAAAAACCCATAGCATAATATGAACTCAGAAAGAATTATTCTGACATATGGGATTTTTACTGTCAGGGAAGAGCCATTCAACTGCCGTGAGCTGGTGACAATCAATGACATGTTCTGGTAAAGCTCAAAGTGTAGAAAAGCTGAACATTGACACCTGTCACACTGATAGCGAGGGGAAATACACTTGATTAGCGATGATATTATTACTAGAACTAGACAATTGAGTGTCCCAGGTTCCCACACACAAAAAAAACAATACCGATGCTATAACTATTAAATGATGTTCGCAACATTGAAAGAAATGAATTAAAATCTCTATAGAGCTGGTGCAGTTGGCAGCTAATTTACGTGGAAAAAGGGGATCTTCATTTCTAGTACAGTTGGCCCAAAACAAAAGGATGAGTAGCTTGCTACAGCTTTCAGGGCCGTTCAAACGCGCAGATCCTGGGCAGAGTAGTTCCAGATCAAACAGACCTGACAAGCGAGCTGACTCCATATGCTCCCCGAGGAGGAGCAAAGAAGAGGAGAAAGGCAGGGAACAAGCGGAACCGCAGACTGCTAAGTGCAATCTCATCACATCCATCTGTCACTGTTACACACAGAGATGTATAGCCGCTCACATACAGCTGTGGCGGCTCAAATCAAGCAGAAGAAGTTGGAAGAAGCTCAGAGTTTTGCTTCCAGTTTTGGCATCCGCCATTTCAGATTGGCCTGAAATAGTCTTTTGCGAAATTATCAATAAATCGCTCTTGCAGGCGGCATCCTTCTCGTCACATTGCACACTAGCGTGCTCATACTGGATGCAGGCAAACGAAAAAAAAAAAAAAAAAAAAAAACATCATTCTGTGTAAGTAGTCGCCTTAGCTCTGCATCATGAGCACAATAACATAGCATCAGTGTATTCCGGCATCAGCTTTGTGACTTATATTATAGCAGTCTCATACAAAACATAATTTACTCGTGGGGGTTGAGATTGCATCACCGCCTTGCCATCGTGCAACAGCTCTGTGGTTACGAGCAAAACCTGAGCCACATAACTGTGTGTGGTGCTCCAGTTGCAACACACTCCCTGTCTGGGTGAACAACAAGAAACCAAGGTAAAGGTAAACAGCAGAGAAAAGAGCCGTGCTGCTCAAGGAAATAGGGAGAAAGAAGTTAGGAGGAAAGAAAAGAGGCAAAGGAAACAGACAGACGGACAGATCCATTTATCCCCCCTCGTTCTGCTGATTTCCATTTGATTAAAATGGCATGATCAACCGAGAGACTGAACAGCAACAAGAAAGATAAAAGCCGCCATTA
>CM076979.1:25508098-25510598 GCA_039105355.1 Benthosema pterotum
AATGGGTGAGTCGATTTCTCAGTGTTCAATGGCAGACGGTATTTGAACAAGATGAACTTCATGGTACCATTACCAGATGCATTTCTGAACATAATTCCAGGGGCCATTTTTTCTTAGCATCTTTTAAGACGGTGATTCAAGGTCCATTTCTTATTTCTTACTGGCGCCTGGCCCAGCTCACGAGGCACAGATGCTCTCCTGGCTGTTCGTGCATTGAGGTTACAGCCTCATCCGAACATTCGTAATGACAGTAAAGGAGCCTGAGAGTGGAAGGATGGTCCAGGGTACTGAGGGCCATATTTCTCCGCTGATCTGTCCAGCTGCACATTTTTAACAGCGACAGCTGACATGCCAGTCGTGCCTTGCGGGCATCTGACAGCCACTCTCAGCGCGGAGGGCACTCTCCCTCTCACCCCGTCTGATAACTCATTGCCTCCCGTCCTCGCTCTCACTCGGGTTGCCCTCTTTAACAGTTTGCATTCGAATGAAAATTCCACACTTGAATGTCACCACTGCACAAAGTGGATAGCTTCATGGATGGGCTTGAGCAGAGATAGATGGGGGCTTTTAGGCGCAGTAATGGAGAGGACCTACAGGCTTGGTTGTACAATGCACTCCATGAGCCATAATAGGTTCTCACCAAGACATTACATTACTGAGAGATAAGGAGGGCTAAATGGCACCTTGGGTGCTGTTATGGATTATTAAATAATTACATTACACAAGTCTATTACCGACACGCTCTGATTTTTTTTTCTGTTAAGGACGAGGTCTTTCATAATAATCTTATGTTCAGGAAAATAATCAGGGAGGCTGCACCCTGTACATATAGGACATCTGTATTTCAACAGAAGGAAACATGGAGGTGCGATTGCATTGGCAATGTTTCCCAGGATTCCTTGCACGTGCCTTCAAGTTTTATACTTTGTGATTGTTATTATTATCATTCTATTATTATTACCCTTATTATTATTATATTTAAGCATTTACCACCCAGCACCACTTTAGTGTAGAGCCAGTGCCAGTGCAAGTAATAAGCCAATGGTCGCAGGCATGTTCTCGTGATAGAACCATTAATATGGTAACTGGGATGTCAAAAAATATTTTTATTACACTCCCAACATCATACTTTGCCACATTCTGAGCTGCTTCTACCATGGAAGCAAGTGGTGCCTAGTTCGGTAAGATAAACGTACAAAGCGAGGGTGCTCTAATCGTCATACAGCATCACATCATAGCACACACACTAAAAGCTGGGTATAGGAATATAGGCTAGCGCCGCTAAAAAAATCATTCTGGATTAAGGGCTTTTCACAGGGAGTAATAAATCGCGGCTCTAGTTTGTTTTCAATAGGACCGGCATTTTGTGCTGAGAAAAAATGTCAGTAAGGAAACCACACCCGCTGTTATGCCCTATAGCCAACTGAGACACGTCTTGTAAGTCTATAATCCTATCCAATCAACAAATCAGTAATATAAAACAACTACTTTCACAATGTCACTAAGAACTACATAATTATGAATTGTAATAAGAGACGAATTATAATGGATGCATAAGAAATGGTGTTCATCTGTGTGATTGTATCCATGAAATAGAAAGGTCCCTCAGACAGCTTAGCACCCTGGATATATCCCAACATGGGATCAAGGTTGCATTGCTTTCCAATGGGTTCTTTTACAGCTAGTTAACTGAGGATATATCCCAACAAATAGAGCCTGGACTGGTTCAGTTACACTTACGAGTGTGTACAAATGGAACAATGGCAAGTCCATTTGGTTTCATTTGTAAGGCCCACCCATATTTAAATGAACAAACACAGTGTAGATTGCATTATCAATTAGGGGTCAGTGGAATATCAAACTGGGGTCTCTGAAATAAATTAAATGTTGAGAGTCCCAGATGCATGCCATATATAGGCTCTTGCCTGACAGCGCGTCGCATGCTCGAGTTCCATTCATGGCGAGCTTTGCTGCACGTCTCTCCCTCTCTCTCTCTTCCTCTTTCCTGTCTGTAACTATCAATAAAGGCACAAAAGCCCCCAAAAATAAAATCCAAAATCCAATTCCTGCATAAATGCAGGAGCTAAACAAATACCCATGCAGGGGGAAGACACTCCAAGCGCTCTCACACTCTCACAACAACATGGCTCATGACAGAAGGAAAATTCCTCCATTCCCACTTCCTTTTCTTCTTTTTTTCAAGCTAAATGCAAACTAAATGTAGACATTCAGCAGAGACTTTCATCCAAAGTATCTTACAATGGCGAGATCAGAACGACAATAGTCACACAAATACCAGTGCAGAGAAAACAATGTAGTGCCTCAAAGAAACTAGGATACCAAGCAAACTGAATCTAAATAGAATCTTTGTAACATTTGTGGCGAAGAAAGACAAATCTTATATTGCTACATGAAACACAAAGTGAGTCTTGTCCACTGGCTTCCAGGCTCCTCCATGATACAGTAAAAGGTCTCCCTCCTTACCCAACAGTGCATCCAC
>CM076979.1:25513098-25710598 GCA_039105355.1 Benthosema pterotum
GCTGTCGCTGTTCAGTGGAGCTCATCTGCTCTGTTGCTGTCGCTCCTCTAGTCCTGTTTAGCCTCACAACTCACTCTTCTAGACAGCATTCCACTTAGACATCCTTTCTGAAATGGGTAAGAGAAAGATATGAACTGAAAACAATAAATATGAATCACAAAATCAAGGTTTAGGTCCTTATAATCCTCAATTTCATCATTCATATTTCATACATGTGATGCATTCAACATTGAGGGTACTCTGTATCTCCATTATTCCATTTCATCAATGCAACAATTAGGTAACTCAGCAATGTGTCACATTTTAATAGATTCCCCAGGCGACACGCTGTCAAACCAGTGTCTGGAGGATTCATTTAATTCTCAATGTGTAAGAACTGATGATTTTCTTGGGTTCCTTTTTGTTGTTAAATTAGCACTCCAATGGAGCAAATTGTACCAATTTTCCCTTGACACCTGACTTGAATACATCTATGTGTGCCCCTAAGTGGGCGCAAACTGACAAGTGACATAACTTATTAACCATTCCTTCAGGCGTGCTCGCACAGCTTTCATGTTCCGCAAACAGAGCATGAATATGAGTGGAGGATCACAACCGGATGAAGCGGGGCTACAAACAGTCTGCATTGTTGCCTCTAATATTCCACAGAGCAGATGTTCACTTAATGCTACACAGATCTTTGCTTTTATTTTCTCCCAATTGAGTCATTATATCAAGTTCCCTTTCCCAGGCCATACGGCCATTCCAGTACCTTGTCAACTGCTAACTTGTACTGTTGGCCCAAGGGAGAACACGGACAGTCACGCGTCTCCTTCGATAGCCGTCTTTTTCACCTCTTCGGCACGGCGTAATGCATGCAGAGGAGTAGGTTAACGCATGCAGCAATTCGTCCCAGTTCTACACCCCACTGAACAGACACCCAGCCTGTAGGAGTCTACCACAGCAGTGACAGAGATCACTGCACTTCCATGATGAACAAGTACAAAGCTTAGGTTGGAGTTGGGTAAAACCCCCTCGCAGAGATAAACACCCTATTATGCAGCCTATGGAGATTGGAAACTTAAAGGGGTATTCCACTTTCAAAAAACTTTTGGTCATTTTATGGTCTACTCAGTGCATGGGAACACACCAGACAGTTTATAAGTTACTCCTTTCAGTATTTAGATATTTGGTGTTCATTTTAGCGCCTCCAGCTCCTTCCCATAGAAACCCATTATAACTTAAAACTCCATTTTAACCATGACAGATTATTCGAAAACAACCATTCTTTTTCCTGGTGACTGATATTGTCCTCGGAATACGTGAGAGGACCGTGGAATTTCATTTAGAGTTTTTATTTATTTTTAAAATATTGTTTTATTCATTTGGGTAGGCCTACCCAAATATGGAGGCTACAATTTCCAAAACAATATTTTAAAAATAAATAAAAACTGCAAATGAAATTCCACAGCCCTCTCACATATTCCGAGGACAATATCAGTCATCAGAAAAAAGATTGGTTGTTTTCGAATAATCTGATATGGTTAAAATGGAGTTTTAAGTTATAATGGGTTTCTATGGGAAGGAGCTGGAAGCGCTAAAATGAACATCAAATATCTAAATACTGAAAGGAGTAACTTATAAAATGTCTGGTGTGTTCACATGAGGCTGAGTAGACCATAAAATGACCAAAAGTTTTTTTGAAAGTGGAATACCCCTTTAACTCCAAACTAATGTTATGGTAAACTAATGCTGTGCCTTTAGGTGAGAGGATATAAAGAAAGGAATGCTGGGTGTCAGGCCTACTTTATAGTTTACTTATGTCCCCCTGCAGGTCGCACGTCCGACCTTGTTGGTGTTACTATACGTCTCAACCACCGCGCAGAGCGTGATGAATATCCAGGTGTTAAAAGACCGTCTCTGGCGGTCGGGAAGAATGAAAAAGAACTGCTGAGTCAGCTCAACCCTTACATGCTTTTGATTCACTTAGTTTACACACTATGAGGGAATTGCAGTGGCCAACAAAACAGTCTCACTGAAGACTCTGTAACCCATTAAAACAGGCAATCATATAACAACAATATCCTACAGTGTGCTCTTTCTTTACCATGGTTATATGACAGCGATGTGTCTATAGCTACCTTTATCCATCATGGTAATAAAGAACATCCCCAAGGGGATATTAGGGCTTTCCTACAATATGTGCATGCCAACACTCATACAGTACGGTTATGTATGTGCGCTATAAAGCTACATCTGGTGTACTGTATTAATCTTTGGCAACATAGCCAATAATGATCTGTATTTTGTTCATGCAAAAGCAGGTAATATCTCAATGTCTTACATTGTACATTGATATTATAGAGAGGTTTATGGGGTTCAATCAGAATCAGGAGACCGCGGCTCAGAACAAGGCGTATTTGGAGAAAACCCATTGATACTCACTGGCATGTATTGTATGTCTCTGGATACCCCAGGAGGAAGACTACGGATAAGAGATTGAACACATGGATGGATGGATGGATGGATGGATGGATGGATGGATGGATGGATGGAGCTGCAAGCAGCGATAGGTACCACTATAGGTGGCCTCATATTGTGTGTTCAGTGCCCTATATGGCGATTGCTTGGAGGTTGGAGTCGATTGGAGTAGCTCAGTGTATCGGAGACACACCTCGGGCTCATCTCCTCAGTCAGCCAGTATAAAAACCTGTGATGAACACCACTTCATCCCATTTGCCATCTGTCACCTCCACGCAGCTAGCATTTCAATCCTGTTCTCCATGTCTGTAGGCTGTGTGCCATGCCTTATGCTGCTGAGTGCTAAATAAGGTATCTTTAATACTGGGTGTTTAAAGTAAAGACTAAGGGAAGCTTGGTCGTGCTGTAGTGCGGTAGTGCTGCCATTTAATTAAATCGTGTTTTTGTTTTGTTTGTTTAAATCAATCGTTATGTTTAGCTAATGAGTTTAGATTGCCCATTTTCGTTTGGTTGGCTATGGCTTAACTTTAGAGTTTGTTTTTGTTGAATTTGTTTGGCCATGGCCACCCTGCAGATGTAGGCAGTGACTGCATTTCTGGTTGTCCAGAACCAGCACAAAAGCCTCATTTCAAGTAGGCCAGGCACCACTGTAGAGGCTCCTGTAGAGATTCTTCATTCAGGGAACTGATATCCCCTGAGAAAAAAAGCTCTTTCTGATCTCTTTCATTCTCCTGATCCCAAGTCGCAGCAATTAATTACTGGCCACACAGTACACACAAATTAGAATGCGTCGTGATGAACACCTCCACTAATTTAATTGCATTCTCTATAGCTGGGTATTTGGAATATATGCATGGCATTTCAGCTATTCTGGGGCTATACTCATGGGCTAGATCTCTTCATCCGCTACTCCTCCGCATTGATGTTTTCTTTAGAACTTCCAACCAATATCCCTATGTATGAAAACTCGATTTGCCAGTCTTTGTCCCTATAATGTCTATATGGAGATTAGATGAGGTGAAATATACTAAGCTCCGAAGGGAAATTGAGGCTTTACAGCAGCATACTGTTATGAAATAAATACCTACAAGAACAGAGCCAGCACAGAAGCATAAGCATTTAGGGAGCAAGTTCATATGTATTATGCACTATGATCACAGTTGGCATTAAAGAAAGTCTGTAGCGCTGCGTTTTCATCAGCAGGAGAGTGAGCCTCTGGCCTCTTCCTTAGCTTACCATAAAGTGGACTGAAGGGGCTCGCCATGACGCCGTTGACTTTGTACCTTATCCTCCTATCTGCAACTGACTGCAGACCTCCCAGTCAGATGCCAACAACAGGGCTAGCCTTCTTTGTTTACTTATCTCATTACTGCCGACACTCCCCTCCTTGGGTCTGAAAAGTGTAATCCACGGCTGCCAACCAGTCATTTAATAAGGCAAGACCTTTAGTTTGAAAGCCATTTCACTTGGAAACCGAGACCTAGGAAGTGAAGCATCGCCATGTACAGTAGCGAGCGCTGCGATTTAATCCGCTCAAAGCATACAATTTGTAACCAGGGATCATATCGTTTGGAGTACAGAAATGCAGAATGTGCAAAGCAAACTTGTTTTGAGCCAAAAGGAATCAGAGATATTACGATTTCTAAAAAAAAAATCTCGGCGCAGAGGGCAGTGAAAAGGCGTTATCAGCTGCAAATGAGTTATTAATGAGCTTGTTCAGCTTCCAGGCTTTGGCTTGACACCACCTCCCATGATGCCGATATGAAACCTGCATGAAACAGAATTCTGGCTACCACAGACTAGAAAAATATTTTCAACAATCTCCCATGATACCTATATGAAACCTGCTTGAAACAGAATTCTGGCTACCACACCAAATATTACCAACAATCTTCTCTGTACTACACATATTCAAATTACTCGAGCCTCTTCAAGAGGTACAGTCTGCTCTGTACCTTGCTGCAGACAGTCTGTGTGATGTCTCCAGTCCAGAGCTTATGTCAGGTGGAAGCCAAGAACTTGTAGGAATCCACAATGTCGACCTCCACTTTATTTAGAACACGCCCAAATCAAATCATGTTACAGTGTACATGACATGTTCAATCAGGTATTCAAGTATTCAGTGGAAACTGGAAAACCACCGTCATTATCATATATCTACTTCAAAAGTAAAGAGCAATCCCAGTAATCAGGTTGCAAGTGTCATCGAAGTGCTCTGATTGGTCAGAAAAATATAGTATCCAGGAGAAATGCACTCCAACAGACACTTCCACTGATAGACTTTCTGCCTTAGTTCGTGACCAGGCTTTCCTTTTTTGCAGATGAGGTAAGCCTGGAGACCGAGGCTAGCATACTGTACAGTATGTGACTGTGGCAGCTCTGAAAAAGACTACAGATGAGTGAATAATCTTACTGCTCAGCAGTTGACTCGCCCTGGTCCCATGTCCCTAGGGCGAAGGTGAGCTATACTGTCATGAATGGCATGCAGTCATCATGCTAAAAGCAAGCTGATTCACCCACATACAGTTCACATGAGCACAGGCATACTCTCTCTATCCCCCTCTGTCTGTCTGTCTCTAGGGAGAAAAGTGCAGCTACATACTACAGGCTAAAACTAGCTAGAAAATGTCATTAAGAGAAACTAGGTAGACTATGCCTGCTCTGCATACTATACTAGAATAGAGTAATTGCTCCTCGGAGCACGTCTCCACCAGGTTGGGAACATTTGTTGTTGCTGTGCATTCATTGTTTGTCATTATTGAGTGATCCGTTAATAGCTAACAGACAATGACCTACAGCAGATTATAGGTTATGACACATTGTGCGCTTATAGGGGGAAAAAGATAATTGGGTGAGGCACAATACAAAATACAAAATAGATCCCTCAGAATGCAAGCTTCCTGCCTATACTGTAGATGCACTGAACTATATGTGCACTGAATTTCTAATAAATAAATTAAAAACACTATCTTGACTCGGGAGCAAAAAGCACTATGATTCACAACATGGTCATCCATTACACAGTGAACAATGAATTCTAGTAACAGCGGCTGCTCGAAGTGTGTGAACTGTCCTCTGTGGTTTGTCACATCATGTAGAGACATTAATGGATGGTGCTGGTGTTTTTGTCTGTATTAATGATTCCAGAATCATAATCACCATCACTGTCAAAACATGGACAATGGCTACAAAACAATAGCACTGAACTATAACCACTTCCACCCTGGCATCCCTATTTTGGGTATGTCATTGCCGATGTGAATTCTAAAAAATAGCCTAGGCCTGTATGATAAAAGTAGCCGATCTACGAGCTCACCATGTGTCACAGTGAGTCACTGTGAGCTTGTACGTATAAATGAATGGTTAAAGTACAAACACATGTCTTGTCAGTCTAGAGGATAAATTTAAAGGTTTCATGACGGATATTTGCTAATGTCATCCTGTGCCGGAGTGCAGGGTTTCCCATCTCACAAGTCAACATTTGGACACGGCCCATCAAATTCACATCCTCCGCAAATGTTTAAATAGGGCAAAATCCAAATATAACGTCCATGCGCAATATCGTATAGTGTGCCTCCAGCTTCGACACTGTAGTTCCAATCTATGATACAGCGCTGCCATGCTGCACAGACCAGGGACACTGCGGTGTCGGCTCAATTATACGGGTCCCTGTAGATGAGCTGTGTGTGCGCAGCCCTCTCTTGCCTGTCCATATAACATGATGTGATAACCAGAAGTGAGGATTTCCGTCAGACAGACTAGCAGAGTGAATAATATGGAGGTGCTAGGCTTTTGCAATTGGATGACATGCCAATGTGCTGTTACACAGTGTTGCTGCTGTGTGCACATGCGTGCGTCTGTGTGTGTGTGTGTGTGTGTGTGTGTGTGTGTGTGTGTGTGTGTGTGTGTGTGTGTGTGTGTGTGTGTGTGTGTGTGTGTGTGTGTGTGTGTGTGTGTGTGTGTGTGTGTGTGTGTGTGTTGGACAGCCGCCTGCCCTCAGGCTGGGATGTGAGGTGGTGACTCACCCTGGAGATGTACAGAAGCTGGACTTTTGAGTTTCTTCATCTGCAGAAAGGAGAAGTGCACAAAGGGCAGTCATAAAAACAGCCGTGGGTACAGTGAGCAGTAGCAACGGCCAGAGGAGAAGAGAGGAGAGGAGAGAGCGGGTTAGTCACTGATTCTAACCAATATTCTGAGTGTAACATTTTCAATATTAGATTTGACTAAAGATTATATTTAAGAACACATCACAGTAGGTTATTTTACACACAGAGAAAAAAAAGAATGACGGAAAGTAAGATAAAGAGCTACTGTACTTAGTTGGGAGAGGCCTGAGGGATGAGGGGGTGTCCAGGGAGCTTGGAGACTCACAATGCGCCACAGAGAGACAAGAGCGAGGAGAGGAGCTGGTGGAAGGCTGTCTGCTAAACCCTGTATGGAGTGAGTGAGTACAGGGAGTAAATAAATATATAGGAGAGAACAGAATTAAGAGGGAATGTCCCAGCAAACTGCCCTTGGGACCGAGTAAGAACGAGACAAGAGTTAGAAGACCAGAGTTGGAAAAGCCCCGGGGCCGACATACACACAAATACAGTATGTGCGCACACACAAGCATGAACGCATATACAGTACACAAACACAAACAGACACAATAATAAACACACCCACACAATACGCTCACGCAGAGATTTGTCTCATTCTATGTGGGTGGGAGAGTGTAACAGTGAAAATACAAAGAGATATCACAGGAGGAGTTGGGTAACGCTGTGTGTGTGTGTGTGTGTGTGTGTGTGTGTGTGTGTGTGTGTGTGTGTGTGTGTGTGTGTGTGTGTGGGTGTGTGTGTGTGTGTGTGTGTGTGTGTGTGTGTGTGTGTGTGTGTGTGTGTGTGTGTGTGCGTGCAAAGAGAGAGAGATTACACATTTGGTTTACTTACAGCGGCAACTCAATACATCATTACACAGACATTAGTGCAACAGGAGTGGTGAACACTGGAATGGCTGCAGGCACTGGGCTATAGCTAGTGTAGTATGTGGAGCCCTTGCTCTCACACATTTCCACACTGTGGATTTGTAAGATCACGTCCCATTTGCTTCAGAATCAATGGTGGAGAGTAAGTAAGTACAGACAGCATCCCATGTTCTCAAGGTATTTTTACTTACATCATGTATTATACTCCACTACATAGAGTAGAATATTGTACTATTTGCTCACTACAGACTACAATTATTCAGAGACTTAATTTGGGCGATTAGACTACTATTGCAAAACATTGGCTCACCACATCAGCCTATTTTATACATAAAACACATTCGCACTGTATTACTTCATGATGAGACTAGAGAGTATTTGCATGTTGTGATATTGATACTTTTAAACTTCTTCCACCACTACTTAGAATAGAAGCTAGAAGGCTGTCAACCAACATAGTTTCTGGTGTGCTTGTTTGCTTTCCTCTTTTTCTTCCTCACTGTGCAGTGGTCAGCTAATCCAAACAACTTCCCACACATACCCTCTATCGTACTAATACAGATATTACAAAATGTTCTGCGATTCTGGGTGTTTCACTATCGCTTTCCCACACTGTCCCTCTTTCGTTCAACCTATGAGCAGGAGCACCTATCCGTAACCGATCAGACACTTTCAATCTGTTCTACAAACACTGCCTCTGCGATTCTCTCTTTGAACTTTATATCTGGTCTAGCAGTGGCTGAGATGTTTGTCCTGAATTTGAGAGACAGTCCCGAGCCTTGGGTGTTCAGGGTCACTGGCCACCACCCCAAAAGGTCCCATGGAATATCTCTCAACACTGTGCACACAACAGAATAAATTCAACAGCCTGCTGCCAATGTCAGGGACACTCAGGGGCACATACGGCAAACACTCGGGCAGAGAAAAGGAAGGAAGCGATTGATAAAAACAGACGGAAGATTAATGGAAGAGAAAGCTGAGGTTGGGTCCGGATATGAAAAATGTACAACGCCGCTGTCGATGGAAAACCTGTATGTCCCCAACCGTTACTTTTCAGGAAAGGGAAGAAAATAACCGCAATAATCACAAGCTTGTTCATATAAGTTGTATAAAACCCACAAGACTTTTGAGTTGGTGTATATATTATGGATGAGATACAATTTGTCTGGCCGAAGCGACGTCATTCCTTTCCTTGTGTTATGTGCATTAGTTTAACAGAACTTTGAGCTGACGTGGACAGATCCAGAGTTGTGTACCGAGAGAAGATAAATGCCATGAAAACAAGAAAGAAACAATAAATTATAAATGAGTGAATATAGAGGCATGTGACATCATTGAACGTTATGAAGGAATGCCTACTAAATTCTAGCCTTGACATTGTTAAAACAATGTTAAAAGTCACATTGACACTCACTTTGCCACTCGATCTGACACTCTCTTTGTGCATGAACCTCTGTTGTCCGGGGATAAGAAAAGAACAGGTGCATCCATCTGTATGTTAACAGTATGGTTTTGGCTCCAGTGTGCTGCCATATGGACCCGTTACGGATTGATCTCAAGCTTATTTATATACTCCATCATGCAATGGTGTTGCTTGCCGACCTGCAATGCAAGTGTGTGGTACTCTAGCCAACTCCAACTCCTGAGTTGCTGCCCTCCGCTAGCATCAGGGTCTTGCTCCGCAGTGTTGTTAGATAAGCTGTCACGCCACAGTGCATCTACAACGTAGGTGGTGCGCTCCTTTCATGCATGGATTTGTCCTATGTTGGCTCCCATAGTGTCAATTTGCTTACAGTTCCAGGCGCCTGACGCAGCACCCTGCCAGCCTCATGACATCAACGTCCGTCCATGTGACATCTACAGAGTGCCATTCGTAGCATTATTGTGAAGACTCCATCTCCTGTTGCACTGTGAGGGTCCATGGCTCAAAACCCATAACAGCAGCACTGACTCCACTGTAGCTGCAAACAGTCGCCTCAGTCATGAGGTCTTCTCCCATGTCTGATTTCCACGTCTCCTCATCCCATGCAAGGCATTTCAGGCAAATGTCCCTCCAGACCTTCAGGTCCTTTTCCGTTGAAGCAGTCTAGGCCAGAAGCCCCAAAGCTTTTCGACAAGATTTCAAGGTAATAACATGTCGTTGTTCTCAGCAAGCACCACCCTTGTACAAAGGATTATAAGTTAGACTCGCCTTTTTGTTTTATTTGTCACTATTTGTCACAACAGTAACAACATCTTGGTAGGACATGTTTTGCAGGGATTGTACTAAATTAGAATACAGTACAAGGTAAAAAAGGTAATAGGGTAAGATTGGATGAGAAGTAGAACGACAGTGGGATAAACCTTGTGAGACAATACAATATTGTAAGCAGCCGTACTTCGGCATAATAGCAAAAAATGCTGACAAACTCAAAACATGTCACATTTCTCTTTTTAATTCAGAAAACAAACCATTCTGGACTGGTATATAGTATGTAGTAAGTACATTAAAAAAGTGTTTAGTCCACCTGTAAGCATAATTTGATTTGCTCAGAATTCTTACAGTTGTTTCATTTTGTTTTGATTTCATGACAATGTCCTCATTTGGAGCTCTGACAGCCGCAGGCAGACGTCTCACATCGTCAACAACGCTCATCAGGAATCAAACAGAAATTCAGTTCTCGAGCCCCTGCTGTCGAATATAGTGCATCGCTTTGTGCAGCGCTCCGCAATTGTACATATGCTTTTTTTAATGCAAATAATCTTTTTAATGCAAATAATCTTTTTAAAGCAAACATCATTAATTCAGATCGATGTTTCTGTTGGTGCCTGGAAGAAAATATTTTTAGATGTGGTTCTGTGGGTGTCCTGGGAATCCACTGATATAGCAACTCAGATTGGGTTCTTCACTGTCAGGATTTAGAAGGGGATAATAATAATAATAATAATAATAATAATAATAATAATACCGTATTGTCCCGAATATAAGACGACTCGTTTATAAGACGACCCTCATTTTTCAAGACCCATTTACAGAAAAAAGAACATTGAATGTCATATAGTATAGCCCCTGAATATACCCAGAAGTAGGACATAATATTATATGTCCTGCAGGCCAGGCAAAACCTCACCACCTTCTGCAAGTCTTGTATAAGAGCTCTGTCTGGTATCTGGTATAAGAGCTCCGTCCATACTAAACAGAATGGCCTCTGACTGGGTGCTCTGAGCTGCAGCGGTGTAGAAAGCTTTGAGGACCTCCTCTGAGACCTTGAATTGACCATGAACCAGCTGCCTGAGGCGCTACAGACGTCGCCTTTCTCCTTCTCTGCCACCAGTCTGCTACCGTGGCTTTGAAAATGTCCTCCCTTCTCCAGTGCTTCCCCGCTGAGCGAGAGGGCTGTGTGTTATGTCACAGCAATATTATTTAAAAAATATATATACTGATCGTTGTCGTTGTTGTGGACTGAGTATAATGTGAGCAAAATGTGATAGTGTTTCTGTATAAAGCAAGAAAATAGGTGGCGGGGATTGGGGGTGGACAGGTGCACAATGAAAAGTCCATGGGACTTTTTTGTGCTGTTTACATATGTGACTAATAAAGGATTTAATCATTCAAGAGAGAGGGAAAGAGAGAGAGAGAGAGAGAGAGAGAGAGAGAGAGAGAGAGAGAGAGAGAGAGAGAGAGAGAGAGGAAGGAAAGGGAAACGTGAGATATGAGTATTGAATATTCGCTTTCATCATATATTGGAGAACAAACTATCAAGCACGTGAGCCTCGGCCAAGACATTCCCCGGCTCTCTTAAGACAGGAACGCAGCTGAAATGAAACCACACACATTACGACATGACTGCAGCCGAGGTAATCCATCAAATGAAAAGCTTGTAGCTGTGAACTAGCTGAGGCAGCAAATTAAGGTGCGGCTGAAAATCAGTCATGGACATGCGCGCCAATAAGGCTGAGGTTGGCAGAAAGGGGAGAACAGAGCCGGGGGTGTGTGCGGGGGGGTTGTGTAGGGCATGTGAGATGAAACAAATGAAGACACGGAAAGGTTAAGACTGTGGATGCTCCACTACAAAGAGCCTGCTCTCTCTGCTGCTCCGCACCAATTCACTGTCTACAGCCTGTAGCTGGCATGATGATGCAGTGTAATAACATGTCGTTCAAACGCGCATTCAGACCATGCCTCTTTAGTGAGTTGTCATCGTCGTCATCGTTGTCCCCTCTGCTGCTGTCATCCTTTCATCTGGAGGCTTAACCACACATGAACTTGGCTAGACCAGCCAACCAGTAAAGCCCCTATTAATAGGGACAGAACCCAAGAGGGATCCTCCACTCTGTCTGTTCCTCAAATTCCCATTTCCCATAACACACGCACGCGCATACATTTGTGTGTGTGCGCACCCACGCACGCACGCGCGCGCGCGCACACACACACACACACACTCACACACACACACTCACACACACACACACACACACACACACACACACACACACACACACACACACACACACACACACACACACACACACACACACACACACACACACACAGGCTGAGTTGTATTTGACTGCCTGAGAGGACAGTGATTGTAGTTATTATTTACATAACATGCAGGGATGGCAACATGGCTGTCTGCATGGCTTTCAAATGTTTTGAATGTTTAAAATAGCCAATCTACATGCTCGCAACGTGGCGGTGTAGATCTACTAACTATTCAACAATGTTTTTACTTCAGGAATAAGGGGTTCAGGCTGTAAGAAGCCCCAGGGTGCAAGTGGTTAAATAATGAACACGCGCAGTAGACTCATTTTTGCCAGCAATAAATAAAGGTGGGCACAATTTGAAATGAACAACACATTCAATGAAAGAGACGGAACGTTTTAATCGCTGGAATCTAACGGGAACACAGAGTTATGAGGATGCTCGCTGCAAAACAAAGCATGACACATACAGGCACATATTGTGTGCAGCAGGAAGAATTCCAAATGCAGATTAGATTAGAATGAGCAACAGTCTCCAGAAATCACCTATAATTACTCGTTTCTCCATTTGATATGCAAATTGGGCAACAAATGTTTGACAGAATGATTATTTGGCCCGCAGCAATCCAAAAAGAAATGTTATTAAAGCCAAACAAGCTTGACATTCAAGTCAATGAGACTGGCTGCAATTCAGCCTCCGTCTTTCACCACCCACAGTTCCACAACAATAGTTCATTAACACTTCCATGGAGGCCTGATAGGACTGTATCCGTGTGTGTGTGTGTGTGTGTGTGTGTGTGTGTGTGTGTGTGTGTGCGCGCGAGTACGTGCAAGCACACACCACACACCACACACATGCTTTCACCTACAGTAGCTGGCAGCGGAACCAGGCGACACAAATTATTCCATTAAAAGTTGGCAAGCGGGGCTTGTGTGTGAGAGCCGTGTGTTTCAAACCCACAACCGGCCATAGCATGATTTAATTACGGACTACAGATTTATTGTCACCTACTTGGCTGCGTTTGCCTTTTTCACCAAGACGCCAACGTATTATAAATCCGTCTTGATACGTTCCTCTGCATCACAATTGAGAAACGTGGCCCAATCCATTCATGTCTGCGCGAACCGCTTGGGGAATCTCGGGCCGTTGCCGATTCTTCCATCTGCTCTGCATGCAGCCAAACAGCGTGAACGGGCCGCGGGTTGCAGATCTCTAACCACGACGCTGGAACACCTGCGGCCTCTCACACAAGACAAATTCAAGTCTGTGTAGTCACTTGTCAATCCAAAAGCTTGTTTAAGCTCTGTGTTTTGGGGCGCAAAAGTAAATGAAGAAAAATGAAAAGAGAGAACGATTTAAGTCAGGGCCAGGTGGGGATGTAACATTTCCCAACTGGGGTGGCAGGAGAAAATGGTATGGGGGCGGCTCCGCGCCCCGGGCGATGAAGCCGCACCCATACCATTATTGGTTACAGGACTTTTATTAGGCAAGTAAGCATCAACAATAACATCAGTTGTTGATGAAGTTGCATCACAGCATGCATAAGCTAAAGGTCTGACTCAGAGAGTTTTCTGTTTTCAATGATGAAATGTTGTTGGTTTTGTGGTGACACAGCTGTGGTTAGTTAGTAGCAGTAATAGTGTCTAAAAACATTTTAAATATAGGCACTTTACTTTAAAATATCTTGGGTTGTTTTGCATGCCATCGTGCCTAGATCCGCTCCTGATTTAAGTCTACCGCATTTCTACCAGGCTACCACGGACAGATGCTGCCGAGCTTCTGGGCTTCAACAAGGGCAGGGACAAGGAGATAACCCTCTGGGTGGCTGAGATTTCCTTTCTTGACACACTAATGAGGAGTGCGAAGCCTTGCCAAGGGCTCTGCTGATGCACACAACATCATGGAATGGGCCTGGGTGTCCCTGTATCCATGCACAGACTACTGCATGTTGGGAGTATGTGCACACGTGCATATGCTATCGTGCTAGCTTGCGGGGGGAGAGCAGGAATGTGTCTAAATTTGCAACGGCTCGCGAAAAAAAACATTTGCAAAAAAACGGCCATGCATCACTTCACGTACGTAAATCAGCACATTCCTTCCTCAGCCTCCTTACCCGTACAGAATATCTATGCCTTTATTCACTGTGTGTGCAAACGGAACACTTATTCAAACCTGAACAAAGAGAGGAGACAGAAATAAAAAGGATGAGCAGCAGCAGCAGAGAGAGAGCGAGAGAGAGGGTAGTGAGGTGTCCAAACAAACAGCACATATTCAATCACCGGGCAGACGGGAGTGGCCGCCCCCCGCTCCTTATCTGTCTGTAATGACAGGAGTGCCTGTAGCCGTCACCCAGAGAAATACACTGGAGGTGATTAATCCACCTCCCCATCCACTGTGTTCATCTAATCCAATCTCAAGTCCACCAACTCTGTAGTCTTCAATCTTAACAGATGGACTGCTCCATACACACAGAGAGAGACAGAGAGAGAGAGAGCAGGAGGGAGGGAGGGAGGGAGGAAAAAAAAAAAAAACAAGGAGGCGCTATCAGGGTCAACTATTGATAAAGCCCTCAAGGCAGCTATCTGGCAAGCCTCTATGAGAGACGAAGAGAGAGAGAGAGGATAAATTTAAACCTCTGTATGTGTCAGTGTGTGCGTGTGTGGGAAGAGGAGGGTAGGAGGGAAAATTGTGATCACAGTTTCAATTTTAGGCTATCAGAAGTAAATAAGCAGTTGCGCTGGGGCCGGAGGGAGACAGAGGGGCCGGATTAGTGAACCCCACTATCCACCGCAGGGAGGCAGGGAGGCAGCTCGTTTGCTGCCGCCATCAAAGAGGTACAGATAGAGAACGATAGAATGAGAGCAAAACAGGCTTTAAACTGCTGAAAGGGTTTCCGAGGGGAGGAAGATGAGCTCCGCGAGAAGCAAACGTGTTGAGGAAAAAACATTTTTCAAGGCAAACATGCAGAGTGATTAAAAACTCATGAGCTGTGACTGGATTACGAGCGAGAACACGGTGTCTAGTGAGGGCCGCGAACTTCCTCTTCCTCTTCCTCAGCTCTCGCAACTACAGAGGAGCTTGCTGATTAATAACGCATCGCACACAGCACCCAAGCTTCTGGGTAGTCACTCCCCACAGCTACTTGGCTAAGAAGTCCTAAAAAAAAATGTGTCACCGAGGATTATACGTGAGCTCAGTTACAGTGATTAGGAAGCACTGTGAGAAGGTAAGAAATCATACCGGAGCTTAGTGACAAGTGGAGGTTAAAGAGAATACATGGAGAGCAGAAATAAGCGAACAGGATTTCATGGCGAAGCCGCTACCAACTGGATAACAGGCCCTCCCCATTTCGACTCAATTTGTTTTGTTTGCTTCTTCCTTTTCAAAAAGTCATGTGTGATCTGATCATGTGATCTGCGGCACGCACACACACCCACATTCAGTACAACCGCAAAGCTGGAGAAGGAGGGTGACCTTTGCTCATACATACTGTACAGTCCCCTTGCATGCTCTTAAGGCTTTTGGAGATAAGCAATAAGCATGCAGAACAACACCCCTGCTCGCTCTAAAGAAATAAGAAATTAATTCGAACTACTGCACACACTGTTTAAAATCTGCTCTGACCCGAAGGTTTTCTTCACAAAGCAGAACACAAGCATTTTGTATCCATGTGTTATCCAACTCAATTCACGCTGGAGCAATGGACTGCAGGCGATGCCTGCAGGGAGGAGGCAGGATGTGGCAGCAAACCATTAATTCGTTTTAGTAAGACAATCCACACTAGAAACTATTCACATTACTGTACCTCCACATACGGCCTTATCATGTTATCGTAATTATTGTTGATGAGTGTTACTAGTGATGTGTCTGTCTGTCTGTCTGAATGTTTGTCTGTCCGTGAGTCTGTCTGTCGGTGTGTGTGCGCGCGCGCACATATGATTGTGAGGCAGTTGAGTAGGAAGGGTAATGATTCATCTACCCCAAGAGAAAGTCCTGCTTTGTTGTCCGTTTTGGCTTCCTAAACCAAACTAATTTGACTTCTTTTCAGCCTGCAGCCCATCTTTTTCCAATCCATTTTGCTAGCCTAGTTGGCTCCAGGTAGATGGGGATATGAATTAAAATGGGATTAACATTCAAAATAGTATGCGGCTGTGACCTCAGTGCCCTCAGTATTCGCATATGTGTCTAATGTGCAGATATTTTCCCCTTCTCTGTACATGCTTTTGAATGTTGTCATTGTCAAGGAACCAGGTCCAATAGGACTTCTCAGGTCCCTTATTGCGGTTTGTATTCTGTTTCTTCCAGGTCTGGCTGAACCGTGCAGTCGTTTTTCATGAAACTTGGCGATATGATAGCGGGCCATTACAAACGATGAGGATGCAAAGCACACGACCACTAGCAAAATGATGCTACAGAACTCAATTGAAAATGCAATTTTTGAACAGGCCTAGCTCTAGAGCCATGCCATGCCACAGCAAAATGTGGCTATAGTTTGGTGCATGACCAGGATCTGGATTTGCCAAGTTATTGCGGCTGCATCCGAGTTCCATAGCTCTGTGTAATCAAGGGAAAAATCCAATGTGTTTCTTTTATTATTGTTGTTGGAGAGTGCAATCATCTAGTCCACTAAACAACTCCAAGCAAGGGTGAATACTAACCACTTTCGTGTTTTTTTTTGTAGGATCTACCTCCACATTTAGCTTTGTTGTTCTTTCCATGAATGCCTGATCGTAAAAGCTACAGTATATATCATGCAAAGCTGACTGTATTTATATAAAATATAATACAAATGGCTATTAAGTGAAGAAATAATGGACCAAATTAAACTTTTTGTACTGGGTTTATGTTTTAGGTTTGTGTCAACAAAAGCCATTCCTGTTAAAATGTGTTTTGTATATGTATTTTTTCATGGGCACATGCGATGCTACAAGACTGAACCATTGCTTGTGGAGGCAGTCCAGGGCCTGCCATGTCTTCCCCAAATCTAAATGGAAATAAGTACCCAAAAAATAAAATAAGAATGTTCAGGAACTCAAACCATGTTCTATTTATGCAAACCATAAATAGAACAAGACATTTTAAAATGAAAGCACCCAGTGGGCCGATCTACAGTATGCCCATGTTTAACAGGGCTATTCACATTGACAACATCAGATCAGTGAGTCCACTCCACACAATAGCCGCCTACGCCGTATGCAGATGGGAGGCAGAGGAGAGGGGCAGTGGGCGGATTAGACAATGCTGGAGTTATCTTTATCTTTGCTCTTCACTATGGTTTCCACCAGGATTTAACAGCTTAAAAATGAGGAGGGGAAATCTAAATCATTGTGCATGATACTTCCAGCAGAACCAGGAAGAGAGACACCGCAAACCAATCAGACAGACACAAAAGACAACATTCCCCATGATATGCCTTTACTGAATGAATATTGTTATCTTTGGGTGTATATTTCAGCAATTGGATTTTTTTTTAAAATTGCTTTAGGCAAAGTTAAGTAGACGAGGCTGCCAGTACGATCATGTGCTCTCATTGGTGCTGCTGATAACAACCCAGACATTCCATGTGTGTGCTTTAACAGTAGATGGGATGTGTTCTATACCAGGGGTTTTCAACCTCTTTCATCCCAGGGCCCACCATTTATCCAGCATTTGAGACATGGACCACCATTTGAGGACATTTTAGCCCCACAGACCCCAAAACTAAAGATTTCTTTTGCTTCTGTCCATGACCATTAATCTTATAGTTGTGTAGATTTAGGACTAATTGACATGATGAAACCAAATGGACCCTGGCGGGTCCATTTGGTTTCATTTTTACACTCTCAAGAGTTACATCTGTTTAACTTAGCTGGGGACCACCTGGAACCCTCTCAAGGACCACTGGTGGTCTCTGTACCACCTGTTGAAACCACCTGTTGAAACCCTGTTCTATACAGTAACTAGAGGGCATCCTAGATACATCTTAATATTATATGGTGGACAGTTGTGTACGTATTTGACAACAGGTGCACACTTTGTGCAAGGTCACAGGCCTTGTTACAAGATTTACTTATTTATTTTCTAATTGTAATTTAAAAATTACAATGAGTTGTTAAACTCATTTGTGAGATGTCACTTAGGCAATTAGGCAATAACATTGTCATGTCAAAATACTAACAGTACCAAAAGTAAGTTATGCAGAAGGGCCCATTTCACATTATTATTGGAGGATCGAAAATGTGCTCTTGGTTGTTTAATCTACAATAACACACCATTATTATTTTTTGGTATTGTTTTGTATATATTGATTTTAACCAAAACATTATACATTTCAAATATAGGCTAGCTGCAATGCATCACAACAATGCAAGACCTTGTGAACTTACTTGATGAAATAATTTTTTTAATATATATATATATATATATATATATATATATAGAGAGAGAGAGAGAGAGAGAGAGAGAGAGAGAGAGAGAGAGAGAGAGAGAGAGAGAGAGAGAGAGGCAAATGAATAGGGTTTTTGATTCCTTTCTCAATGTCTTTAACTCTGCTTTGTTGTGCGTTTGAGTCACACCAGAGACCGTACGAACTTGCATGAAAGAAATAAAGTCAAGAAAGTGACAGGACCCATACGTACAGTATGTGTCTGGTACACACACCTGTGACTGAACGCCAGGGACTGGCACACCTGCCAGCACTTGAAGTTCAAGATAAGAGTAAATGCCAACAGAACAACATTTCATTTGGCATGATGCTGAGTAAAGTCACAGTTGTTTAGAGTTTACACTAGATGGAGTAGGAATGCTATATCAAGAGTAGACATGTAAAAAAAATCGATTTTGAATCGATGTATCGATCCAACAGCCGACGATACAATGCATCGATACGTACGCAAGAGAATCGATTCATGTTTAAAATAAATAAATAAAAATATCTGGTCTATTTTATCCATTTGCTCCTGGACGTAATTCAGACTAGGCCTAGGTGAAGTACAACTTTGCTGTTTCTCAAATAAAATGTATAACGGTATTACAGCTTTCATTGATTTATTTCAAATTTGAAACATTGTCTAGCCTGTAAGGTAAAAAAGGGTAAAAAAAAAAATCGAAATCGAATCGAATCAAATCGAATCGTGGTGTATTCTTGAGTATCGGAAAAAATCGAATCGTTGGGTCAGGAAATCGATACTGAATCGAATCGCCATGATGGGTGTGATTTACACCCCTAATCAAGAGCAAACATACTGTATGTAAATTATTACATTTTACTCCTCCAAAAGATAATATGGATGCTAATGGACAAATCATTACTGACGTTTTTATCATTTAATTACTATGCCATTTACTTGCACAAAATAGTTTACTCCATTTCGAAATGAACTATTACAAACAGTATCTGGGTTCGACAAACTACACTGATTATCTTTAATATATTACATAATACACTACTAAAAATTAAATTGTTTCTCACAATACATTACTACTAATTAAATTGTTTCTCTCAACTTTTCCCCTAAAAGAGTGGGATTCTCTGCGAGATGACCGCTCTTGAGGCGCGTAGATCACGGGGGTCAGGTAAAAAACAAACCATAGTCGGGGGGTACGGGGCAACCCATTAGCACTATTGTTATATCACTGGCAGGTAACGTATACTGTACATTTTGATCTCCAATACAGTACTCTCACTTTTCTACACTGTCCTGACCTGGCTACAATGAAGCGACCACCAGTAAGGAAACGATTCGTCCAGGCCACTCTACAATTCGCCTGCACCACCACTGGCCGCATGCCAAAAAGATCCTGGTGCCAGCCGCCAATGATGCTGCCACTACCAGCCTGAAGTTAAAACTTACAGCGCCAGAAGCTGTTGAGGAGGACAGCACTGTCAATGCTGACACAACATCTCTTTTAAGAGCTTATAAATCCAAACCAACAACTCTTTAAAGCTAATAATACCTACTACACTACTACAGAATAGCTGTCCTGTATGATTAATAACTCTTTTGTGTCCAAAACATGTACTTATTCATTGAATAAACTGAAACTACATCATGAAAACTCTTTGTATTATAGCCGACACTTTTAAATTCAAGGCAATCCTTGAAAAGATTTATAAAAGTTCTTCTCCTCAAAGTTGCACTAACATATATAGGCTACTTAAAACCCAAAACAGTATATAGAATAGATTCTTTGCTGTTGTGTTCTCAGCGTATGTACGACTCACATTAACTAATCTGTATGTATGTGATGAACTGCCATGCTTTTACTTTTGTTCATTCCTTAATGTAAATCGCTCTGGATTAAGAGCGTCTGCTAAATGCCGGAATTGTAAAATGTAATCAATACACTGCACTTATCCATATCCAAACTAACTGTGACTGGCTGATTTTGACTCATTTGGGTGAGTGTGCTGCTGACCAAGTGCTGCTCCCTTTTGCTTTAAGCTTGTTAAAGCTCTATCCTAAGCAGGCGAGCCGATTAGGATGGCTAGAGGTAAGCTGAGGACTGCCAATGCTTGCGGTTTACTCAAAATCTCTAGATTAGAGGGAGCAAAGAAATGAAAAACCTAAAGTTAAGATGAGAGGTTACGCAATCACAACCAGGTATTAAAGAGGGTAGGTTTCTTTATTGCTTATGATTTACCCACAATTTCAGTCCATATTGTGACAGAATACATGCCAAATTGTTTCATTTGTCTGCAAACTATGCATGTCAGGTAGATGGCTTAAGTAGTTACACTTCCGGTGATTTGTTTAACGGTGTGGTGCAGGGCCCAAGGAGTGTGTTTTGTTGTTGTGTCATTGAATAACTTGACTTGAGAACTCATCCTGTTTGGTCCAAATGCTGTGGCCAGTGAGGTGTGCTTGATGTATTATAGTACAAAGTTTGAGGATAGGGATGCTGCAAAATTCAATACTTGGGAAAGTAATACATTACTTATTACCCCTTTAGAAAAGTAATAATATTACACTACTTATTACTTGGATGGAAAAGTAATATGCAGTGTATTACATATTACTTTTTTATACTACTTTTACACCCAGATCTCTGAAAAAAGGGAAGTAGCTACAACTACACAATCTGTCGGCTTCTTTTAGAGCTGAATCTAATTGTTTGAAAATGAAGAATAATAACAAGAGTCACCAATCAGGTAACCATGCTGTGTCAATTGGGTGACTCTGTAGCTCTCCATAGTCGGGTGGTGCCCCCACCACCCGACTATGGATAAGTAGGTGAAGATGAATGGATGTATTTAGATAAATGTATTTAGATAGATGAATACAGACATCCCACCCTAGAAAAAAAATACTAAAATATACATAGCCTACCATAGATTACATAGTTGCAGTAGGCTGTTATTTCAGTCAGTAGGATTGTCACAGTTCCTGTCAACTATGTTTCAATGCAAAATTAAAAGGTATGATAAAGCATAAGCTATTTTTGATTGAGTATATGAGGGCTTAATTGATGATACTGATACTGATACTGGTCAAACAGACTGGCATCACATAATTAGTTCAGAACAGCTGTGTATGGGAAATCCCCAGATAGAGTGCGCGTCAAGTGTGTCGCTTAACAATGTGACATTTGCCCCAGCTATTGTGTGACTTCTGAACGCATGACTTATATAGCAAATGAAAATATACTTGGATATACTTGGACCACAGTTGGAATTATTGCAATCGGAATCTCAACAGAATCTCCCGGAGTTTCTCGAAGGTAAGCACAGAGTAGAGCAGCAGCGCAAACTCCGTTCTCTTCATGTCGCCAGTCCAAGTGCGGCTCTTCTACATAGACTTCTATTGAGGATCGGGACAATAAATAGGGACAACATGCTCTCGAGCGCTCAGTTTCTGACGCCTCAATGTCGCAGCTTTGACACTAGATGGCTTTGTACGGCTGACTGTAATAATACGCTGCTCTTCACCGCAGTTTTTTTTAAGATCAAAGTAAAGTGGCATGAGCTCATCTCCCTTCACCAAAGCAATACTGTTGAAAGTACTGTAACTAAGTAGTATTAGTAGAAGTAACTGTAATATTATTACTGTTTTCTAGGAGGTAGCGTCGTTACACTACTCGTTACCTGAAAAAGTAGTAATATTACTCTTTACTCGTTACACCCAACCCTGAAGGTTAATCCAGTCATAATGTCATTTGACCTCTAACTATAATTGCAAGAAAAAAACAACTTCAGATGATTTTATCTTAAATATGCCCTGAATAGCAGACAAAACATTACCTGGAATTGTCTGAGTGATTTTGTGTAAAATAATGCTTGGAATGGATCCTCCATGAAAACCACTTGCTACTTAAAATATTTGCTTTAGTTTAGTTTAGTTTAGTTTAGTTTAGTTTAGTTTGATAAATATGATAAATATAACAATTTTAAATTCATTGGTGATGTTTGTTTATTTATTCCTGTTTTTTTCTCATTCGACAGTTGGATAGTTTGTGCCAATAAGAGTGCATAATTAATCCCCCGGTGAGAACGAACTTTTACAGAAGAGAGTGATGTGTAGGAAATTACTTTGGATTGGGTGTAAACTATTTCAGGCGACTACAGCACCACATAAAGGATGACGCTTGGCCTCATAGTATATTTTCCGAGAGGGAGGAGGGAACATGACAGACACAAAAATAGGTATTCCCATTGTACCCTCACACCCCCTTGCAGCGGTGTCATTGTTCGCAGATCTTTTATTTTTAGAGCTATCAAATGGCATCGGCACATCAAGGTATACCAGGGAGGACTGTTTGATATCCAACAGTTCATGTGTCTTACGTTCTAATGCAGCAAAGCCAGTCTGACGCTAGTGCTCTCCCACCCACCCACATAAACACACGCACGCACGCACACACAGTCACAAACAATGTGGGCGCACAGGAGAACGCAGGCTAATGCTCTTCATAGAATCTCACAGCTTAAATCAATCACATCAATCACTGTGTCGGCCGAAAGGCCATAAATTCTGCTTTGAACGACTGGAGGTACAGTATATCAAGGCTGCGCGTCCAATAAAACAAGGGGCTGGCCAGACGAGGTGAGAAGAAATGAAAACCTATTGAACGCTGAGGTCTCAAGACAGTAAATGATCTAAAGAAACATGTCATCAAGACGCTGGGAGAAAATATGATTTTCTTTGACCGCAAGGTCCGTTTTAGTTTTCTTCTGTGTGTGTGAGAAGCGACATGTTGTTATACTTTTCTTCTCAGAGATATCCTGGTTTAATTTCCTGTTGGCACACCAATCACAAATTCCATCGACAGGCGGGATCGGCTAGAATGAGCGTTGGAGGAGAAGGTTATTGAAACATTAATATAGCACTCCAGTCGATAACATGCACACACGTGCATGTACGTGTGTGCACACGCGCACACACAACACAAAAATGTCATTGTGTAGACTGGAGCCATGGTGGAAATTCAGATTTCTAATGAAGTGAAACATTCCTAGGATGGTTTCAGCAGCCAGGGAGCATCCACATATAAGCTGCAGAGATTCTCTCTGAAAAGATGACAAATATCAATATTGCCAGCGGGTAGGGTGCATCCTAAAGGGATGTGTGCAGCCTTTGTGACACAAAAGGAATGCTATGCATTTTCTTTGAATATTACCGCTGCCCGCCATCACTCGGCAGCGGCCTGGCAGGCGCTAAGAAAGTGCTGGCCGACGTAGAAATGCAGGGAGAACACATAATGATGTATATACCACGGCAGCAGACAAAGTGAACCACAGATCCATCAAATCATTCTGCAAGCAACTTTGCCAGCCACAGATGCAGGAGATGTTGAGCACAAATCTGTCACATTTTAGAACAGTATACACCCAGCTATCCCACAACACAAAACAGAAAAAAAAAATCTTTTCACATGCAAAATAGACAAAAATGCTTAGAGCTCCGGCAAAATAAGAAGCGGCAGTAGGTGGCACAGTCTCATTCTACTGAAGCCAGCATCTAAACATACCAAATCCCTCATCCTCTGTGCCCTATATTCCTCCACCCAGCATCATCCAAAACTCCCCCAAAGCTACAGCCCATGGTCTGTTTTGTTTTAGTTAACCAAAAATAACCCTGCACGGTTATTATAGTATAATTAAAACCAGAGCGAAAAAACAAAGTGTTTTAATAACCTGAAAAAAAAAGTTAAAATAAGAAGAATATTTTTCATACAAGCCTAATATAAAATATTTTAAAAATCTTTTGGATCTGGCAAATAGCCTGAATTATAATATATTATAATATATAAAAAATATTTTTTCTTCTCACGAAATAAAACTTTAACAAAACTAGCAAAGATTTTAAAATGTAAAAAATTAAAGTAATTGAAACAATTGAAAACAAAAAGTCAAAAATGTATACATTAAAATGAATGAAACATTCTAAACTATAATAACCTTGTTGCTGCTACAGACACATTCTCTAGGAGAACAGAATGCAAGTAAAACTACAAGCTAATTTGGCAGTTGGCAAATGGAGTGTAATATTCTCTTTGATGCCATTAGCTTTGTTCATTAGGAACAAGAGTGAGGGGGTTTGGTGTCTTCTCAAGCTAGAAATCTGCTGGTGCAATGAAGAGTAAAATAAAGCAGAATGCAAGGGAAGTGGAAGGGAAATAATGAGGTGGGATTCATATATCAAATTTTCTAAAATACTGTTTTAATAATTGGAGAATCACAAACAATCCAGAGTAATTTTGATACATACCCTAAATCTGTACTATGGGGATTTAGCAATGCATAAGAGGTGTTCCACTGTAAAAATTGCCATGTTGCACCCCAGCCTTATGTGCAGGTGTAATAACTCGGCTACTATGTTTAACTCAATTCCAGTGTTGTTCAGATGCATGTTTTTCATATTGTAAATCCGGTTGCATGTTTTATTGACGGTCAGGCCAGCATAGTGTAACTTTCCCTTTCAGTTTCATAAGTGTCATGGTAGCTTGTTTACAGCTGAAATGGAATTTCACTATCAAACATTCTCTTTATAGTCGCCTACTACAGTACTGCTGGCGAACTTAGGACACTGCTGCAAAGGCTTCACTGCAAAATCCCAAATTGCCGCCGATCTGTGGCTCGGGGACAGACAGGGAAATGACTATAGTGGAGTCAGCCAGTATAAGTAAAAGACAAATCATATTACACTTGGCTGCATGCTGACTGCTGAAAATACAAGCTCATAATGCATCGCAATCAGCTTTTTCACTAACACTAAACCATTCCAGGTGACTAAAATGTGATAAAACTAAATTAAAACTATCCAAAAAACTATAACTAAAATTAAACTTAAAATCTGTTGCCAAAGACAACACTGACATTCTGACTGTGTCTTCATCAGGGACACCGGTGACCTTCTGTTTACAAGGCGGCCTCTCTACCCTACAGAGGTACGGCCGCCCCATGATAGCCTGAGTGAAAAAATATAAAATAAAAGCCTTCATCACTACCTCGTGAGTCGTGGCACCAGGGGTACTGGCCTGTCTGACTGTCGGCTGATATTTTGCCTTTCAAATCCTTTTCTGTCTGTCTAAATCCTATGGGCAAGAAGTCACTGCAGTGCACACGGGGCAGACCACACCGCCTTCCATAAAGCTCACCATGTCTGGGAGAAGCTATTCTCAATTTCCCATACCAGGACACTGTCAGGATGCTCTGAGTGGTAGCAGAGTATAAGGATTTGAGAACAGCAGTCCTGGTTGCATTGCTTTATAAATGTACTATAGCAGTCAAAGTCATTATTCATGGACGGTTTTGTTTTATTCTTGCTGGTGATGCCGTTTTCTTTACTGCATTCCTTTTGCTGGTATTCATTTTCAAGTATCAGATTAGGCAGCAAGGAAAATGTATACACACAATAAATTATGAGTTGTGCGGTTTATTAACTTATTAGTCTCTCGAGACAGACTAGTGGAACAACAGCGGTGGCGCTGTTTTCCCCAATGTTTTCCGATGGGTACCCAGATTGACTTATTATTAACTGATGCACTCTATGGGGACAGACAAGGCATATAGGCCTCTGTGAAAAGGGTGGGATTTATTCCTCAGACTAATAGGAAAGTGAAAAAACAAATAGGTAAATTGCATGCTGCGTTCCTGATTTGAGGGAGTTCAAAACTGGCCAATCCTGCAAACTTTAGAAAAGCCAATGTTAGCCAATTACAATGTAAAATGAAATACCGGACAGATCCATCTTGAGCACATGGCTATAGAGAGAATGAAGGGGTAGACATTAAGGGAAATTTGCCACTGGCCCTTCGGGCCAGTGGCTTTTAAGAATCACTGGCCCCCCAACTGTAACCACTGGCCCAGGTAATCGATCCCCATAGTCTGCAAAAAAGACCACCATTTATTAATGCATTAAATGCATTCAAGTTAACAGCACTCTTTTCATGGGGGTCAAAACCAGTAGACCGTTCAGCAAGCTGACCCTTATACAATGCAGAATGCCTAAAATATTTTTGTGCTAATAAACAAAATATAAATAAAACTTAAACAATTACAAAACAACACCAACATATTGTGAAATAAAAATAATAATACAATATGTATATCAGGGGTGCCCAACCTTTTTTGACCCAAGATCTATTTGTCAGCAGCCAATCCCAACAGTTTGTACAACAAATGCACCAACAGGGCATTTTACCACTGGCCCCATCGGGCCAGTATAGGGCGCCATCTGGTGGTCCGCACGTGTTTTCAAACCTGTTTCGGGCCATCGGGCCAATTATAATGTCGACCCCTGGAATGATTTGCGGGATTTTTTGAAAAATGCACAATAAATGTTTTTCCTCAGCATCTAGGGAGTGTGCATGCAACGTTTCATGCAGATAGGCGCAGTTATAGGTAAAAATGTGAAAACTGGCCTCATGGTGGCGCTATAACAGACGTTCTGGAAGAAAAGTCGCAGAGGTTCATAAGTCAAATGAATGTTGTACAGTATGACTATCGTTTTAAGTCTCCATAGTACCATGAAGCACATGAGAAAGAGATGTTTTTGAGTCGTACATAACCTAGATTCTAGAATATACTTGAAGGCTCAAAGTGTCATTGAGGTATATGTAAACAAAAACTTTACAGTTTTCTAAATGTGGAAGTCATGTGCATAACATCCTACTTAGGATTAATGACTTGCAAGCTGACGAGGGTCTAAAAAACTGAAAGACAGCATAAGATACTGTGAAACTTCTTTCTGCTTTTTTCTGAAACTTTTGTGGCATATCCATGCCACTAACGAGCCCTGCTCTGCTCCAGCTCTATCATCCACCACTAGTTGTATGTTCCTAGAGTCCTAAAATAAAATATGAACCCTTCTAGTTGGAACTATTCCTGTTAGTAGACAAAGACTTCCACCAGGGTGTTATTTCAGTTTCACAGCATTTAAATTCCACGGCATGACACTACAGTCCTGGATATGGCTGTGGTTGGAAAATACAGCGACAATGTTGGACCCTATTTCATTAAATAAAACAATTTTAACCAGCATGTATGGCAGGCTACTGTATGTAAATGCAGTACAACTAGCACATACTGTATATTCTACAGTGTTCGGAGAAAGTCTCCCTAATCTTCCATTGAGTAACTAGGACACTGGTGTCATTGTAATAAACATTAGTTAGAAATGGTTGAAATTTGAAAAAAATAAATAAATAAAACGTTGGAGTACTTAAATGAATACTTTGATAAATGAAGGCTTTGTGCATTTGTACTGCTACTTTTACTTTGGAGTAAAATCGTAGAGTACTTCTTCCAACGGGGCTCCCTGGCCTGGGCAGTTCTCTTGCAAATCATTTCAGTGGTGGTGTTGCTAACCTAAGACCAGATGACAGCCATCACGGTAAAAACAGAACCAAAGCCTATTAACGTTGACACTGACACAAGGAAAATGTCACGCTTTAAAAAGTGGTAGCATATTTCTCTGCTTGCCGAACTTAGGGCAATAAAAAAGAAATGACTACCTTCATCAGATGGACTAGAACCTGGTCCACCAGGGGCGGAGGGTCTTTCTGGACAAATGGAAATGGAGTTGGAACGATGCAAGTTAGAAATGCATACTCCACCAGGGGGGTATTTCACAAAAGGTGGATTAGAAAATCTGGGATTTAAGCCAAAACCACGCTTTTTATATCCTGGTCTTTAGAGCCTGGTTCATTCCGTTCCACCAAAGCCAAGCGAGGTTCAAAATGTGTGGATTTAGCGAGCCAGGATCATATAGCCTCGCTTGCTGGCTTGTGCATGTACTGCTTGAAAATCCTTGATGAGGATTGTAGATTCCTTGAGCGTGACCAATCACGGGCGAGACCAGCAAGAGCCGTGCCCATAGATATATAAGAAAGCCTTCTTATATATATTTATATATGTATGGGACAGGGACATGGCATGGCGATCGGATCGGATCGGATCCATTGCAAACTACTGCCAATAGACTGAATGCATAAGTTGTCAAAAATAAAAGTTGACCATATTCATGATATCATATCTCTAAAATGGGGAGTGTGAGCTACTGTATATGTTTAAAACGCGGCTATATCAGGCTATAAGCTGAAATAGTTCACTGATTGCATTGTGCTCCCCGAACGAAGTAAGTGTGTAAATACGGTATATCAATTATATTCTATTATGCGCCATGAAATGCTGACATTAAGGGATCTCTCTCTCTCTCTATCTCTCTATCAATCACATTTTGGTAGACGTTCAGTATTTAATATTAACTTTTGGTATACAGAACAAACACGAGGGGTATAACATGAAAGCAATGTAAAATAAAGCACAAAAACATACTACAGAATGGTAAGGGCCCTCAGCCTCAAGTGAAGGTGGATAAATCACTTCTGTGCAGCTAACTTTTATTATTTTTAGACATAAAAAAGGAAAGTCTACGACTGCACGGGTGGTGGTCCCTCCACACGGAAGTGCACCCCTGTGGAGCTAATCAAGTTGAGTCCATATACAACCACAGGTGTTGAAATAACAGTGTAAAAAGTCATTGGATTGGCCTAATAAACAGCAAAGACATGAGGATTTTAAAGGTTAAACCTGACTGGTCCGGAGCAGGCTAAGTGCATAGCATTAGTTCCCATGGGGACTAATGTGGCATTGCTTTCATGAAACCAATTCAAGCCTCAACATATCCAGGTTAAAGGTAGGGTAAGCGATTTGAAATTCATTGTGTAGTACCAGCCTGGTGCACTAGGGGCCCCCAAGAGTAGCTACACTATGTGAACCTGCTGCTCGATCCTGATTGGAGGAGAATTCACCCACCACCTGGGGAACTTTTATTAGCTCCTCTGCTAACGTGGGGGAGGGGGAAACTCCATATATGGTCTGCACACCTTATAATAGAGCATTTTAACAGAAAAAAAAAATTGGGTGATATCTGACAAAAGTGAAATCACTTCCCCTACCTTTAACTGGTCAAGTTAAAGTGTTTATTTCAAACCAGTTTTCATGAAACCGAATGATCGCTAATCCAGGATATAATGAACCAGGATATCAGTTAAATCCTTGCTTTTTCCCTAATCCACCTTTCGTGAAACAGGTCCCAGGGTATTATGCGTTTTGTGTCACGACATCAGAACGTGGATCACACACAGAACGCGGACATCAGTGTGAAATACACGCACGCACGCACGCACACACACACACACACACACACACACACACACACACACACACACACACACACACACACACACACACACACACACACACACACACACACACACACACACACAATATTGTTGAGCTAAACCAAGCACTAGTCTACCGGTTGAACGCCCCAAGGCACACAGCCCATGAAACCCCAGGAGTGCATCAATCTCTTTAGTATTGAACTCTCACTCTCTCATTACAGACACGTTACTTGTGCATGCGCACACACACACACACACACACACACACACACACACACACACACACACACACACACACACACACACACACACACACACACTTTGTATTTATAGATAGATGTACAATGTTTGTCATTTCTTTAAAAAATGTCTACTTGTCATTTACTGAAAAATGAACATTTTGGAGTTATGAGGTCTCATCCGGAGAGCAACAACATCAAATTGCTATCAAAGGCATAAGTAGAAATGGCACCCTTTTCACATTGGCCTATTATAGTGCCACCAGGATGCCACAGTAGCTTACCTGACTGTGCTCTGGGAACTCCTTTCTAGTTTCCTCTCAATTTGACTAAAGTGCAGGCGCACACACTTACACGGCTGTAATGCAGCTTGTTTTGTCGGTCAGCACTGCAATCTACTTGGGTGCACAAAGTTTGCAACGTGCAGGCTGGCAATCGACAGAGTGCATTTCTATTTTTTGGCGACGCGACGTTTACACTCCGTATGACAGAATGTATTTGAGGCATATGCCATATGTGTATCTCACAGACGAGAGGGCAGAACAAACAGCCCCTGGCCCCAGCAGCAGCCGAGGCACGCAGCCGCCTGGGGCGCCAGGTCCTTAGGGGGCGGCTCTGTGTAGACCTAAATAAGGAAAAACATCACACCCGTGTGAAGTGTGGGTCGCTCTTATCATCTTACAACATAAACTAGACCCTTCGAGGCGCATGTCTCCACCGCCTCAGGTCACGTCACCCTGTGAGGGCAACACTTACCCCCACAGGGTGACTGTTACGTCACCCTGTGAGGGTGACGTAAGAGTCACCGGTGGCGACTACCATAAGGCGGTCCATTCACACGCCTGTTATGTCACCCGTAGGACAAACATAGTCACCTCCCTACGGTGGTCACCACCCTACTGTTACGTCGTCACCCTGCGGGTGACGTAACAGGCGTGCGGACAGACGGATGCGTGCGTACGGACGGACGGACAGGGGGCGAAACATAGTCACCACCTTACGGTGGAGACAATTAAAACAATGTTTCTTAAAGGGAAGTCTCTGAAGCTCTCTGGTGGAGCTGTTGCCCCCGCAACCCGATCTCGGATAAGCGGATGAAGATGGATGGATGGATGTTTCCTTAAGCAACAGGAGATAATGTTTGTCCTTCAATTTTCTTAAACAAATATTTTTTGAAAAACAAACATTAAAGACATATATATAAAAAAATGAAATAAAGTAGAATCTCATGGATACTAGTGCCACTCCCCATTGAACAAATAACCCATTCAGGCCTTGAATCCATTTTTGGATTCTTGCTTTAACAGCAGAATGTATTTTCTGGAATGGAAGGAACAAAGACACACATAGGTCCATAGAGCTCCGCAGTGGGGTCAAAGCGCCAGTGAATTCCCTGTTCACTTTTCAAAAAGTATTTATATAAAGAGGTTTACGCTGCAGATAAAGCAAACAAGAGGTTATGGCAAATCATGACAACAAACACCATTTTTGAACGTAAACATATCATTTGTAATGTAATATAAAGACGTATTTAGTCCAAAATACTGTATGTCATGATTTGTCATAACCTGATTTGGCTTTGTACGACGCTTGAAAGGTACGATATTTAAATAAATTCTTCTGGAAGAGGGGCAGGGCTGCACTTGCCTTTGTTTATATATTCTGCAAGCATGGATTGTTTAAGTTAAATTTGATTAAATCCTCCACACACAATCTTTCCATTCACTACAATGGTTTCCAATGAGGTCCATCCATGCACGTGCTCATGCACACATACTCAGCGTCAAGATGGCCGTGACCAGTGTTGAAAACAAGAGACACATGAACAAGGGTGCAGAGAGAGTGAGTTGTTGTCAGGACGATTTTAGGTTGACATTACAGAGTGACACTGCAATGCAGCGGATAATAGCCTGCAGGTCAGACAGACCAGGCAAAGGAGCGGGCAACACCTGCTGTCATGATTCACTCAAGATCACTAAACAATATGCACATTTCCCAATGGCAGTGACAGGACATTTGCGAGAAATAATTATGAGGCCTCCTTAAACTGTGGCAATAGTTTGTATATTGTACTCTAGGCACATAAACCTCATGATATCCCAAACCCACTGCTGTCTGTGTCATAACCCTGCAGGATGTAAGTTGATTACCTCAACTAATCGCTGTGCATGCCCACCCCCTTACTGAACAATAAGCCCACAACAAAAGGAGAGGATTTACTGCATGAATCAGGTACTCTTTGTTCCATTGCACAGCAAGAGCTGTATGTGAATGCTATGCCCCGTACTGTTTTCACTTCACAGTTTAGGGGCAGAGGAAAGCTGTCTACAAAAGACTGGGCAGAGCGAAGCTCTATATTATTCCCTAAGCCAAGTACTAGTCTACCCTTCAAACGCCAAGGCACACGGTCCATAGAACCCCAGGAGTGCATCAATCTCTTTAATATGGAGCTCTCACTCTCCGTCGCTACAGACACGTTACTCACACATACACACACACTATAGCCAGCTCTTAATTCCTTCCAGTGTGCTCTGAAACTGTCTCCAATGCGGTGGCAGCAGCCTCCATAACTAGAAGGTGAAAGGCACCAGAAAAATGGAAGTAAAAAAAAAGTAACCTAGACAGAGCCCCAGAAAAAAAAGTAATTGGCAAATCTTGATTTCTTTCTTATTTTTACCTTTGTGCACATTTTACATTTTGTGTTTACAGTTGCAGCACCAGGGGTCCCATAAAGAACAATGTGATCATAAATTTGTCCAGTCAGTCACAGGTTCAACATCAATGAGGTCAGTATCAATAAAGGCATAAAAAGACCAAAAGTGTAACTTAAAGATGATGTTCTCTTGTTACTGCGCAAGTAAGAAGACAAGTAACAGTGGTCACTGGTCACTGGTCAGGGTAACAGGACTGAAGGCTCTTTCAGAGTCTGGAATTTCGGTGGCCACCGCGAGCACCGCGACCACCGCTATTCCAAAGTCCACTACCAGCACCGCACCGCGCTGTGGTGTGTTGTGTGTTTTCTTTTTTTTAACCAGCTGTTAAAAACAAGCAACCGCTGCGCTGCGGTGCGGTGGTTAGTAAAATCCGAGAGGAGGGCTGGAAAGTGCGGTGGTTGCGGTGGTATGACGTCATATTGTAGGCAACGGAGGTCGCGGTGGTCGCGGTGGGCACCAAAAAACCATCTCTGAATAGGCCTTAAGGGGAGGGAACTTTGTTTGGTTGGATTCATTGATGGTGATGCATACCTTTTGGTGTTTTGCGCAAAGCAAGTAATGTTTATATTGTACATACACATGTACATATGTGCCTGTGTAGGCACTGTATATATCATGTATATGATGACAAAAGAGATTGGCCTGTTATGGCCAGGGTGAGCAAGTGGGAAACCTTCCCATTGATTGGCGGAATTAGATGTGATCTAATGGTTATGTAATTAAGAAGATATCTTTAAATATTATCACAAGGATTATCATAAGTATTATCTCTTGGAGATGTCTGGGGTATCCTCTCCGCTATGTGCAAGTTATACTGGAACTAGACCTGTGCCCCTAGGTCTCCACCCTGCGGGTGACGTAACAGGCATGTGGACGGACAAACGCGTGCCGTGCACAGACAGACTTGTGAACGGACAGACGGATCACCACCACCATGCTGTTACGTCATCCTGCGGGTGACGTAACAGCATGGTGGTGGTGATCCGTCACAGACACGTGAACGGACAGATGGACAGGGGGCGAAACATAGTCACCAGCTTACGGTGGAGACAGTCAATTTACTGTCGTAGGTTGTCCGTCGGTGGACTCTGATTGGCTGGTTTAGGTGATGGTGACATAATCGAGACATTTTTATTATTTAAGATTGCCACTTGCTCACTTTGCAATGCGCAAGTTTGCAGGTTCTAGTTGGGTTCTGTATTTAGCCCATTTGTCACATTTGTCAATGAATAGTCAAAGCATTGGGTTAGTTTTTCCATTACAAATATCGCCACTCATTCTACATCAACATGAGAGCGTGTATGTTGTTATTCCTGACAGACAGACAGATGTTGATGCATTCAATCCAGATAGAGCAGGTTAACAGTTGTGATGCCTCCAAAGCGTGATGACATGTCCAATATGGAGATCTAAAACTCTCTGTGATATCACAGGTTAACAGGTCACAGAGGTGTTTTTTTTTTGGGTTCATTGTAACTCGTAACCTTCGGGGATTTTTTTTTTAAATTATATATATATATATATATATATATATATATATATATATATATATATATATATATATATATATATATATATATATATAATTTGAGAAAATAAAATCATCAATATCACCTTTAAGAATGAATCCATATAGAAGCTGTTGGAGAAATTGCAGCTTTGATCTTGGGAAATTACAATTCAGTGAGACTTGCTAGGCAGAAAATGTACTATTTCAATTAGCCTTTGTACTTTGTCAGAGTGGAACGCTTGTTTCATGGCAACACGGCGGAACAACACATTTTACCAGATTGTATTCTAACATTATTTTACAACCTGAAAAATAACATAAGCCACTACAAAGGAGATTTTTACCATACAGCAAATGTTGAAGTAAACTGATTCTTACAGCATTAACATTTATGACAATCCATTGATTAAGCATAAAGACAAAAACGAAGTGTGAGAGTTAAGAAAGATCAAGTGAGGGGTGTCCACTGTGGCTGCCACATAGGGCGCGTTTGGAAATTGCGCACTCAGTACACTGGACAATGCAAACTAATAGGCAAGTGCGCTCCGGTGTGGTATTTTCGAACGCGCCCATAAAGTCACTGCTTAACACAAACAATAAAAGGCCATAGGCTTGGCTGCCACATGACATCAGGAGTGGGGTCTTGTTTTTCCATGGGACACTAATAATCCATAGACTTATCATTTCCGCAAGCCAGATGATGAAGGAGCTAATACACTGATTTGATCTTGGTAAGAGCAACAGCTCGTCTCTCTGTGTTCTGAAACAAGGCTCGGATCAGGCTCTTCATCTCCGAACTGGAGAACACCAAAGCTAAATGTCCTCTGCCTTCTGCCCATCTGTTGACAATCTCCTGGAGGCTGGCCCTCAACACAACGACTAGCTCCTTGAAGGTCATCCACTTCTTCACGTAAATGAAGACTTCCTCCTGGTATTTCCTGTTCCTGATCTCCTCAGCCAGTGGTGTGAAGATCAGGGGACCTTCCTCAATGACGGTTTGACACAGTGTATGGAGGTGCTCTCCATCTTCGGATGAAATATCCTCTAGAATTGTAATATTCTCGATGACTTCTGAGATGGCAGTGTTGAGGAGAGTACCTAAAGCTTTACAGTAGATATTTGGGGGTAGGACCTCTTGCCACACGGTGCCTAGTTGTTTCAATTGGTGAATAACCTGTCTGACTGCCTTGCTGGCCGCTGCGTAATTGCCCTCGTCATCCAAGTTGGAGAAGTTACGAGCAGTAGATAGTCTCTCTAGAATCTCAGTCTTTTGGACATTGATCTGGGCTAGGAAGCAGTGGACACCCAGTTTCCGGAAGCTGGGTACCATGTCGACAAAGGTGACAACACCTTCACTGAGAGGATGCAGATGGTGCCTGAACTGATGGCCCAGTGTGAGCAAGTGGTGAGCTAAGTACATGCAGTTGTTGTGCTGGATAGCCGCCAGGTAGGGGACCTTGAGCAAGTTTTCTTTATGATACGTTGGAACAACATTATAGAACAGCTGGAATATGTTTCTCACAGTGAAAAAGAGTTGCGTGGCACAAGGTGGAGAGCTTTCCACAGCCTCACACAGAGTGTTCAGAGCCAAGTCCATTATTTGCTGGACAGACTCGCTGATGTAACAGGCAGGCAGACACATGGTTTCGGCTGCCAGTTGTTTGTCATTATCCAGGCTCATCTCATCCCTGGGAGGGGTCTTCTCCTTGATTCTGGTACCCGAAACTGGATTTGATAGGTTCGGAAGGGCCGGCTTTGGAACTGGAGTGATTCTGACAGTGTTATGCATGTTAGAGATCATGAGTTTGCGTGCAGCCACAATGATGTCCTTGCACTTCTTGCTGGCATAGTGAGAGTTTACATCTCTTGCATACTTAAGCAGTTCTGTGGAATCATCACCTTGCAGGTACTGCATCTCTTTAAGGGACTTCTCAAACTCCTCTGTCTCGTTGATCACCATATTGTATTTTTCGAGCTGGCTGCTATTGGTAGGGATGGAGTAAAGGAGACACTCGTGGATGATGCAGTGGGACATTTCCTCCCAGATCAGATCACCCACTATTCCTGATAGCTTCTTCTCACCAACTGATACATTTAACAGGTGTGAGTGCAGTGTTCTGAGCACTATCAGGAGTTTAGCGTAGACTTGTGAAGGACTAGGGTGCTCTATATAGCTTTCCTCTAAACTATGTAGGGCCAAAATAGTGCCTTCACCATGTTGCTCCATTACATTCACCAGCAGGGTGGGATACATTATCAGTGGCTTCAGCATGTTCTTCAACAGAACTTGAGTGAAACGTTTCATATTGTGATGAAGCACTCCCTGGACAGAAAGAGTTTGAACAAGACAGCAGAGCAGAGTAGGAGGACTCTGCTCTTCATCCTTACTGCATCCCAGAGTCAGATGTAGTTCTGTCCTCACAAAGGACTTCACTTCCATCGGCCCCTGAGAGGATGGTAGTTTCCACATGGCTAGTCTCTTCCACTCCTCCCCCAGCTGGTAGATAAAATTCTCTCTCTGGACATTTAACTCTGAGCTAAGTGATCGCAGCAGGGGCAGCTCTGAACCCTTCCAACTCTTCTCTTCCAGAGAATCCACATTACCACTTGCCCTTTCTAACTGTTTGGCCGCTTTCACATAGTTCTTCTCAATTAGGGCCTTGCCAAAATCTTCCATTGCACGGTGAAATTCTTTTAGATGTCCCAGCATTGTGATAATGACAGTGTTCCTCTGTTGCTGTTTCTTGAGTTTCTCATACTCGGCCACATTCGTATGGATGTTTTGTAGCACCTCAGTCTCGATGCAATTTTTAAGAACATCAATTTCTTCTGAAACATGATTGACTTGCTCCATGAGCTTCTCAGCCCCTTGTAGGCTAGGAAGGAATTCACTATATCTGTTTATCATATCACATATGCCTTCCTTTGTATCCACCACCTTACGAGACAATTTGGTTATTTTAGTGGACAGGTCATCTTTCTGATTTTTCCTGGAGCTAGTCAACACTTCTGTAATGAACGGCGCCATAACGCAACCAAACCAATAGAGAACACAGACGCCTCAAACTTATGTGTCCTAAAATCTCATGCATGAAGGCCAATTTATGCTTGCATGTCAAGTGTTGGACTTGTTGCCAGACAATAGTGACGTAAAGATGACGTAAAAGTTAAAGGACCTTCACAAAGGTTGCCTCTGGAAAACGCAGAGTGTCACAACTCCCACTACAGCTTTGACATAAATGGTAAATGCTGCCTTTATCCATCTATCCTTGTTTATCTTCTCTTCCTGCTGGAATTTTTCCCTCATGGGGGAAAAATTCTGATTCAAGTCATTAAATTTTTTTACAGTCATCAGTGGGTGGCGGTGGTGTGCACGTTCTCCTAGTCCAGGAGCTAAACCCAGCGCTGTAATGTTTTCGCTTTCAGCAGACTTTTCTCATGCCTAGCCTGGCCACACTCTTCTATGGCACTGTCCAGGGTGCTGAACCTCCTCTCCCCACCATTCCACAAAAGGCAGCAAATGTATGCAATTTTGCACCAGCACTGGGTAGTGGTGGGTATCAGAATCTTTCCCCAGCATTTGTGGGGAAATATCTCACAGAAGTCAAGGCGTGCCTTAGTTCTCATCACCTATCTGTAGGTGAGTACTGCGTGTATATAGCTTTTACTATATTTTGTCAAGGTAGACTGTGATTGTAAAGGTACAGCTATATATACAGCTCTACATACTGCCACCAGGTGAGGAAATAACAGATTCAGCCTTAATATTTGCATATGCGAAATAATCCAAGAAAGATGCATCAAAACTTCAACTACTATGATATTGAAATAAGTACCGAAAAATAGCCTATGAGAGGCTCTCGAGAGTACTGTAGATATGCTATTTCCACTGCGCAACAACATGCTTCCATAAAGACATCAGTCAGACTTCTATGACTGATGTGATAATCAAGTTTGATTCCCAAGGGTTATTCACATCAGCACAGACACGTCCAACAGGGATAAAAAGAATACATTAAATAGGTTGCCCTCTGTGGTTTACTAATGTACAACAACACAGCAACAAATGTGCTGCATGTGTTGCTAGCAACACTAACATACTGTATATACAGTAACTAGTGCTCTGTGGTATTGCCTTCACAGTATGCAGACTTTCTGTGTTCATTCGCCTAAAATACAACACGTTTCCAAACAGCAGTTCCAAGTGGACAACACAACACTGTGTGTGTGTGTGTGTGTGTGTGTGTGTGTGTGTGTGTGTGTGTGTGTGTGTGTGTGTGTGTGTGTGTGTGTGTGTGTGTGTGTGCGTGCGTGCTGCTGTCAGAATGAGAAAAAAATGTTTTCTTGACTTTTCCACTAGAAAAGCACAAGATGAGTTATCAGAGAATGCTCAGCTTGTATTTGTTTGTCTTTCAATCAGAGGGATTACCAGCACGGAAATGTCCTTCAGACACTTATTTAGTTGGCATGGGCACAAGGATTATAGAACAATTGAATTTCAGAACAAAGCCTTCTTCAGTGTCATGCAATTATATTGTTATAACGTTAAAAGCGTGTGCTGGCAATCCTTCTGGCAGGTATGTGATGCATTCACATGAATAGAAAACAACAGTAAATTCAATTCAATTTACTATCAAACAGTCATTGACAGTCTCCATTGGCCTGCAATGATATTGTTCAGCCAGTGGCATTTCCTCTAGCACCACCATTAGGTCAAACCTTCTACTTGCATACATGATAACTGAAGGGGATTGCCATGAAACTTATTGCACTCAGCAGGGATGAAGTTCATTAGTCACCAAATGTTCCTTTGGTGCTTCCTTCTAAAGATTACACAATGAAATCTTTAGTTTATTACCAAGGAAGGAATGTTGTCTAACAACAAGACCCGGACATTAAGGCTGCCACAAAAGGCAGGTCCCAGGACGCCATCGCTTGGCTGCCCACAACCGGCTGCCCAAGCCAGAGAAATGTGACTGTGGATGCCGTTCCACTCGAGTGGACATAGCTGGTGGCCAAGGAGAAGGACACATAGTAGTTAGAAAAATGCTAGAAGGCACTGAAAGCTTGGGGAGAAAATCTAGCTGAATGGGAGGTAGAAAAAAAAAACTTACATCATGTACGGTGCACTGGGGGTTGCTTACAGAAAAAGAACAGCATTTCATGACAGGCTTTGGTTGATTATAAAAAAGAACAGCATTTCATGACAGGCTTTGGTTGTTCGCCCAACTGCTCATTTGATACATATGGACCTGAACAACACATTAAGCCCGAACCTGAAGCCAAATAGGCCAATAATAGACACTTGCTTCTCACTATGAAAGTCAGACTGCAAGACTCACTTTGACAGACTTGGTAGGCTTGCATGGGTCTGGTCCACAAGATTCAACACACTACCACAATACCTTACACTACCAAAGTACCAACAGTCAGTCTTTCAAAGGGCAACTACAGACGGCTGCAAATCAATCATGGCCTCCGTAAAAAATAAATAAATAAATAAATCACATTGTTGCCAATATGACTTGTTGCTTCTGGCTTTACATCAGTAAATATTGTTATCTCTAATGTCTTGAAATGTACAAGATGGCCACTATTGTAAACAAGCTAAGTGTAATGCTTAACTAGTGCATTTTTCATTTGTACTTGATTTGTACTGTAAATCTCAAATTCCAAATTTTTTCGTTAATTCATTCAAAGACGTTAATCCACTGAAGGGGATCAATCAAATCTGTACCAATTGCTGGTAAAACCTGACATTTTATTCACTTCACTGGCATCTACGGTGGATGCTGCGCAATAGATCCACTGGAGACTGTAGGTAGTTTCTGTACAACAGTTATCTCAAAAGAACATGTAGCTCACCTCCAGTGACTGCTTCTCCTTGTGATTTGATAACCTCGTGTTTGTCCTTTTTTCCAACAGTCAGCACAGAGCACCATTCTTAAAAGCCTTCATCATCGTCTCCAAAGCCCATATACTTTTGTGAATGGTTCCTAACCACCACCTGGAAGATGAGTGTAAACAGACAACAGCAATTAAAGGAATATTTCAATTATTACTCACCAACGTTTGAGTTTTTTTTTTTTTCACATGCCACAACATGGTCATAATAGGATTGAACTAGTTCATAGGATTCACGCCCATGATTAACACTCCTGAAAAATGCATCCAGAATTGATCTTCAATGACACATATTACAGCTTATCAATTGGTAAACCCAGTAAAATATTAGTGTTGAACAGTCAAATTCCTAAACATGTTCAGCATAGTATGAATGACTGCATTGTATTAAAAATTACAAGCTAATTGTTCTATCATTCATGTTTCAAACATGAACTAAAAACTAAAAGTCTGATCTCCATTAGAAATGTAGTTTCTAAGAATTGAGCTTGAATTGTTGTGATGTTTAGCAGTGAGACAATTTCATAAATGCATGTGTTCAAGTTGTAGACCAAGAAATATATTCAATGATTCAATTTATTTCAACTGCAATTATAGATGTAGTTACTGTGGACAGCACCATCAATAATGCTAAATGTTAATTTTGATCTCGACTCAGGATTTGCTGACATGGTCCCAATTGTAATATATATATTTTTTTTTATATATAAAAAAAAAAAAAACTTTGTTTCAGATATACCAACTTATGTAGCATGCAGATGCATCACTTTCTACCAAGACACCATCTAGATTCTAGACAGTGGTAAACCATTGGATAGCCATAGAGCAGAGGTTTGGAAGAACAGTGTTAATCACAGTTGGGCATTCCACCCTCTAAATTGCACATAATACAGGTGGCTTGTTAACCAAGCACTAATCAGCACATAAGACATGTTATGAAAACATTCAAGCTGCATGTAATATTGCCATAAGGTATTCCTGTAAAGCTTCCATTCAGTACATTTCCACCAGACAGCATCTCAAGGCGGTTATCTGATCACCTAAACCAGTATAGAGGGCTTTAGGTGTAACCCCTCTCCTCAGAGATCGTTTACTGTCAAACTTAATTGAACCCAGTAAAATCAAACTTGTGACATCTCATCTGCACTATTGCATTGTTAACAGCAGTCATCCATAGTTTGTACTGCTGATTGTTAGTTAAAGAGTTGGTACATGTCTGTCATTTGAGCGTCAATGTCTTTGTGCTTGTGACCGAGACCAGTTCCACATGGAACTGAGAGAAATAGGAAAGAGTAGCCAACACTATAGTAAAAATTGAAAGCATCTTGACCACAACACATTAATGGCTGAATCTTATGTTTAATGTGTCATCATTGTGGAAACATGGTACTGAACTAGCCGTTAGTGGCATCTAGTGGCAAAGAAGTACATAGCATGGAAAAATGAGGTAGAAAACTTTATTTAATATCATTGAAAAATACTATCACATCAAGACATAGCAGAAGCACAACTGTAACAAAAGACATCCATTTCATTGGACAGGCTTGGCCTCCTGTAAAATAAAGAAATCCATGTAATTTCAAATCAATGCATTTGTAGCACCCAATCATTCCACCATGCTGATAGCAATTACCGTTTTGAGGTCTTCAATCAAGTCGTTTACTAGATTAGCATCAATGTCACTGTCAGTGGTGTTGCCAGTGGTGTTTTTCGTGTTGTACTCTTCAGACTCCGTCTCCTGGGTGGATGGCTAGAAAAAATGCATAGTTACCCACAAGAGAAATAAACCTTAATTTTGAGCCCCTCCTATACACAGCTTTTTGTTCTAACTAATAAGAGCTGCGCAGTGACATTACCACACCGGTTCCAGACAGATTCCCCATTAATTTTTCAGACTTTTCGAAAGTGAGTCAAGACAATTATCCGCAGACAAAGCCAAATCGGGTCTTGACAAATTACACATTTTGGGACAAATAATTTCTAGATGAAAAAAAACAAAGTGTAGTATCCTGCCGTTTTCTACTTCTTGCCAATTAGATATCATAATTGTGTTTGTGGTCATGATTTGTCACAACTCGAGTAGGTTTTGTCCGTGTTTTTATAAACCATTTTCAAAAAAGTCTGAGGAAAGTGAATGAGGATTCGGTTTCTGGAACACTGGCAACGTCATAGGGGCGTGGCTGCGCATCTCGAAAGTGTTTGAACTGATTAGATGGCAATTTGTAGAATTGGCCTCATCAGAAAGGGTTAAGCACCAACCTCATAGTTAGAGTCTTCCTCTGTTCCCACTTCGTCAGCTAGAGGCTTCTGAGAGAGGAACTCTGCCCATGAACGCTGCTCTGGTTCCTCCTCTTCATCCTCTGCCAAGTCATCCTGCTTCGCCTCAGCCGCCTTTCGATCAGCACAGAAAAATATTCATGTTACCAAACAACTTGCAGAGAGATGAGCTCAGCAGTTTAAATGTTTAATAAGCCGCGTTTCATTTTGCCATCAGGTGTTCCTGTAAACTTCCATGTACATTTATGTCAGATGCCTCCAGAGCTGGTTCTGGTCCCTTAAATCAGTAAAGACATTAGGGGCAACCTCCCATCACAGATCAAATAAGGCAGTTTAATAGTTTATGGCCTGTACATTTAAATGTGGGTCAAACTGAACTCTGATTCAGTAAAATCAGACATCTTATCTGCACTATTACACCGTTTAGAGTGGTTGTCATCCTTGCTAGTGCTGGTGATGGCTAGGGAATGAGTTGTTCCAGACATGTCATTTCAGCGTCACAATGTCTTTCATGTGCTAGTGACGGAGACTAGTTTCACCCGTTTGTCATGAAGTCTATACCATTTGAAAAGAGTGTGTTGGCATGAGTAGCAAACACACTTTGGGCATCAGTAAAAATTGAAAGCATCATTACTGCAACACATTCATGGATAAATCTTAGGTTTCATGTGTCATCATTGCTAGAACAGCAATGAACCAGCTGTTACTGCCATCTAGAGGCAAAGAATTACATAACATGGCAAAAAGTAGAAAACTATTTTTAAGTTACAGAAAAATACCATTACATCAATATGAGATAGAAGCACAACTTAACAAAAGAGATCCGTTTCATTGGATAGGCTTTACCTGCTGTAAAATAAAGAAACCCAAGTTATTTCAAATCAATGCATTTGCAACACCCAATCATTCCACCATGCTGATAGTGTTTACCTTTTTGAGGTCTTCAAGCAAATCGTTTACTTGATTAGCATCAATGTCGCTGTCAGCGCTGTTGCCAGTGGTGTTTTTAGTGTCGTACTCTTCGGTGTCTAGGGTCTCCTGGGTGGATGGCTAGAAGAAAAATGCATAGTTACCTATAAGACCCAAACCAGTCATTTTTGAGAGGCGCTAGCCCCTCCTATACACAGCCTTTTGTCCCAACTCAAAATTTGCATCCGACCAAAACGGCTTTGATTTTTGGCAATAAAAAAAGAAAGGAGAATTAAAGTCATGTTTGATTAAACGGCATTTGTAGAATTGGCCTCATCTGAAAGTATTAAGCACCAACCTCATAGTTGGGGTCTTCGTCAAGGCCCACTTCGTCAGGCAGGGGTTGTTTAGAAAGGAACTCCACCCATGTATGCTGCTCATGTTCTTCCTCTTCTTCGTCTTCCAAATCATCCTGCTTCCTCTTATTACCCTTTCCATAAGGTTTGGTAGGAGACACTCCAATCTCTGAAACCAGTAAAGTAATTTTCAGTCCATCTGACCACTTCAGAATACAGCATTTTCCCAAGCCAAGAAACTGTACCATAATGCATGGCCATGAATTGACAACCCTTTATCCTCAGGGACAGCAAGATAATGTCACCAAGGGAGGAGACCCATCACCACATGAACTGCAAGTACAGCAATCCCTTCATGCTCTGGGGTTAAATGGCTTGCTTCAATTTAAGGCCCAGATATATATTTCTAATTGAGTCAATACCAGCCTCTGTGGGGGTATGTATATGCAAATGTCATTAACCGTGGCATGTCTAAATGATCATGTTTGTGGAAAATATAACTTAAGGGTTTATGTTAATACTGGGCCTTCCAGGGATTTAAGATCAAATGCCTGCACAGGAAATTATCCAACTTATGTGCATGACACATCCGCCCAATAAAAATACTCAAATGAAAGTTGCTATAGGACATTGAAGGCTTTACTGCCACCAGTTCAAGTATTCCTGGGTGGGGCCTTTTAGACATGCTTAAAGGGATAGTTCAGGTTTTTTTTTAAGCTGTATGAAATGCTTGCCATTATTAAGAGTCCCATGGCAAGAGTTCTGCTATGGTTTTGGTGAAATATGACGTTTTTCTGGTCATTTTGTGACCACCACATGGTAAAAGCAATTCAAAAGCAAATTAAAACAAAAAAGTATTGTTGACCCATTTCTGAAATATTAGCACAACCCAACTGTTCATTTGGGACCCCTCCATCACAGGAAGCCTCATTTAGAAATTCAATACAAATTAAGCAGGTTTTGTGGATTAATGTAGTTCTACTGCATGGCCGTAGTGACCACACAAGTGACCTGAACGCCAAACACAGGCAGAATTGGACCGGAAGTAGTCTTATTTCACCAAAAAAATAAAGCCCCTTCTACTCTAGATCATGTGAACACCACAGACTGTTCATTTTTCCCTACAATACTTTAAACAAAAGAAGTTTTGTTTTAACAGTAGTAAAAGTGGGCCATGGCTGATGGACAGGAATACAACATCCGGCCATACCTGGAGAAAGGGAGCAGCCGATGCTGCTCGACACCGGGTATCCCAGGGCACTCTGCAGACGGCGGGGTAGAATGGACAGCAGCATGCGGGTGAAGGGGCTCAGACGCTTGCGGCCAGGGCGGCTGTGGCGTCCTGGAGTGTGCGCGCATCTGGGAGAAAATCCAAGCAGCCACCCTACCCCTCGAATACCACGCACCTGTTGTGAAAATTAAAAAAAATAATAATCAGTTTAACCTTTCTCATATCAGCATGAGAGCCACAAGGCAGCATTTGATGAGAGCCAAGTTAGTTAACAGATTTTGTCCATGATTTCATTCTCCAGTTATGTAGCACTTAATTGGAGAACTTGTGAATTAGGTTACAACGATGTTACAATATTTAACAGATAAAGTAATACATTTGTGTTAATCTGTTTAACATTCCTTGCTTTCTTTAGTAATTTACTTAAAAGATTTAAGTGATTTCATCCACTACTGTCCTAATAAACCGCAGGAAATTATAACTGGCCTCAAATGATCTACTGAATGTGACAAACTGCACTATACAAACACCATGTTAAGGTAGAGCTGACAGAGAGGCACAATAATGGTAATGTGGTGTGCTGCTCCTTCATTCAGTAGATCCTGTGAACATCTGCAGCCAGTAATAATTTCCTGGAGCTTGAGCTGCATGAAACAGTTATTTGGCTTGCATTGGACTAGACCCAACCCCAAAGGGCATGATTTTGAGAAGGGCTCATTAACACCCATCTTTTACTTTCCACAACCTAAAACATGGGAAAATAAATAAAGCTGTCCTTTAAGCGTCAATGAAATCAAAGGAAAATTTGAGTGGAAATAGTTTCATTGTACACTCAAAGTAATAAGGGTCCATTTGGTTACAAACACCATCATTTGCCATTAAATGGCCTTCCAGTTACAAACCACATCATTTCCCCATCGCATCGCTAATGCACTGGTCAGTGCACTCACTAGCCTGATGAGACTAGTTCAGCTTCCAAAAGCCCATTCAGAGAGTGGGCTGCGTCTATGGTCTGAAGACCAGGCTAGGACTACACCTAAACCAGAGCCGTGGAAATAGACAGAGTTACGCCAACTCCGTTCACTTAATGAGGGCATTCTAATGGCGGCTCATTTACATAGACTTCTATTGGATAGTGACAATGAATAGTGACAGCCGGAAGTTACTGAATGCATTGAAGCCTATGGGCTCATGTGAATACATGAGCCACGTGACCAGGCTGCTTCCTGACCCCTCAATGTCGCAACTCTTCTACTAGATGGCTCTGACCTAAACCAGAGACTTGTAGGCTCTGACCTAAACCAACTCATAGTTTTAAGCAGAGCCTTCTAGTAGGAGAGTTGCGATATTGAGGGGTCAGAAAGCAGAGCAGAGCACCGTGCACGAGACTACAGAGATTCGTCTATGAGTGCAGTCCCAGTCCTAACTGTCATTGGGAGTACATTGTTTTCAACGAAAACGGCGCAATAAGAGCTATTTTAGGTACGTATGCAAAAAGACAACTGTTTTAAAGTATTGTTCAGTCACGGCTAGAGTCTCTGTAATGTTTATGTTGTACTATTATTAAAGAATAACTAAAATGAAGTCATTAAAGCTGAATTAAATAACTGATTAAATAACTTTCTGCATACTCCTTCCCCCGCTGTTATCGCGAGAATCTTAGCTTTTCAGTGAATTCTCGCGATATCGCCTGCTTTGAAACCAGTTTCAGTCAGCAATAATACTTTCAAGACGTCAATATAATTATATATCATTTGCAAATCATGTGACAAAGTATTCGAAATCAACCTCCAGAAGGCATTCTTTAATTTGCCTGCATCAATACTTTGTTTACGAGGTCACCGCCATTAATACATGATGTTTTCGTGCCTTCTTTGCTGGTCCCTGATTAAATCCATAGAGTCCCATTCATATTCATCGACTTCCGGTTTCCGAGTGCACTCAAACGGCTTCTACATCAGCGCTGCTGCTCCTCCAGCACCGCCATTGCCCTGACGCACAGGAGTGAACGGGAATATCGCAACTCTCCCCTAGAAGGCTCTGGTTTTAATAAGTAAATAAACTTACCACGAGACTGAAAGGCCAGTACTGAGAGAGGCGATAAAAGAAGCCATGATGAACTTTCCCAATAATAACTTTCCCCTGCGGAAGGCAGAAAAACAGAGTTAAACGGTTACACTGAGGCCAGAGAACACATGCATGATTTGTGAAGCAGCCATAAAAAGACACCAAAGCACCATGTTCAGGATGCGGTGCTTAATTTAAACAGGGTTGCTAAAGTAGCAGATCAAAGCTCACGTGAAAACGCGCCATTTGCGAGCAAACTTTTTATGCATAAACGACACCTGGCACTGTGAGCTAGGGTGCACTTGTAGCTGGGAGAAACAGAAGCTTATTCAACGTAAACTGAACAATGTCTAGCAGCATAAACTCCAGACGAAAAAAATACCTCAGCTGGCTCAACATGTTCAACTTCGACCTGGTCCGCCTCGACCTCCTGCACGACGGTGTGAGTCTGACTGCTACTGCTGTCAATGGATGCCATGTTGCTGCTACAGTGAGGGAGCTCTGGTAGGGGATGTAGGGGAGCGACGCACACGGTTGCTGAGGACGGCGGAGGAGTACCGGCTGATTGTGCACAGGTGGCCGTGGAGTTGTTAAGATTAAGAACACTTTGGAAGCAAACGCGTCATCGGTGCTGACCAATAAACAGGCCCTGCCAAATTTGCCAATTAACACTGGGCACTACCGCATCTAGTTAAGAGTTGCGACATTGAAGGTGTCAGGTACTGGGCGCTCGAGCACTGTTCATGCAACTGCCGAAATAGGGACAAGCTGGAGTTGGAAATCCAATGTTTTCAACAAGGGTGGCGCAAATAAGAGCTATTTTTTAAGGCACGTGTGCAAGTAAGCATCTATGCAACAATGTGTCAACCGTTTTAAAGTATTCTACAGTAACGCCAAGTTTCTGTAATGTCTTGTAGGCCTACTAGCAAACGATCCAAAACAAAACAACAATTTAAAGGTAGGGGAAGTGATTTGAAATTCATGGTGTAGTACCAGCCTGGTGCACTAGGGCCCCCAAGAGTAGCTACACTATGTGAACCTGCTGCTCTCTCCTGATTGGAGGAGAATTGTGGTGACCTGGGGAACTTTTATTAGCTCCTCTGCTAACGTGGGGGAGGGGGAAACTCCATATGTGGTTTCCACACCTTATAATAGAGCATTTTAACAGAAAAAAATTTTTTTTTGGGTGATATCTGACAAAAGTGAAATCACTTCCCCTACCTTTAAGATCACTTAAATTCCTGCTGCTTGGGCCCTTTGCAGGGCCTATTTGTTTGTTGTCTCCATTCTCAATACAATATACAGTAAGTCTGTGTAGAAAAGACTTCTACAGATTATAGATGTTTATTTAACTCCTAGAGTGTAAAGATTTACCTATCAGGGTCAATTATCACACTTATAACAAATCAGAAGTTTGTTGTGTAGCAGAGAAGGAGCCATTTCATTTTATTTTAGGAACATTTCCCATTGAATCTTTTGCCTATTGAGAGGGAAATTCAAGTAGGAGACAGAAGCACAGCACAGGAGAGAATTTACAGGTTATAAATGTTACACTAGGTTTGGGCATGTTTTTACATTTTCTATATTGTCCAAAAAGCCTAGCTTCAAGCCTCCAACTAAATTAAAGAACATTTCATGCAAATGCAAACTCAAACTGTATGGTGATTATGATGATTGTGTGAATCATGGAACATAGTTGCATTATTGTCTGGACAGGCATGCAGTAGATGTTGTGCATGAAGAGATTTGAAGGAGAAGGCAAACAAAGGTGAATGATAAAAGGGGCACAGCAGGGCTTTTCATAGTGGCAGAAAATAAAACCTCTGGGAACTACCAGGGTAACTGAGAGGCGCAGGGACCCAGCACATGTCTCTGCTCCTTATCATAATTAAGAGACTCAAGAGAGAAGCCCTAATTATTCTTAGGCCCACGTACGTCCAGTAGCCTAAATTGGTAAGCCCTTCCGTCACATTTAGCAGCGTCACATTTACGCATGTCTCTGTTTACTGAGTAGGGTAGAAATGGGGGCGTTAGGGACACTACAGAGGTATAAAAAGGCCTGTGTTTTTCACTTGCATGACAGGTCTAATCAAACCCAGATGCAAAGAGAGAGGAAAACAGGATGGACATCAACATGGCAGTCACGCGGACATTCAGCGCTGGAACCATTTATAACGGCACCAAAACCACCCGCTCAGATGACGTCTCAACTGCACGCAGGCACAGTTGCACAGGCATCCGGGCACTGCTATGGGCAGCTAATAGTGCAAAGTCTTTCGGGAGTTCTCTCGGAACAGACTCCCAAAGTGGCCGGGACACCACTTTCCCAAATATTCTGACACCGGACAGCATCCCACAGTTCACTATACCAAGTCTGTCAGTTCAGACCAGTTTGAAATCCTCAGACATTATCGGAAACAAACAGAGAAGAGAGGATAATGCAGAGAAGGAACATCTAGGGAGTCCAGGGATTAACTCCACTACTGCATTATCCTGCCCTCGGCTATCATCCTCATCGTCACCACCAGCCAGCTCAGCGTTCAACTCATCTCTCCGAGTCCTCGACCGCAGAGCTCAGCGGAGCATCTCTGACCCCTTGACCCAGCGGCCTCGCCTTTACAGAGACCATACCGTCCCGTGCCCCTACGTAGAGGCCCAGCACTGCTGGGATCCGGACACCAGGGCGGCTCTGTCCCTGCCACACATGGCCAAAGTCACCACCCCATATGGCTTTGTCACACTGACCCAGAGCCCTCAAATGGCCAGTGAGGAAACACTGCTCTGCCAAGCAGAGCGGCTACGGCGCTCCAACAAGAACGAGGAGAGTCTACGCTTTTACAACAAAACCCCAGTGACCAGAAAAGCGGCCATCAACATCGCAGATAAGTTCTCCCATCAGCCCACAGCCAGACTGGGGCTGTCTAAAGATGATGCTGAATCCAAAACCGGAATAAGAGCATCCAAGGATGACACCAAGATGCTCAAAGGGACCGTTGCATCATCGTCATTTTCTTCTGCTTCTTCTTCAACCAAAGCAGTCACTGATGGCAAGCTTAAACAGCGGCTTTGTGGAATTATAAGAAAACACTTCATGAGGAGTGGTTGTCGTTCCCCAGCCCTGTGACTGAAATATCAGGAATTGTGTGTGAAAGTGATAATAGCCAGCAATGCTACTTGCCACTTACTACTACAGCTTGCCATTGCTTCGATTATGCACACCTAATTATAAGAGGTCTAATTGTCAAAGGATACAGACATCTGTATAATATATACAGTAGAATAACTATCTTTATTGTCACATCACAAAAAGGAGAGAGAGAAGAGCAGAATAAATCTGCATGATACATTGTGCTTAATACATAAATAAGTAATGAATGTACACATGCATGAATATAAAAAAGGAGCTATGCCGACCAATACAGTGTCTTCATATTTAAATGTGACATACTGCATGCAATGTCTAAACAAATAAAATGGCTTTAAAAAGAAGAATGGTGTTCTATTGTCATTTATTGTCATTTACGTACAGCAAATGTGTAACACAATGTGATCTAGAATACTGTTGTATGACAATATAAATATCCAAAGTAGTAAGAAAAATATTTCTCATGTCAAGTAAGCAGTAAGCACCTCCAAACACAATGAATAACCCTGGTCAAATCAATAAGATATTAATTCTCAATCCGTGGGTGTGTTTAGTTAGGCTCTGATGCAAATGTATCCATTGTTGAGTTATTTATCATAGTGAGTCTTTTAACCACATTACTAACGCTGAATTCAGTGGCTGAAGAGAACTCACTTGTCACAGCAAGTGCATTCTCAATAATATTCTATTCTCTACTAATATCCTATTCTCTTGGGTACATGTCAAGGTCAATCATTTCTGTCTTGCACAGAAAATCGCTCCTTTCAGTATGGATTCAGCAGTGAGGTGTTTTGTAGGTGCATTTCTACATGTGGCATCTGTGCACTGATGCAGCCACCAGGATATCTGAGCAGCAGAGAGACCTTTGCATAATGAAGTGCCTGTACACCGAAAGGCCTCTTTAATGATGTTCGCCCACTGCCACCCTGCGCCCTTCATCTCCCTTCGCTACTGTGTAGGTTACCATGATTATTGTGCTTATGTGGAGAGTACGAAAACAACAAACGTCACCCCTGAGTCCAAAATAGATCACACATTGTATCATGTCCTGCGAGAGGCAAAGGCTGCATGTCAGCACAGTTTTCATTGGCACCAACGACATGCACTGTATGCCTACATGTGAGGACAGGAAGTGAATGTCAGAGATTATTAATAATACAGTATTTGCTCAATGAAAAGAGAATATGCTACAATGGGTAGCTTGTAGCTTGTACGCATACCATTTCTATTTCACAGCACAATAACATGCAGCCTTGGTAATGCCAAATTGCAGTCTATTGTTATGTTCTAGCCATATTGTAATTTTGACATTTACATTTTATCCACAGCATGGAATACAAGTTCAAAACATAAAAGACTCATATTTATTGTTATGCTCACAGTAAGAAAACATGCCCTAGGAAACACACGCCATGTTGTACTGTTGGACTGTAGTTATGGCATTACTTTCCAGTATTATTTAGCCCATTTTGGACAAAGACTGATTCTACAAAGGCCCCATATGAAAATATGTTGTTCCAGGGACCTCGTAGAGGCAAAGATTTGAGTTCAAAACATCCACCCTGAAAGATTTATTCAAAGATTTGCACATGTTCATGATTTTTCAAAGGTAGTATTTACAAGCTCATAGTAGTATTACAAGCTCATAGCACTATGAGCTTGTAGATGTGCTATTTTTCCATGGATAATTTTATAAAGCATAATGCTTAAAACACCAACAGCGGTTCCTGTTCAGAATAGACTAGTTGAGTGGGCACCTTACACTGAGAACCTCCTTTTCACAATCTATTTCAAAATATAACCGAACTGATAGGCCCACTGAAAACAGAGAGACAATAGCCCTTTGCTTAGGGGCTGTGACTCATTCTGAGATGGCTCTTACAGTAGAAGGGGCACTTAAGCATATGCTCTCTAGGGCAACACATCAGCATTCAGAGTGTACATAGAAACAGACAGACCTGCATAGCAGCCCAATGAGGTTCACCGAAGGTAAAACTCATGCATTTTCATTAAGCCCATTACAGAGTCCAAAATTGGTCAAAGCAGGAAATTACTCACTTGCAATATAAACAATGGTATAGATAAATGAATCAATGCGTGGGAGACCATTATTTATTGCTGTTAAGCATGTTCAAATTCATGTAAATAATAAAAATGCAATGTTCCATACAACACTTAAACAGTTACTTAGTTTAGACTAATAATGGATGTACATTAAATCTTCTTAACAGCAGTAAATGAGGAACTATTGCAACATTTGTGATATTATTCTTATTCACACAGGAATATAGGAGATAAAAAAGAGAGGCTCTTATCAGATGCTGTTGCCTGTGTGTGCATCGAGCAACTGCTTCTGCTTGCTAGTAGCAGAAGCAGAGACAAGCAGGTGCTTTTTTATCTATATGAATGAACATGTATTTTGTCTTTTCCATTTTCTCAATGCACATTTCTTGACACATCACATACATGTATTGTATATGAAGAGGGGGAGAGGTGGTGGAGTTGGCTGCCAGTGTGAGGGTCCAATGGAATTAAGAAGTTTTGTCAAAAGCATATTTTATCAATGTTTCACCGGTTCGTTATTTCAGTGATTTATGAAAATAATCAAATCTAAAAAAGAGTTATGTGGTTTCTCCCTGACAGCAAAGAGAAAATTCATTCATTCATTCATTAATAATAATTATAAAAACTACTTCACCCAAGCAAATGTAGAGCAACAATTTGGGCGTGGTGCTAGGGTGGCATATCGAGAATATACTGTACTGTACTGTAACCAAAGGAAAAAAGGAAGGAAAAGCAAAGCGAAACCGTAATGGTAAGTTTTCACGCAAAGCTGCATTTCCTCATTTCGTAAAGTTCAGGTTAGAGCAGAGAGAACGAATTTGCCCTCAGACAACCAGACTGTACTTTTCCAGTACATGCTTTCAAACTCCAAATTTCAAACCTTGACAAAACAAGACGCAGAGGGACAGGGACAGCACAAAGAAACACAGACAGAGTTGAGAAATTCGAGAAAAGGGGAAACAGTGGTGTTGCTTTGGTGGTATCCAGTACAGACAAGCAGGTTACCTACCAGCTCGATTGTTACAGAGGGATAGTGTTTGTGGACGGTGCTGTACTAGATTTGTGTGATGGAGCCAGGAACTGATGGATCAACCGGCCCACCGGCACTGCCTGTCAAACAGCGCAGGTGATCACTCTTGGCACAGAATAATGTGTTTTTTTTGTGTGTTTTATCTGTGTGACTGTGTGTGCATGTGTGTGCATGTGTGTGTGTGTGTGTGTGTGTGTGTGTGTGTGTGTGTGTGTGTGTGTGTGTGTGTGTGTGTGTGTGTGTGTGTGTGTGTGTGTGTGTGTGTGTGTGTGTGTGTGTGAAGCTAATGGTTGTGAATAGTACTGCTATTCGTATTACATAATTTAGATTACATTGTTTAATATTGACATCAATGGACAAAATTAAAAAAGATAAACTATGTTTACCTACTTTTGTTGAAGTAGGAAATGTTACAGTGGATATTTATTGCCAGTACTGTAATGTTTTGTTGTTTTTACAATACAGTAGTGCCCATTTGAAAGATAAACTCCTGTGCAACACTCTCTGCACAGGAGTCAACGCTCCAGAGGCTCCCGATACTCGAGTGCAGACCTGGGGTCTGATCGTGGTCCGCTGAGCCCTCTTGGTCAACCTGACCAAAGCTATGCGTGCAGTGAGGATGTGTTCCTTGAGACCACTGACTGCCATGCAACCCAGTGCCCCATACACCAGCGCTATAGTAAGTTAAACTTGTTAAGTGGTTTTAAACACTTGATTTTTAAGGTTAAAGGGATATTTCACTTTGATTTATCGTCTACCTCTTGTGAACACCCAGACAGTTCATAAGTTGCTTGATTTAGTATTTAGATGTTTTATTTTAGCTGGCCACTCGCTTTCTATACAAACCCATTATAACTTAAAACCCTTCAATGTAACCATTATAGATTAATCAAAAACATAATTTTCTGGTGACTGTAGTTTCCTCCTAATACGTGAAGTGCCTGTGAATTTTCATCTCCTGTTTTTAATTTATTTTTAAAATATTGTTTTGGGAAATGCAGCAGCCTCAGCTCCACGTTCTGATCACGTGATGAGCAAGAGAGAACACAACAATATTTTAAAAATAAATTAAAAATCATGACCCCCTCATGTATTAGGAGGACAGAACAGAATCACCAGAAAAAAAGAATGATGTTTTGATCTATTTGACCTATCATAGTTAAAATGGAGTTTTAATTTAAGTGAAAGATCCCTTTATGTAACTGTCATTGGTTCTCCATATATTCACACTTCTCATGAGAACTGAAAGTGAGGAAGTAACACCTGCTGAAACCAACTGTTTACTACCTCAGCCGACACAAAGTGTTTCAGTGATTGTGCTATTTAATGGGACCTCCCTATGAGTAATCATGTGGAAGTGTGAATGTAGATGCATTCTATCTTCCTTCATTCTAAATATTCTGTTGCCAATACCGTAGACACTGTGTATTGTTTATGTTCTGTGTTTTGTGATCTAATGGTGTGAATCTTGTCTGACAACATCATTTCCCTGCTGTATTATCCAGACCCTCCTCACAGCCACCAGGAGAGATATTTCTCTGATGACACCCCGCCGCCTGTCCCTAGGAAGAGGATGGCTCGCACACTTTCCCTCCCCTGTGCCAGAGTCACCCCGCCATGTCCTCTCCTTCCTATGTCTCCCCTGTCTCCTGTCTTCCGTGGTCACCCTCAAAGCTTTGACAACCCCGTCTACATGCTTGCAGCCATCTCTGGTCCTTGTGCCGACGACAAGAGAGACCAATTACAAGCAGTCAAAAGCAATGTGGCGCCAACACCATTACTGTCCCTCTCCAAACTGTCCTTTGAAACACCCGATGAACACTTTCCATACCTCTTCAGTGGCTTTGGTGATCCAGGAGTGGTCGCTCAGGGAATTCACCATCGCCACCTGCTCTTTCTTCAGAGTATGGCACAGAGGTTGGAGGCAGGGATTCCCTTGCGAGGAGAGGCAAAGGTTATGGATAATGGTGACACGTATCAACCCCAAGACTTCCTACTGTGTCAAGGTTACAAGCCCAAGCAGATAGGAGAATCACTTTACTATAGCCTGTGGAGCCCCAGGTTTCCAAAGAGGGTGCTTAGTGGAAGAGTAAGCACAACTTCATATTATAAATTATTATCCTTTATTTTTCTACATAGAAGTAGTGTACACAAATCCAAATGTAATCAGTTTACAAGCGTAAACAGTTTACAGATCTATACAGATTACAGATCTACACAGATCTATAGTGTGTAATGTGTAGGCCTACACTTTTTTTTGCATGTTCAGTTAAGTGGTGGCGGTAAACTACTGTAGGTCAGCTGCCATCAGGTCGTTGTGCAATGGCCTGAATATAGGATAATACAGTGTGCATTCGTACTGAAGGATATTGTATTCTGTTGTTGTAAAGTCTGCAGTGACTAAGGAAGCAGAAACAGCTGCACATGCACACATGCACACAACAGAATCTGATAAGAGACTATGTCAAGGTCGAGAAGCTCTCAGATTACCTCAAACCACCCACACCAACTTCCCCCAAACTGCCATCATGTGCTGCAATGACACTGTAACAGGAACAAAATACAATTAACTGATATAGTGTACGGATGATCATACAGTTATCATTTTGTGAATTTGTTTTGGAAATTGTTGGATATGGCAGCAGAGTACCAATGTTTACTGGATCAGACACGTATTATTAAATTGATTTAATCTATTTTTCCAGGTGCACCGATGGACTGAATCGGATGTCATGGCACACATCAGTCTGCCGTCACATGTCAATCTCCAGGAGGTCATTGTTCAATTCCCACCTGATGACAGTTCCCTGAAGAACAAACCGAACACAATACAAAATCATAAGCCAGCAGCGACGCTCCCTTCTCAGTCGGACTGTGTTGCCGCAAATCCACCATCTGGGGGCAGCATTAAGTCTAGCAAAAATCACCAGCGTGATTTGTCAGCCCTTATGTCTTCACTCCAGCAGGGATACTATGTGAGCATTGAAAGAGACTTGCCACAAGTCACTCTAGAAGACTTTATTGTGGAGAGTTGGATGCTGCAAAGATCTGAGCCTTTGCTCTATGAAAGGCAGCTGTGTCTTTTGTTGCTGCAGCTCGTGATAGCGCTTCAGCACCTGTGCAACCATGCAGTCACTTGTATTGAGCTCAGGCCCCAAGACATTTTTCTGGTGTGGCCAAAAACCGAGATCAGGGAAACAATGGATGGAGAAGAAGAAAAGGGGGAAAACTTAGAAAACTCAGAGATGGAAATCAGCACGCCTCAAGCAGAAAAGAGCAGAGTACAAGAACTAGAATGGGAGAAGAGAAAATGGGAAAAGCAAAGTGTTCAGATATTGTGGAGAACATGGGGTTGCCCTCGTGTAGTCTTTGACCACAAGCCTTCCGATCCTTTTCAGTCTCACCTGCCATCTTCCATTACCACCCAGATCGGAGCCTTGATTCAGCACTGTCTAGAGCCCCAAGACGACAGCTTTAGTTCTCCCACACAAGGCTCAGCTGTAACCATTTCCAACTCGCCGTATAAAGCAGGATTGTTGGACCTGGTCTCTCGGCTCAAGGATGAGACCGGCGAGCTCCATATAGCAGATACTGTAGTTATCCTTCAGGCCCTTCTCTGGGGCCCTCGCACAGAGCTTTTCAAGTTGAACAGCTCCACCATCACCACTGTGCAAAACTGGCTGCTGATTAAACGCTCCTTACTGGTGATGAAACTGGCAGAGAGGGGGCTGGTCCAGGATCAGCCACCTCTGCATTGGGAGGACAGCCTCTGCCTGCAATACCTAGCATTTTCTGACTCTGAAACACTGATGAAGGCGATTGGAAGGATGGGGGTGAATCTCAAGAAGGAATGAGTTTACTCCCAATTTAAGCAGGCTACCCCCATTATGAATTGCCTATTCAGGCTACCTTGTGAATGAATCTGAATATTTCTTCTTTCAGAGGCATTTGATAGGAAAACTCTCTTAGGAGAGACATCTTTATTTATGGCTGTCACTTACCAAATGTCATGCAGCCCTTAATTGCTTTTGCGTGATCTGGTTTTCAAATGATTACCTAGATTTGTATTGAGTGTCAGTTAGAAAAGTGCATCATATCAAAATAATGTTACATTATATGTCAAGCGTTTGTATTTAATCAAGCATGCCTTGTAAACATTACAAGAATTATCCATTGTAAATACTCCTTCAACTTTGTTTATAATGTACAGTCCGTTGTGTTGTCAGCACTCGGTAAACCGAATAAAAGAATTAAGCCTACCATATGTATGGATTTCCTTCTTTTGTACTTTTCTGTAATCCTCAGTCTCAAGAACACACTGCTAAACTTTGTTTTTTTTTTTAAGGTGAGCACTTTTATTTAGCACAGTTACAACATGCAGATCTGATCAAGTGAATCAAAGCAACAAATCAAACTCCATGCACACAATCAAAAAAAAAAAAAGAAATGAACATGAATCAACTGAAAATGGTGATGAAAACATATCTAATTACATGAATAAGATGAATGTAAATTTGTTTGAATCATAAATATTACATCATAGAGATGATCATTTGGGTTGAAGGGAAAGGGTGAAAAGGAAATCAGCACTACGCATGGAAAGGAATACAATGGTGAGGATGCGTTTGCCCAGAATTTATGTGGGTGCTTACACAACATTCCTGGCACTATAAAATCTGACACCAGTGCAAATATTGAAACACATAAAATGGTATGCAAAATTAAGCACAAGTAAAAGCAACAATGCTTGAGTAATTGCTCAGGGTAATTTAATCATCATCAGAGGAGTCTCGCTCGATGCTGTAAGCCATGAAGAAAGCATCGGGGCGGGTAGGGACAAGGGGATGTCCCGGTCTCACAATCTCAAAGCCCAGGAAACTGAACGTACGCAGTAGGGATGCTGAGGACGGAAAATATATGGATGAATAAACATTAACTGCCTCCATTGTACACATTTCACCCATGCGGATCTATGTGGCCATCTAGTACCATCCAACACCACTTTAGGATCATCCTTTAGCATTACGTTTTACACTCCGACACTAGTAGATTGTAGCAGATGTTCCAAGAAACACCCTGACACCATGTACAGCTGTCAAACTATGGTGTGTTAATTAAATCGTAAAGGATAAAATCACATTCAATTGTCAAAAATTTAAATTTATCGATTAAATACATTCCAATAAACTTAGACCAAGGGTGCATATTGCACTTCCAATGTTGAAAACATAGTTTGCTACATTAATATATTTTGACTTGTCTGAAAATAATAAAATAGCAGGGAAAGTCTATGCTTTCATGTTGCAATAACGCAGCAATGAGAACCCAACTTGACCACAGAGATTAAAAAAAAAAAAAAGAAAAAGCCCAGAAAGCTTGGCACCTTCAGGGAGAGGCTTGTGTGAAGCAAAGGTGCCATCTACAGCCCAAGTAGGTCTATGTCTGACAATTAAACATTTTCACAGCGATGTCCATGTAAAAAGAATAACCGTCTAGAAAATTTAATTTCAACCACACCACACATTTATACTTTGAAACAATAGATGTGGCATTGTGATACCCCTCGTTTACTGGCAGGGGTGACAATGCTACCTTGGAAAAAGAAAATATAAAAAAATCCTGATATGGAAACATTCTCTGCTTAATTCTCTGTGTGAGACATCATGTACTGTATCATAGCATTTCATCAAGTCTTGATAACGTGGTGGTCAAAACTGGTTGCAGTTTTGATTTGGCCAAGGGATTTTTTATTTTTTCAAAGAACAAAACAAAAGAGTAAACCTCACCTCTATCGTCCCGGTTCTTGTGGAAACAGATGAACACATGATCCACTTGCAGCTGCTCTTCAGCAAACTCCAATAAGAGAGCAAAACTGAAGACAAAGAAATAACAGAAGACCAGAGAACATTAAACACTGACACGGGACAGATCCCTGGTTGTTTGCAGTTTTGGGACCTAAACAAAGGTTCAAGAAATGCATGCTTGTAGAGACTAAAGAAAAGCAGTTAAGTTATCAAAAGTTCCAACCAACCTGTCTTTGCTGCCCTCAGGCAAAGCTCCAGGAGGAATTTCAACATAAAGGTTCCCACCCTTCAGAGCTGCCCTCCAGACGCAATGCTTGCCCTCTGATCGGCGAGGCTCAAAGAGCAGGAAACGCACTCTGCCGTTGGCCGGCGGAGGCTCTTCTAGAACCAGTAAATGAGCATCCTACAGAACGGGAAAGCAAACAAACGGAAACATGTCATTTCAGTTTGAGACAGTGCAAATATTACACCTGATCAAATAAAGGAAACATGCTAAGCATGGACTCTTCAGCACTAGTGGTCCGTTTGCACCACTGAGATGCACAACTGTCCATTAGTAGCAGAGTTTAAAACAGTACTACGCAGAACAGGTTAGAATATTAGAAAGGCTGAACTTACAGAGTAGAATAGCTTAGCTGAAAGATTGCGATCCCGCTGATCATTCCCTCGCCCACCTGGGATCTTCAGGGGTGGGAGAGGGGCATCAGGAGCACCACAGAGGCCCCGAACCCGGGTTACTGCAGCGGAGGGAGGACCTCATGGGACTGGAGGTACTGGAGGGTGACACAAACACACACACAAATGGAGCCATTGTTACCGAAAGATTCAACTCAACCACAGAGCACTGGCAAGAGTAAATTACGGCCAAGCACAGCGGTTGCACTTTCACGTCACACTTAGGATGTTGACTGACTTGGCATTTGAAATATATAGTAAAATATTGGCCAATGCTGAGCGAGAGAATATTCGCTAAAGCTAAACAGAGGCTCAAGGTTGAAGTCCAATAATTCAGTGATCGGATTTGCTCATAAAACCACGCAACACCTTGATTAATGATCAAAAGGAATGCTTGGCTTGAGTACAATGAGTAACTGTAACAGACGAGGACGGGTGCCTTTTTTGTTACACAACAAGCGTGTCAAGCGACGACTGCTTGTCAGCACTGACTCACTAGAAGAAAGACCTTCATAATCAGCACACCGTTTACACTTTTGACATATGATATTTGACCTATTTATCCGTCTGGGGTAGGTAACAAGAATGGACATGCATGTGGTGCAGGGTACATGCTTGTAGTCTATTGGGACGGCTCCACAGTGTATAACCACAGACAAACACCAGCTTACATTACACAACATAAATCACCAAGCCTGCCCAGCCATTTTGATTCAGAGGCCACTCTCTGTATCCTATAGAATTTGCCTGGCTTTCATGTTGTTAAGTGCACGAGAACAGGCCTATTCTCAGAGCTCCTGCTAGGAACAAATCCCATTAAAACACAGCACCGTAACACACTCACACTCTCTCGGACTCTCACAGTTGCAGACTTAGGCAAATCCACTGCTGTGCTATATGTGGAGCCAACATGTGAAAAAGAAAATGTGACAACTATTGTTAATATCAACATATAATATAAGTAAAACTCAATCAAGTATGTATGCAATATCCAAGCTATTGCCCACAGGTGTCAAGTTATCATAGGTGTCATATTCCATTACATAAAGATTGGAATCTAACACTAGCTGTGGGCATGTTCTACTGTTCAGATAATTTAAGGGTAGCTGCCACCCTTAAAAGAAATCCCGGTCTTCCTCTTCCCATTTTCAATACACTTCTCTGTGCTGATCAGAGAATTCTTCCAATCTCCCATATGTACTATAGGCAGTGATGCACATTCATGAGTGAGAGTGATCTTGGCTAAGACAGCTGCTCTTGTCACATGGGGCATGAGGCTAAAGCTCCTGCTTGCGTAAGAGCAGATTTTGCCATGTGATTTTCCATAAAATATAATGTGAAAATTATCAAACTGAAAGACTAGGCTATGTGCTAAGCCAAATGGAACATTAGCGAGTGGTTGGGGTGGACTATGTGCTATATTATGCTATTCTGGTACAATGTAGTTGACATGTTCAGTTCAGTACACATACAGAAACACAGATGCAACTGAGGCAGCCAATATAAACATTAGCCAATATAAACCATAGGCTGCCAGCCTGTCTACACAGATACAATACCATCTCAAGTCTGCCATCAATTAACATCCACGGAACAAGGAGAGTGGGCACTGAGCACCTGGCTAAGATGTCCATCCATCATCAGAAGACGTCCACCTTTTGTTTATTTAAGTGAAAGACACACTTTGCCAATAAATATCGAAAGCAAAAACTCACTGAAAAAGATCCTGGCGATTACACAACTGGAGCAATAAAACAGGAACCTGTTGTTGGCTGGTAATCAAAATGGCTGCACAGCAAATCTAAATGGTCAGGCGGCCAGGCCACTACCTCTTTTGCAATCAGAATGGAAATTTCCACAAAACATGTGTGCGTGGTTGTGAAACTACACAATCTCAATCAATACAGTATTGCGTGCAGATATAACCACGTCAAATGAGTTAGAATAACGACAGACATGGGCCACTGGCCCGAAGAAAGGGTTTGTCATTCGACCTACATTTCCTACTAAGCTGAAAACGTTGCTGTTCTCATTAGAGGCTGAACAGCACGTACACAGTGGGACCTGGGCCAACAAGCTAACTGCCTTGTCATATTTTAACCAAGAAAAGTCCACTGGCTTACAAATGTGCTCATAATAGTTAATATAACACCAAGTCAGATCTTGGATCAGCACAATCCGTAAATCATTTTACCACCCCACAGATCTCAGAACCTCAGTACGAATGTTACAAACCCAGTATGCAAGTGTATCCATTTCACAAGGTACAATGGAAATTGGCACCCGAGTTAGCTGGCACAACAAAATAAGTCCAAACCATCAGGGGAATTATATTGAGTTTATAAATGTGTACACAGGCCTCGACAGTCTTTTAGCTTACCAAAATAAACAACCCTCCCTTCGTTTCTGTAAATATAATATTACCGTTCCAAGTCTTGATGATTTCTTGAATATTGTCTTTATAATTCCTAATGATTCATTGTCTTTGCGTTATATTGTAACTGTACATCTGTACTTTCTGCAAACTGTTAAGTAATCAATCAATAAGGCTGTTTAAGATCTGGGATGCTATGATTCCAGGCTAATCCATCCATAGAGTTTCAAGGAATCCATAGTACAACTACGAAATCCAAGGTTGAAATAAAATACCACGGAACAGGATACGCCACTGATGTCACTGTTGATGCATTAAAAGCTGCAATGGAGACCTTGAACTGCAAAAGAAGCACCACGTGACTGACAGGACAGTACATGACGTAATTGTCTATCCTTGGAATCTGTGTCCCAGATATTAGGCACATTGAAAAACAACAGCTTAAAGAGCCTGGCTTTCAATAGTGCACAGAGACCACAACGTTTAGACCAGAGGTTCCCAAAGTGGGTACTTGGGACCCCCAAAGGGTCCTACAGACAGTTCCAGGAGGTCCCCACCTAAATGATAGTTTGGAACCAAATCGATCCATTTGGGTCTGTAACTAAGTGTTTACTATAAATGGAACCAAAGGGACCCCAGCATGTGTTCCATGTGTACATTCTAGAGTTAAATTAACATTTATTTGACAATATAAATTGGGGGTCCCATAAATAGAAATGGGGCTTCGTAGACTAATGAATGTCATCTGAAGGTCCTGGAAAATTAAACAGGTTGCGCATCATTGCTAGAGCCTCAAAGATCTTCTATTATGGGGGTCCCTGGCATCTCTAGACCAATCTTCTTCAGGCTAATTACTGTCCTTGACATGAAAACATTCGGGAACCAAGTGACCACAAGGCACTTATTCTTTAACGATCAAAATATAAAATATGTACGCTTAATTACGCTTAACCAAATGGACCCTTGGTTCTATTTGACGTTGTATATTACGTTGTCAAGAGTTAAATTATATTTAAACAACTGAAAAACTTAATTTTCAAGAATCTACACAATTAGAAAATGTAGACGAATTGTTGTTATAACTGGCAACATTTTGGTAGTTATCTCTCCTAAATTGTGGACACAAACTTGAAAATCCTTAGTTTTGGGTCCGAGAGATTAAACTCGACATCAACCGTGGTCCGCGGCTCAAATGCAGAATAAATAGTGGGCCCTGGTATGAGAAAAGGTTGAAAACCAGTGCTCTATGGGATTAGTGTTATGCTAAGGCGTTAGCATTAGCTCTCAGTGGACTCTAGAGGAGAAGCGCTGCCGTCTAATTGCTGGACACTATAAAGCTAAACAGGGGGAATAGAAAACATTACTGGTTCATGGGAATTAGGATGATCTTTAAAAAAGGCGTAATCAACAATGTATCTCAAAAGTAGTCATAAAAACGCCTCGTGATCGTGTACAGGTAAATGCTATTATGTAACGATCATCAAACCATGTCATCATATGGAAATTCTTGTACCAACTCCAGGAAATATTCCGCATCGCGTATTTTAAGAGCTAACAAAAACAACTAGGCCGCTGCTGCGAAGGAGAAGAAGAGATCGTCGCTTTAACGGCATTTTCTTTTACATGACGACATACCTCATCTCACTTGCGGGGTTATTACTGGTTTGGTCAATGACTGGCATCGTGGATATTAAGTGTCTCTCTTTTTCTCTTACAAAACAATGGCTATTCAATATTGTTTGAAGGTTGGATTTAACCATCCGGCCAACGTCCACGCCCGTAGACCTTCTCTCTCTTGCCTCTCCGTCAAATGATGGCGATCAGTGGGAGCACAGCGCACACTGCTGCTTTGACAGAGGGGCGTGTCCTTATGGCGGTGACGCGTCCAGGGCCTTGGAAATAGACAGAGTTACGCCAAATCGGTTCACTTCATGGGGCCAGTCCATCTACATAGATTTCTGTTGGATAGTGACAGTGAATGGTGACAGCCGGAAGTTACTGAATACATTGGAGCCTATGGGCTCGCGTGAGTACATGAACCACGTGAACAGGCTGTTTTCTGACTCCTCAATGTCGCATCTCTTCTACTAGATGGCTCTGGACGGGTCAAAACAGGGCCGGATCTAGGCATGGGTAATGGGGGGTTGAATGAATGAATGAATGAATGAAATTTTTATTTAACAGAGATGAGAGTTATTGCACAAGTCAAGTACACACTGCTACAAAACTGATAACAGCTTGGAGAATTACAGTACAAATCAAGTACAACTGCATCAAATCTGAAAAAGCTGATTGGACACACTAGTTAAGCATACACTTGTTTACAATAGTGGCCAACTTGTTCATTTCATAGAGGCATTCAAGTACCGTACATACAAAACAACTACTTCAGTAAAAACAGAAGCAGCAAATCATGGAGGCAAAATCATAGTGGAGGTAAAAAGGGAAAAGAGAAATGTACAAAGAGGAGAGGCGGGGTGGGTGGGGGGATTTTATATACATTTTTGTTTTACAGAGGCCAGTTAAGAATTGCAGCCATCTGTAGGTGCCCTTTGAGAGCGGTTTTGAAGGAGTCAAGGGATTTACATGCCTTTATGACTGTTGGTAGGGCATTCCACATTTTGGTGGCATATGAGCGGAAGGAGTTAAGACCCTTGTTTGTGCCAAATCTGGGTTGGACATGGTTAGTAGCACTCCCTCTGGTGTTGTGGGAGTGTACTTCATTGACATTAAGGAAGTATTTGGATAGGTATAAGGGTATTTTGGTAGAGTATCGTATTTTGTGGACCAAACCCATTGCGAGATGTTGTACTCTGTCGTCAACCCTAAGCCAACCCAAACTGTCGAAGTGGGCAGGGGTGAGGTGGGTTCTAGGTGTGAGGCCAAGTAACAGTCTGACAAGTTTGTTTTGGGAGGTCTGTAGCCTTGTTTTTAAGGTTTTTGAGGTGCTGTGGTACCAAGAGGTGCAGGCATAGTCAAAGTAACCTTGAACCAGGGCTCCAGTTATGGTCTTCAGAGTGTCTTTCTCGACCAGTGAGGAGATCCTGTATAGGAATCTAGTTCTTTGGTTGACCTTTTTGATTACGTTGGTGGCCATTTTATCACCGGAAAGATTTGCCTCCAGGATGGAACCCAGGTAGGTAATTTCTTCTTTCCGGGTGATAATGGTTTCCCCCACTTTGACAGTGAAGCCATCTGCCTTACTGAGCTTAGCATTTGTACCAAAGAGTATGGATTCAGTTTTACCAAGGTGTAGTGATAGTTTGTTATCGGCGAGCCAGGTGCAGATTCTACTGAGTTCGGAGCTGAGGACTTTTTCGACCTGCTGTTTGTTCTTGTGCGAGACCAGCAGTGCTGAGTCATCGGCAAACAAGAACAATTTGCAGTCACAGGCAGATGTCATGTCGTTCACATATAGAAGGAACAGTAGAGGCCCCAGTATGCTCCCTTGTGGAACACCACAGCTCACAGGGAGGGGAGGGGACAGAGCTCCATCCACCTCCACCATCTGTTCTCTCCCCTCAAGGTAGGACTGCATCCAGCTCACTGATATGCTATCGAAACCAATTGCTCTCAGTTTGTTAAGCAGTATGGAGTGGTTCACGGTGTCAAAGGCCTTTTGGAGGTCCAGCATGACCATGCCGCAGTATTTGCCATCATCCACTTCCTGCCTGATGTGGTCGCTCAAGTAGAGGAGGCATGTGTCAGTGGAGTGGGATGTTCTAAAGCCAGATTGAAATTCGTACATTAGTTTTTTTGAGGCCAGGTACTTCTCCACCTGTTCGTACACTATTTTCTCCATCACTTTCGAGACGGAGGTTAGAATAGAGATCGGGCGGTAGTTACCGGGGTCTAATTTGCTCCCTTTCTTGTGCAAGGCGGTTACTTTGGCCAGTTTGAAATCTTGGGGGACCTGTCCTTGTTTGATGGAGACTTTGACTATGGGCGCGATTTTCCCTCCCGGCCTTATCCCTAACGTTACCCGATCCCCGCAGCGAATTGCCTTATTGCTATTTTGGTCACCTTTTCTCTTCCCTTAGCCACTAATCTTTATGCCGACACCGTTATGTGTGGCTGGAGGTGTGGTCATGGGCGTGTTTGTTGCGCAGTCCCTTAAATTGCTAATTTCGTCAAATAGATTAGGGAACTAGATAAGGCCACCTTAGACCACCCGTTAACCGATATGTGAAGGCAGAGCCACGTGCGCGCGGTGCGGTGTCTGTGCGCCTTTGGAGATGTCCACGACTCCACGTGGAAAGGCGCCAGTTCAATTCATCTCCTTATTTATGGATTGTCCTATAAACAGCTGTAGATTGCCTGCTGTCGGTCACTTCCTTGTGTTTAGGTAATGTACAGTATATAATATAATTAAATACATTCATTAACTTGTGACGCAATGCTGTAAATTGCAAAAAAGTCGGCAATTTCGCGGCTAAAAAGACGTTTTTTTGATCATTCATTTCTCGGTCAATTCTGGACCATTTTTTACATTTCAAAATGCAGCATGATGGGAAAAAGCTCCTCTTTCAGAGGCTGTATAGAATATGTGGGTATGTCTTCTCTACGATGCGGGATCGGGAAAACTATAACTGTCGGGGATTAGGCGGACCGTTTCCTCCTAATCCCCGACAGTTGCAGTTTGCTCGGTCCCGCATCGTAGAGAAGACCTACCCACATATTCTATACAGCCTCTGAAAGAGGAGCTTTTTCCCATCATGCTGCATTTTGAAATGTAAAAAATGGTCCAGAATTGACCGAGAAATGAATGATCAAAAAAACGTCTTTTTAGCCGCGAAATTGCCGACTTTTTTTGAAATTTACTTTATAACATTTCGCAGACTTGGGATAAATGCACGCCACATACAGCAAAAAAAACATGGAACATGTTTTTTCAACATAACATGTTGAATGGTAAGAAATGATTGAGAATTGACCGAGCTATAATTGTTTCAAAATGAGAGCATAATCTTTGAGAATAGGCTACTCATGCATGTGTGTGTCCTAAGCCCGCAGCCAGGCTGCGTGCTTCGGATGGTCCAACATAGCAGTAGGGATAAGGGAACTAGATAAGGGATGAATTAAAGGGAATGGCAAGACCAACACGGATTGGATGAAAGCTAAAAACGCCCAAACCACACCTATGCATAATTTAACGGGTAAAGGAGGTATTTAAGGGAGATGGCATGGTACGAAATTAGCGACCTTTAGTGGGGGAACGCCTCTTCTCCAATGCTATGTGCGTTAACTTCGCATAAGGGCTAATGTAACCAAAATCGGGCCCTATGTGTGTGATGATAGGAGCTATAGAGCTGGCTGAGTCACTAAGGAATTTGGAGGGAATATTGTCATGCCCTGTGGCCTTGTGGGGTTGGAGGGCACTCAGTTTTTTGGACACCACCTCCGTTGTTACCATTTCCAGTTTAAACTCATCTTTGCAAACACCTAGGTTTTTGTAGAAGGTCATGATATGTTCTACACCAAAACGCCCAGAGTGGGGGGGCAGTTTGCTAACCAGTGTTGTTGCTATGTTTGTAAAGAATGAGTTTAAGTTATTGGCTACATCAAGTTTGTCAGTGATGAGGGTTTCATCACGTTTGATGTTTATGTTGGAAACTTTGGTTTTTAGTTTCTGACTGCAGCCTAGATGGTTGTTAAATAGCTTCCAGAGCTCCCGTGGGTTGTGTTTGTTCTCCTCTGCTTTGTCGTTGATGTAATTACATTTAGCAGATTTGATCAAGGCAGTTACGGTATTCCTTAATTTGTTTCTTAGTGTTTTTAGAGTGGCTAGTTTGGTTTGTAGATGCTTGCTGTTGGGTCGCTCGGCTAGTTTGGATTTGCATTTGAGAAGTTCAGAGCACTTTTTGTCTCTGGCTTTCATCGCAGTCAGAATGTCAGGATTCATCCATGGCTCTGAGCGGGTTTTCACCCTGATGGTTCTGAGAGGAGCCATGCGGTTAAGAACCGATAAGAATTTGTTTTTGAAATGTAGCCAAGCTTCGCCGACTTGTGAGCAAGCAAACACATCGGACCAATCCACAGTCTCAAGTTCTTGGTTGAGGACCTCGCTAGAGTAGTTTTTGAGGTTTCTGGATGTGACTGTTTTGAGGCAGCCACTCTTTTGTTTTTGTATTTTGCGGGTACAAAAAATCATAAAATGATCGCTGAGTCCGCATACAATAACACCATTATTTGAGATTCTGGATTTGTCCGTGGTCAGAATGAGGTCAATGACAGTTTGGGAAGAATCACATACTCTAGTGGGTTTGGTGATTAGCTGGTTGAAGCTGAGTAAGTCACAAAACCTGCTGAAAGACTTAAACACAGGTGCCTCCCTGCGTAGAATATCTGTGTTCATGTCGCCAACCAGAATTTTCTCAACACCTTCAACTCCAGCTAAGCAGCCTTCGAGGATGTCATAAAACCCTTGTTGATCAGGCGGCCTGTAGATGGTGCCCACTAATACTGATTTAGCATTCTTGAAGATTAATTCAACCCACACGGATTCAATATCAACGTGCTGCAAGTCAGTACGAGTGATGTATTCGGTGTCTTTGTGAATATACATACAAACTCCACCGCCATGCTTGTTCCTGTCATTTCTAACAATTGAATAATTTTCTATTTCAATCTCAGGGTCCTTGGTGGAGCAGTCGAGTTTAGTTTCGGAGAAACTAAGAATGTTAGCTTTACCACATTTAAACAATTCTCTGAGTTCTGCTAGTTTAGGTCCAATGCTGTTCACGTTGAGGTGGAAAATGTGTATTCCTTTGGCGCCAATTAGAGCAGGGATGTCTGCTGCGCCAGAGTAGCCTGGGTCAGACAATAGGCAGAGCAGAGAGGTGTCAAGAGAGGTGTCGCTGTCGGGGGTGGGTCGGGGGAGGGTGGTGTTGTAGTCGCCAGACAGGTTTGAAGGTGGGCTAGCTGGATCGGTTGGTGGGGGGAGGGGGGGAGCGTCAGTGGGACCAGTGATGGTTGGGGACCCCCGCTGCGGGGGTGGCAGGCAGGCGCTGGCCGACTGGAGCCGGAGAGAGCTCTCTGTGATGGTCTCTGGAGGCTTCTGGTGGTCGGAAGCGTTGGTAACCATGGGTATAGTTCCACGTGAGCTCCCTTCGCAGACGGCAAAGTTGCCGGTAGCCTGGTTGGTATGCAGGGGTAGTAAACTCGCCTGACTGTCTGCCGTCCTGTCCATATCAGCCTCGTTGGTCAGTAGAAGTCGTTGCTGTTGAAGAAGTCTAGCCTGCCGCCGTGTGATCGGCCCGGGGTTGAGTTCGATGTCTCCCGCGGCTAATAGGCACAGAATGATCACCGCTCTACGATCGATTCGGCCCCCCATAAATGCCCAGACTGCCCCACCAACCATCATGGCATGTAAAACAACCCAAGATATTTCAAATTAAAGTTCTTATATTTAAAATGATTTGAAACACTACTACTACTATCCAGTGTTGTAGTGGTACTTTTAGAAGTGGGGGGACGCCTCTGAAAGGGAAATTCCCCCCATTTGATTTTTTTTTACTGTACAAATGTGAACCAAATGGACCCTAGCAGGTCCATTTGGTTCCATTTGTGCACTCTCAGAAAAAAGGAAACTCATTAACATGGTGAAACACATCTTGATGATGTCATCCAGATGTATTTCACCATGCTAATGATTTTTTTCAGACCCAAAAATATTTTAGATGTGAGAAGTGGGGGGACGCCGTCCCCCCGCGTCCCCCCTCTACTACATCCCTGCTACTATCTAAACTACAGTGTGTCACCACTAAACCAAGCATAGTGGTCAGAGCACCTAGTAGAAAAGTTGAGACATTGAGGGGTCATCGCCCGTGCGCTGTTCATGCAGCCTAAATAGGGACAAGCTGGAATTTGAAATGCATTGTTTTCAACGAAGACGGGGCAAATAAGACCTGTAGGCAGCGCCTGGAGAGCCTGGAGATCGAGGCTAAGGCATGTGTGCAACATGTCAACTGTTTTAATGTATTGTACAGTAACAACTAAAGTCTCTGTAATGTTTGCGTTGTGCTATTACCTCAAAAACTATCTAAAATAAATGGATTTAGCATGATTATTAAAGCTGAGCCACACCTGTCTATATGACTTCACTGAAGTAGTTTTTTTGTATGTATTTGAATGCCTTATAATGAAATGAACAAGTTGGCCACTATTGTGTAAGTGTATGCTTAACTAGTGTGTCCAATCAGCTCTGTCAGATTTGATGTAGTTGTACTTGAATTGTACTGTAATTCTCCAAGCTGTTATCAGTTTTGTTGCAGTGTGTACTTGACCTGTACTGTAACTCTCATCTCTGTCAAAAAAAATCATTCATTCATTCATTCATTCATTCATTCATTCATTCATTCATTCATTCATTCATTCATTCAGCCCACTCTCTGATAAGGCTCTGATGGACGCTGTCGTCACCCGATCAATCAATTATCAATTTTACAGTGGTTCCCAAACATTTTGCATGTCAATAAAATTGGCTTATTTTACACTACATAATTGCACGTTTCTACAATTTCCTCCCCCAGTTCTTTTTCCCCATTTGTTTTGAACATGATTAACATGAATAGCCAATCTACCAGTGTTGTGAGCCTGTAGATCTGCTATTTTCAACTTTATTATTTGACAATTTGGCCAATGGGTTTTTACTGTTGTTTGTAAATCATGTCACAGGTTGAGATTGAGAGCCAGTGTGGTAAAAAGTTGTTTTACTGTAAATCGTTTTCTTTCTTGTTCCTAACCCATCTGCCCCTGTCAGTCAAGAAGCAATGGGATATGAAGCAGGGCGTGTGTCAGACCCCCCCCCCCCCCCCCCCCCAGGACAGAGACCACTGCTAACACAGCAGCACCCACCCTCAGCTCTACCGGAAAACACAACCGTGGACATTCAAATACGGTGCAGAAGAGAAATACAGAGAGATAAGAGTCTTGACTTTAGAGGGGTACGTATACTATACTACTTTAGAATGTTGCGAGAGCATGAGTGTGTTTTCTAGCTCTGGGGTCGGGGAGATTCCTATTTTAGGCTATGTTATATTGGTCTGTGACACACATTTTCGAAGACCTGTCATGCAAGCTTCACTGGTGTGTTGTGTTGTGCAGTACATGTATACCGATTTCAAAGCATTCAACTGTGTTCATGAATGACATAAAGTAAACTGTGCTTTGTCTTAATGTACAGTAGAACCTGATTTTGGATTCTTCTTTAATTGTCTATACCAAACCTTCTGAGAGCAACACACAAGTAAGTCTGTATATTCTGCATTGAATATTTGATTTATTTAGCACCAAAACAATACAAAAGAAAAACAATACGCAAAATAAAAATAAAGTGCGACGAGGAGCCAAGAACCCTAATGGGCTTATACAAGGCCTCCATGTATAACAGATACCTTTAGATTCAATGTTAACTACAATGTCATTTGCCATGCAGCTAAGGATTCTCTGTCCCATTCTCAGTGTCTTATGAACGGATTTTGGCTATTGAAAGTTTGAGTGAAGTCCCAAACCCATGGAAGTGGATTACATTGAACCGTTGCATAGTACTGGCCATGGTCATAGTGCTTGTGAGCAATGGAGTCAATGAGTTTAACAGTGAGTATTGAAACCATTGACCGGAGAGAGAAAACAGCCTTTATTTAGACCTCATTCACCTAACAAGCCACCCCTTCACCCATTTTCAATGTGATTTGCCAGCTGCCCTGGATTCTTTTGTAGACGAGACAGAAGCGGATGTAAGATCCTTCTTTGGAGGTATACAAGATGGTTCAACACAGGTAATTTAATTTAATTCAATTTAGTTGTAGTCATATTTGATTTATTCCAGGCTTTTACTTGTAATAACAAAGTATTTGGTCGTTCCACTTTAAGTAAAAGAAGAAATCTGAGTAATTCAGCCAACGCCTGTCCACAGGCAACACTGTTGTGGGATGGAGAATAAATTCCAGCACCAGTGCAAATGTTTTGTAAACCAGAGCCTGTGTGTTTTGTTCTTATCTGCCAACAGGGCCCAGTCTCAGTGTGGGATCGTGTTCTGGGCTGGTGGGGAACAGAAGAGGTTGGAGCCATAAGAAGAAGAAAAAGACCCATTGGAGGAGCTAAAGGAATCCTGAGACCCAAAAGCAAAGCTTGATTGATATTTTTAATTGTGCTTGTAAGACAATATGTTAGGCAGATGGAATATTGTACAAACAATTGGCTTTCCATTGTGCTTTGTGTCTGTCAATACATGAAAGCATACATTTGAGAAATGATTTGTACAGGAATGTCTGTTTAAAATGACTTTGCTGATCCTAAAGGAAATGTCTACGGTAATATAGAACCACAGTGATGTACTGTTGATTGTTGATACTGTATATTAAAACAGACTGACATTGTATCAAAATATATATTCATCCGAATTAATACATTGTATCCCAATACCTAGTTTCGATGAGAATTTCCAAAGAATAGCTAGACCAAACCTTTTAACACTTGGCATAAAACGGTAGTACAATGACATACAGTATATAGCCAATTAGCCATAGTATAAAACTATTTACCAGAATTTAAAGAATGCCTTGGATTAATGTTGTTTTTGTTTAAAACAAAAATGGGAATTATATATAGTTATATATATATATGTATGTGTTGTGCCCAACACATACATTGTTTAGGAATGTTTTACGTATTTGCAAGAAAATAAATCAGCCTCTCTGAGTTAAAACATGCATTTCTATCATCGGTGTGTCATGCCATCATCACCATCATACAGTGGAGACTTAAGTCTTAAGTCTACAGTATTTAACCACATACCTCTCATTCTAAATAGGCAAAGATTTGCCAAAGAAATAGACGAATAGGCAAAAATATTCTGCCACAATCGACTGTATAAGCTCACTACATACACAAGGTGCCAAACTCACACCAGCTGCAAGTAGCTTGTGAGATTAGTGGAGAACAAAAAAAGAACAATAATGAAAACTATAACTCTAGTACTTGTCTGAAGGAATAGATATTCCTCCAAATATTACTCAATGAGTGCGGGTTGCTAAAGTAAAACAGAATGTCACTCTTCTGCTGAAAAAAGCCTTTATTGATGTGACTAGAATAAAATAGAATGAGTTAAAAGGGGGATAACCCATGTGTATTTCATTCATAAGTTGTTCAGTCAAATTTGTACTTTTATAAAATACTTTCTATACCTAGAAAAGTCAAAAGCACAGTATGTTTTCTTTCATATGTAGTGGAATCTAGTTATTAAGCCAACTCAAAGAATAATAATACAAACACTGAAGTAAATCACAGATACTCAAAAAAATCTAAATAAAATCCATTAGAAAAGTTCAGTAACTACTCAAATGAATCCATTATGCACTAGCGACATCCACACTCCGTCGCCACAACATGGTTCATGTTTCTGATGTCGGTAACCCCCCTCCCCGCTTCCACGTCAAGCACACGAAGATCGTCGTATGCCACGGGGACACAGCACAATGAGCGGCCCACGTCTCTTCCGGCGCGGATCTGGGAATTAAGGAGGACGGCGTGATTGCTGGTGTGTGGCAGGGGGAACTTACAGATCCCGTGGCAGTTCTTTATGTCGTAGCTGTAAGGAGCCATGACGAATCCTACGAGGACCGTGGTCAGGCTGTGCAGCTTGCACAGTTTGGACCTCTCCATGTCATCTTGGCTCGACCTGGCGGCCCGGAGCTGTCTCTCTGCCTCGCACAGGCGGACGGCCGTCTGCACAGCCTTCAGCAGGAGAAAAGCACGGTACTGGCTCTCGCCTGCAAGAGTTAACAGGTATTTGTTATTTACAATGATGAATGCTTTTATTAAAGCTCTCACCCCACCCCCCTTTTACAGTGGAACAAGTAGTATAAAAAGTACAATATTCAGAATGAAATATAAACTTTAGTAGAAATACTCAATTATGGTAAAAGTAAGCCAAAATTGTACATAAGTCTGCTTCGTAAGTCTGCTTCAACCTTCAATTACACGCACTATGAAACTTTGAATTCATGGAGATTCTTGTTTTAATTCTTTTTTTTTTTTGGTAACAATCCAAAGCCAATATTTCAATGACTCATTTAAGTCACCAAACAATTTGCTCCATAAATTCAATTAAGGCTTTATGTGCGGTATTTGTGATTGGTCCAAATTTTCTGGGTCCTAACAATCCACCAGTAACAGAATGTGCCTGTGACTCACCTGTTGCTGGTCCCTCTGCAGGAAAGCCACTCAGTGCCTTGAGCATGTGAAGTTTCTGCATGACCATGGGCCCCACGTCCGCCTCCTTCATCACCTGTATGGCAGACAGTGAAGTAGATTTACTTGAGTGTTCCTGGAACCACAGCGCTATGAGCTTATAGAACTGCTTTTAAACTAACCAAATAGTATTTTCATTGAGTTTAACCAAACATGGGTTTTAATGACCATAACGACAATCGGCCTCCCGTACTCCCGTAGTTCAGCATTTGTAGTTTTTTGATACACCTCACCTGCGTTAATTGGTCCATGGCCTCTATGAGTCGCTGCCTGAGCACCTTGAGCAAGGCATCGTTCAGGGACAGCTCCACCGGGGTCACCGCCGTGAGGTCAGAGCCCAGGTTAAAGGAAAAGAGCATGGGGCCCGAGGAGTTGAGAAGCTCTGCGGATGTTGCAAACACGTAGTTGTCTAAATTGCTCTGTTGTAAAATGTTCATTCAAACATTTTCCAAAAATAGTCTACAAGGTCACAGATCGGTTATTTTTTAATATTTAGCAAGGACATTTTTTTTTCTAGATGGTATTTGTCTCATTTCCCCTGTGCAACTTTGGTTTACAACCCCAAAAGGCATGTGATCTTTACATATAGCATATGTTCCTGTGTAATTTCCCATAATAACCCAAATACAACAAAACTGCAATTCTTTGCACAATTAATGGTCGAGTAAAAAAAGCCACATGACAGTGACAGGCCCTACCTACGAGGAGGGTCTCGCTGGAGGACAGCCCCAGCCTGAGGGGGGGCATGGACTGTAAGGTGTCCAGCTTCACGGTGCTGACATGCGTGGGGCCTCTGGCGGGCAGGACATCTGTCAGGAACCTCTGCAGTTCACACAGGAAGGAGAACGTGCTGGACGAGGCCAGGTGGGACCCAGGAAGGCGGGAGAGGCTGCGATTGATAGACAATCAGAAAGTGTAACCACTTGAACCCCAATGTCCGTATTCTGAGGAGGGAACAGTACTTAAAGATAGCCGATCCACAAGCTCACACATTGCAACACGTGAGCAGATAAATTGGCAGAGAAATAAATAAATAGCAAATCTACAAGCTTACAACACATCACACTGAGATATATTGCGAGTGTGATGTGAGATATAGCCTGGCTGTATGTCAGTTATTTTGGCACACAACTAAACATTACTCAGGCCTTTCAACGTTTTGAGAAACCAATCTAAAAGATAGCAATATTTTTAGATACTGAAAGGGAATACGAGACTGAACTCAACCTGATGTCAGTTCCGTTGAACGATGAGAAAAGCAGAAGTGGGGTCACAATGAGGTCATTTTCGGATCCACCCCCGGTAAAGATCTCTCGCAGTTTTTGCCCTGAAAAGAGTTGCAAACAGTTTGGCACAACATCGGTCTATTTGAACAAACAACAATCAACCGAAATGGGACACATACTTGGATCAGGAGATTGTGCCTCAAGAGTTATCGTCCATCTCTGAGGATCGGCACCTTCTGACGGCTTTCCTGTCAAAATGATGTAACGCGTTCCCTCTGAAAGGCACACGGTCTGCAAAACAAACAAACCAAAAAACAAACATGCCTGCAGGAAGGGCTGTGTGCGTTTGACACAGGCCTTCATTCAAGAGCTCCATTCATGGTGTACTGTCCCGTTCGAGTAAAACTGTTGTAAACTACACATTTGATTTTATTAACATAAAATCCGCATAGCTGCTGGCACCCTATACCTGTGTAGGGGGCTCCAGCGACCCACTGCTGAAAGTGATTCCCAGGTCTGATGAGTCTGTGGGAGTACGTTCCAACATCAACAACAATATTGGCTTCAACTGAAGCAGGGGCGAAGGTGGGGTGTTAAGGGTCAACACCAATCTTTCTCCCTCCTCTCTGTCTGCTAACGGCTCTGATGGAGTGGACAGAAGACACGGACATGTCACACAAAAGCCTTTTAAGGCTCATCACTGCAGTGATTCTCAAAACGGGATCTCCTGTCCTTGAGAGCGTTCCAGACAGGGGGTAAATGGTTGATAGTTGGACCGTTGGAGGTCCGTAAACGTGCCAAACCCGGGGCTATTGAAATGAAGCTGGGCTGAGGAACACAGATGCACAGCATCACAGTACACATGTAATAAAAAAACAGTACTAGATCTAAACAGAAACACTGATACTTGTACCTTTGGTTGGGTGCAGAACATCCAGTCTGTTTTGCTGTGGTGTCTTTGCTTCATTAGCCAGTACTGCTAAGATTGCCGCCGCCGCTGAACCATTAGAACCCGAGCAGAGTCCAAACCGGGGCAGAGAATGGATTCCCAGCTCGTTCTCTTCCCACTGACTCTCACGCACCGCTTTAAAGAGAGCCTCCAGCGCCTCGTCACGTCCCCATGACCTTCCAAAACATGGTGTGTTGTCAAGTTGATCGGACACTAAGGAGGAGGGTGAGGAGGAGATATCTTGCATCTCTGGAAATAATCACATACACAGACTTTAATTTATCTCATGATCATGACAGCATTTTTTGAAGGATACAAATGAAGTGAATATAATTAGAAGCAATATTCTGTGCACATATTATGCCTGCAATCAAAGAGCAGAAATCACATAAGCAGCTTTGATGCTTGAACCAAACTAATATATATATATTTTTAAATGCACAAAATTAGAAAAAGCTTTTTTAAGTCTGACCTGTTGTTGGCTGTTCTTGGACGGGCATCAGTTCACGGTTGCTGTCCGTGTCTCTGTCTGCAGCCTGTGAAGGCACACCCCCCACACCGATGCAGGTGGAAAGTAGAAAAACACAGACCAGCAGCATTTTCCCTGTTGTCTGACTTTTCAGTCTGCTGTATTGAATGGATGCTTGACCAGCATAGGATGGGATTTTTATAAGGAAGGCTGCTTCTCACCACTTCAGGAATAGCCAAAATCGTGTCCTTGAAGTGCCAGCGCATGGCGCTACCGTGGAACAAACATAATTATGCTCTACCATGCAACTGTCTGCTAGACTAGAGATATAGCATGGAGGAGGGAATACCCGGCACACACAGTACCTGTCTGTTAGTTTGGACACCCACCTCGAAATCTATCAGCATTCAGTAGGGTTATCAGACTAATTATGGTGAAAAACAGGCGTCCCCCTAAAGGGAGGATCCTTGGAGATGGCTTTGACTTTCTTTCAGCAGTTTTTTTTTTTTTTATATTTTCTTGAAGCTCTCATTGTCCTCTGCCAAATGTTGTCTGCAATCTGGAAGATGACAGATAGGACATGTTTTTGGGTTCCCATAAACCTCCCACTGTCTACTGTAAAATTAATTATTTGCAGCATTGAAGGCCAGGCCTCAGACGTGTCAATGTCTACTGTAACAAGTAGCCTATTCCCAGTTTAACCATGTGAAGCCTGGCATCCCTGTACTGGGGCGAGAATGGGTGGGGTGGGGATACCGCCATCGGTTAATGTCAGTATTAATTACCGTTACCGATATTGACCGTTAACAGCAAATATCGGCTTGACCGTTATATCGGTGCAGCACTACTATAGTTGAAGTGGTCAAACTCATAACACACTGCACATTTGTCTGGATGGACGGATTGTAGACCAGACCAAAGTCGACCAGCTCCCAGGGCAGGGGACCTCGTCTATCCCTTGCCTGGGCGAGATGGCTGATCATTAATTTACTCAAATGTATATGCTCTACTATTTGGCTACATTTTACATGCAAATATCATGTACATAATATTCTCTAAGTTATATAGGAAAAATCCTGTATGATGAAATGACGCCTCCAGGGGCTTCTTTGACCCACATACAGAATGCCTTACTACTCGTTGAGTTGTAAGGTAAATGAGTCAATGTGTCAATGTGCTTATGCATTGAATGGCAATGATCATGGCATCAGTCAAGGTAATCAAGGAGATCATCAGATCACATAAAACGGCAGTTTTACAGACAAACATGTCATATTCCACAATAACACAGACTAGAGCGATGCAATTGCAGTGTGGATGCCCTCGAGGGCCCCGAGCCTATTCAAAGGACGGTGTTGTAATGTTGCACCACTGGTTTAGGCATAATGATAATGACGTAAAACAAACTATTGGGTTACTCTAGACCAAGAAGTGACGTGAAACTATTGGGTTGCTCTAGGCCAATGATAAACTCCCAGAATTACAATAGACTGGTTGCCAAAAAACAAAGACGAGAACAACAGCAAAAAATAAACATATCCCACCCATGCCAATGAATGGGAACATGATACAGCATCCAATTTAGTTACCAGAGCGCGTTTGTGATAATATGAAGAAACCACAAATGTATTAAAATATTCCTCCTTACATTGTACAAAGGGGGGAGGGCATTAGACTAGTTCCCTGAGACATCAGGTGCCACCCACACTGGATACCCCTTAATTCAGCCCCTCCAAAGCTTCTGCTCTCTCACTGTCTCTCTCTATGGCAGGGGGTGTCAACACCCAAAGGGGTCCCCTTTTTGATTGGGAATGGAATTGAGAAATCCCACAGCTGCGGTTTTGTACCACTTTCTTGTTTTGCAGGCGAGACAGCCAAGGTCAGCTCCTCAGCGGGTGCCAAGAGATAAAGTCAAGGTCCTCCCTTCCACAGAATCACAGATTGTACATGAATGGTTGTCAGTTTTCCAATCAACAAGTTCAAAATGGCATTCTGATAGCATCACAGCATGCCTTTTGTAGTGACATGTGAATTGTTTCCCTAAGCACATACTCAGGCCGCATTCACAAGATCTATAAACCATGTTTGTTTGGACTAGCACTGGACATTAGATTAGCCTTGAGACTGCTATCCTTGTCTGGCTCGTAATAACCATAGAGTACATCACTCATTTTTGGTTAAGAGCAATGCTGCTCTAATTTGGACAAAATGTGCTACTGATGGAACTTTATTGCAACCATATTTTTCTCAGGTCAACATTCATAACAGACAGAAAACACGGATAACAAATGTTATATGAAACTGTTTTTTTAATTAATTAAAAAGCAGAACAAAACCCATCTCAATTCATTTATCACTATAACATCTTAAGATAAAAGCACCAACACCAAACAGCAAGATTTTTTCCATGAAAATCCAGGGCCTTTTGAAAGTATAGGTTTGCTGTTATTGCACCTCAAACCAACGCAGGCTTTAAAGATCACTGTTCTGTACATAGATCACATTTCGTCTTTCCATTGACAGTCACCCCCCCACTGAAGGGGATCACAACAAAGGACATACAACTTCCTTTTCATTGAGACCAGGACCGGGATGCTGAATGTTGTAACCACTCCACAGATTATCCAGCAGGCTGACATACAGTATAAAGCTTTATAAAGCTAGATTTAGATGCCTGGAGAGGCCACATGTACTGTATATGACGGTGAGAAATGGTGTAAGGATGCATAACTAAGGCAACTAGTCAACTCAAAATGCACAAAGGAACAATTTTGAGGCTACCTTTAAATAGATTGCGTGGCTGACCTGGTCCTGAGCTGTAGGTTAAGTGAGGAAAAAATAGACTTTTACCATGACTTTTATGAATTCTTAAATCATTTAAGTGATGTTTAGACGTTCCTGAGTAAGACCTTTGGCAGGAGTAATTTCAAAGTAAACCACCTTCACTGCAAAGCTCACACCTCACAAACCACAATGGTTGTGAATTTTGCAGCAAATGCAATTAAGGGCTTTTCATATGTTTCACGGTTTATGCCAAAGAGTTTGAATATCAGTACCTCATTTCTCCAAGTGGCTTCAATGAAACAATCGACACTTCAATGAAACATTTAACACTGGTGTCAATATTCAGTTGCCAAACCCCAATTCTCAGACACATAACATCATGTTGCCTCTCCAGTTATAGGAAGTTGGATCGATTCAACGGGCCATCAGAAAACCATGAAGCCAGCTTGTGTTTTTTTTTTAAGATTATGAAACCTTGCCTCTCTATAGAAGATGAGAGGAAGCATTATTTTATCAATACATGTAGCTGCATTTATCCTTGTTTTTTCAGTGAAGGAGAGCACTGTACTGTCTGACTAGTAGTATTAAAACTTTACCAGAATCTTAAGTCACCATTGAAAGCATACTGTAATATATAACTGCAATTGTATCAAACGGCAAGAGTAAGAAAATCAAAACGGTGTCAATAACAATTACAAAAGACCCCTCAGTGCTGGTAACAAAAAGGACTATTGCCTCTCTGGTTAATTTCTAAAATGTGTAAATTGTCCTTTCTTAAAGAGAAAACAAAGCTGTAGTAGATGTAGAACACAACATGTTTGCAGAGCTATTAGAGTGTACATACACGACAGCAATGTGACTATAAAGCTTTAATTAGTCTCGTGTGAGACATGCGCACATACAGTCATACGAAACAAACGCAGACAACACAACAAGCTTAAGTGGAATCCGGATACTTATGTTCTGTAATGACAATTTCAAAAGTGACAGTGGGATACAAGCTTAGCTGAGGCGATGGGACCTCAACCAAGCAATGCTCACTACACTACACAGTACATTTCAGAGTGTTAATTTAGTGTGTTATCTTCAATTAACACTCAGTAGTTTACCATGTAGTATTCAAACTAAACTACTGGTTAAACATGATCAAAACATTTGCTGTTATGTTTATACAATATGCTCATAACAAGGTGGAGCGATTCGATAGAACAAATCCAATGAAAGGCAGTGTATACGACGTGTTGAATTGTGTTACTGCATGCATCGAAGACAAATTAATCTGTAAAACATAATTCCTGTTACTTTGAGGATGGGGAAGCACCGTTTTCTTTCTGCCATTTGTGGTGGTAAAGAACTCTAAACACCAAAAACATCAGTTGTAAATGCATACAGTATGATCGAGTTCATTTCACCATGAAGTGTGTTTTCACAAGTATATTAGGCTTATTTGTATGGACACTATACCCCCCCCCCCAATTCTCCACGGCTTCGAGCCCATCCTGTCTAACAGGTTGGGTGCAAGGGCCACAATGTGAGCACCAAAACATGACCCCTGCAGTCCCTAAAACACAATCTAGATTTTCCAATTCACATATACTGTATACTATAGTGTGTGGACACGCACACATGCGCACAGACACACGCACACCCTTTTCTTATTAAAAAAAAAGTCATACAATGAAGAAAAAAAACAAAACAAATATGTACAATAACAGTGTGTTGTGTTCTTAGAAAACAAATTCTGTACTAGTAGCATGGTTTTCAGAGCTGAAGGTTTAAACCAACTGACAGAAATGCACACACATCCGAGAGCACTGCGTCACCAGTTGTCGCAGGACCTGTTCGAACATGTGGTGTCTACAGTTGTACACAAACAGGCAAGAGTATCTTAAATATGAGCAATTGCCAGGAAAACAAAATGGCATTAAAACTTGTCCCTGTGTACAAGCAGCACCATATAATTCCATTTGGGTTTCATGATTCTTTTTTTTTTTTTTTCTTTTTTGTAATCAATATAGAATAAATAAGATCAGGCACAGTCCTGAGTCAGACGGATTGTAGCACCATTGTTTTTCAGACTGTGAGTCAAGTACACACACTATTGCATTCTACACTGTCAACACATTTAAGGATTAAAAAAATAAAATAAAAGGAAAGAAATACCAAAAGACAAAAAAGGAGTCCGCTTAAATATAATAATCTAAAATTATACACAATTATACACTCAGACAATTCACAGTACAAACATTGTATACAAAAAAGTAATTACAAAATAAAAAAGCAAACCATAAAAAGGTATGACAACAGTCCAGTAGTTTGCTGTGGTTCTTGAGAAGATTTTCGTATTCCCAGTGTGATATGAGTGTATGTGTGTCCGCACGTGTTCATGTGTGAGCATGTGCTGCACAACTGCATATACTATTTAAGTCCAATATCTTAATTAACCTAACTTTCCAAACGAATGACCAAAAAAACAATAACAACAACCAAAAAGAAAATTAGCTCAGCTTAAGAATGGTTTAAACTTTCTGCAAGTTTAAAGAATGTTAGGAAACTCTTGCTGCAGTAGTCGCATGTCGTAGTGAGAACTATGACTCAGTTGACAGGCGGCCAATATGTCTACACCTGTACGCAGTCTGCTCAACAAAAGCTTTGTTATGGAGCCTAGAGACCATCACACACACAGGCAGCACAGCCCTGCTATTGTTCACTATCACACTCTGATAGCTAAGTGTATATCTATTTACTGTAGATGGTGTCAGTCCATGCAAACAGTCTGCCACACAGAACATTATCTTATCTAATGAATTTCATTGGGTCTTTCTATAAAAGGGGTATCGGAAAAAGGACGCGCATTCCACTTTGCTGCTTGCCCTTAAAAATCCTCAGCTGTCACAGCAGGGCAGGCAGCTCCGCTGACAAATTCACCATATTATATTTTTTATAGTAAATAAATTAAAAACAGCTACTCTCTGAGAGGAAGCAAGTTCATTAAAATAATTAATTTAGCTTTGCTTAGAGGGCAAGAATATTTAATTTGACCTTCAGTTAAATTAATAATTAGGTGTTTAAACGGCAGTCAATAAACAGGCCAGCGCCTGTCATCCTGTCATGTTTAGCTACATATTTGTCCAACAACAGACTATCCAGTGCGTAGTTAGGTTGTGACTTTAGGTTCCCGATCGTTTCGTATTCAGATGCTTCTTTCCCCCCCCTCACACACACATCTTTTCATCCCACTGAACGATGAGAGCACAACCAGGTGGGAAGGTGAGCATGCAGAGAGGCATGACTGCATGACATCCACACAGAGTTCATGGGAACTGATCTTCGTGCATGTGCAGGGTGCATATGGGCATGTGTGACGACATCTTAAATAAAAACAGCACTTGGTGCGCCCGTTGCAGCTCAAATAGGTGGCCTGTCTGTGCTTATACATTACATTACAACACTCAACACATTTTATTTTTTTAAGCACAAGATGCTATAATGGCCACTGGTACAAAATTACATTATGAATTGGCATCATATAAAGCACCGCAGTGTCAAGCCGGGAAGCTTGATTAACAGTAACAAGGAGGGGACAGTGGCTGGTAAGATATCCAATGTCATCAGGCCTCTGCGTTCAGTGACTCTTATAGCTTTATGCCTTCACATAATCACATGTAAGCACGACCAACACCTACTGTATGAATTCTGCTCAGGGGTTACCATAGTGGTATGGTTATGGTGCATGTGTGTGTATGTGTGTGTGTTACAGAGTGATCCCAGTACAGATACCATGAGTCTTGGACACGGTTGGGTTGTGCAGACGTTTTGAAGCACCAGTCAGTGTGAGCGAAGAGCGACTTGGTCCACACCTGGCCATTTGCATAGGTTATATTACATTGAGGTAGATCTCATCAGTTACCTGTGAACAGATAGTGGGAAAACAACAACATGAGAACTGTAGGAAAAATATTGAGTGAGATACAGCATTTCTATCTGATAGGATAGTGGGCAGAAAAGTCAAATCTGCCTAGATGCATTTGCAACGTGTTGAGAACTTTTGAAAAAACAGGGTATACATTTTCAGTGAAATCTGAAAGTTATTAACTCTAACAGATTTGTTTTGGCGTGATTGTTTCCATCTGCTCAACACACAAAAATGCGTATTGTATTTTTTTTTTTTTAATCTATAAGCAGAGATTAACTTGCTGGCCACCATCTCATAAGGTATCTTGAGATGGTTTATAGGTGTTGACGTCACTACAGAAAACACCTCACTCACTTTACAACTATAACTGATAAGTGATAAATGATATAAGTTTAAATGCCTGTATCTCTGAATGAGCCCTAGAAACAGTGAAATGTGAAAATACAGGCTGTTTTATCAAAGGTATTAAAAAAAAGGAAACACAACTCATCTTATGCTTTCCCTTAAAGTAGACACCTTAAGGTGTCTTTGAATATCATTCATTTGGACAAATTCACAACAGAGTATTCAATATTAATTATTTAGTTGCTATTTAACCTAAAGGGAGCAAGCCTAGCTTTTCTGCTAATCTGTTAAATATAACAATAACAACTCTCACTTGTCTTCTCATGTTTGACTCGGTTTCACAGATAAATATTGTGACAGTAGTAGATCTACAAGCTATTTTCTTTGGGGGGAGGCTGTGACACTAGATTTAAAAGGTTTGGAACCACAAACCCCAGACTAGATGATTCGAAACAGCTTAAATCTCTCTGGAGCAGAGCTAGGACCTCACACACGGACATTAATTAACTTTACAATGATGATGCACAGCAGACAGTCCAAGTATTCACATACCTTGTTCAAAACAGGAACAGCAGCTTTGGAAGCACAGGGGGAAAAACAGGTATCCTGTCTCTCTCACTCCCTACCCGTCTCTTTTTTTTTACTCTCTCCCCTCCCCTTCCACTTCCCCATCTCCACCCCCCCCAACCCGCCCCCACCATCACCCCCCCTCCATGAGTCCTATCTTGGTCGGGGGCCGGGGAGCTGGTTGGCGGTGGTACAAGCATGCAAACCCTGAGTCCTCCACAGGCTCACCCCGCCGCCTCCGGAGCTACTCGCCGGCGGCAGTGGCGGGGCAGGGCGGGGCAGGCGGGGGGAGTAGTGCACCGCGGGGGGACGGGAGGACGAGGACGACAGCGAGGCAGTAGCAGCGGCAACAGACAGCGAAGCAGAGGAGACAGACGAGGAAGAGGAGGAGATGGAAAGAGCGCGGGACGACTGCACCCTCTGGTGGTGGTGGAGGGAGGCATGGGACAGACGAGAGGAGGAGAGGAGGAGGGAGTCTGGGCGCAAGGAGGGCAGTGGCGAGGCCTCGGAGTGTGTGGCAGGCTGCGCTAACGAGGAGGAGGAGGAGGAGGAGGGGGCGCTGTGTAGAGGAGGCGGGGCGGGGAGCGAGAGCGCCGGAGGAGAAGCACTGTGCAGGACTGACAGGGTGCGGCCGTGGGACTGGGAGAGCGCGAGGAGCGGGGACGAGGACGACACGGAGACCAAGCGCACGGCGGCGGCCGACTGGGAGGTGTTGGCGTGCTGCTGGGTTGGGGAGGAAGAAGTGGCGGCGGAGGGGGAGGAGGAGAGGCTGAGCAGCGCGCCGAGACCTCCGGAGGCGGGCAGCCCCACCCCGAACTGATGAGTGGACACGGAGGGAACCACGTGATGAAATATACCTGGGAGGGAGGGGGGGAGAAAAAAAATCACACAGCAGAGATGGAAGCATGTGGGGGAGGATAGAGGGGTGTAGAGACAGACAGACAGAGAGAGAGAGGAAATGGCAGACGGAGTCAGAGGGAGGGGGAGAAAGACAGAGGCAGGAACTGAGCCAGGTTGTGCATAGCGCCAAGCCAAGTCTCAAGACAAGCACACAGAAAGCAGGCAAAGACATTCCACTGTGACGCCAGCAAGGTCTGTTTAGGAGAGCTTTACGTATAGACCAAGGCATTTCTTTTTTTTGCACTGGACCAGTAACTTGGACTCTGGACCGTCACAGTGAAATGTCTCTGCTACATATATAACCTCTGATACACCCACAGAAAATGATCGATTCAAGTAATTAAAATACCATTTGAATACTGCATGTGTACATTTTTGGTAAATCAATTATAGAATTATAACGAACAAGGAAAACTACTGAACTTTCTGCAATATCCAGGATTCATCCCATATTTGTAGTAAACATTCATTCTGTGCGACATTTTCCAGGGGTGTTTCCAACTTCACAGTAGCTCTGAGGCAGCCAGTCAAGGTCAAAGCAAAGCAGCGAGAGGCCAAGCCGTGGGCCAGGTATACAAGCAGCACTGGACGTCCACTTACCTGAGTCGAACGGAAAGCCAAGCCAGTTCCCCAACACCTCCCTCCCTAACCACTAACTACTGAAACCTCCCTGCAACTCTACTGGTAACATTTGAGAGACAGCCGTCATTTCACCATCAAGTGGCTCTTACCTCCAGCTGCCCCCCCTGCCAGTCCAGCACTGGAGAAGCTCCCTAGGGCAGAGTGTCCGTTGACCATCCGCGAGGCCCCGCTCACCGACGGCGTCCCCGCCTGGGCCCCGAACAGGGACTGCAAGACGGAGGCCCCTCCGAGAGGAAACTGAGCACCCAGGTACTGTCCCACGGCGCTCCCCGTGGCCGAGGACACTGCCACGGGGCTGCCCCCGACCTTCCCGCTGAGGATGCCTCCTCCGCTGCTGACGGCGGCCGAGATGAAGAGGTTCTGACTGGAGAGGCTCTCCCGGCCGCCTTTCTGCTTCTGACCAGCCTGCCGCTGGTCCGGCCCACCGGCACCCTGGCCCGCCCCGCCGGCCCGCCCGCCACCCATCTCCTGGCTGAGGAAAGGGTTGGTGGTGGCGACGTAGACCGCGCCACCGTCCGCTTCGGCGCCCCTCTTGGCCTGCTGATGCTGCTTGTGGTCCGAGTCTGACCCCGACCCGCCCATGCCGAAGGGAGAGCCCCCCTGCCTCTGGTCGGAGTTGGGCTGCTTTGGGTGGTCAGAGATGGGCGAGAAGGTCGATTTCCACTTGCTGTTCGACGATAAAGAGGACGAAGAGGAGGCCTCGCTGCCGGTGCTGTTGCCGCTGCTGGTACCTGATTTACGGCCTGGTGACATGAGGTGGGGGACGAAAGGGACAGCCAGGGTCATTAGAGAACAGCGTCACATAGTGTAGCAGATACTGCCATCAAATAGTGCAATATTAGACAGGTATGATTTCAGTTTCTCACCATCTCCTATTCTCCCAGGACCATCTCTGCTCTCCAAGGATATAGTGGCAATTTTTCTTTCGATTCTAAAGGGAAAACCGACGATATATTAACAATAAACAAACCAACCAACCAACCAACCAAGAATAAAAAAAAACACAGTGTGAAATACTAATCGTGTCTGGGACATGCATGTATTTACCGTGAGCTGGAGCTGTCCGCAGGATACCCCGAGTCCTCATCGTCTGAGCTGGGGGCTGAGGAGTAGCGCCCACCTCCGTTGAGCTCCAGGGGGCGCTCTCTCTTCAGGACTGGAGGCTGGTCCATGTCAGGCCCAAAGGGGCTGCGGCTGCACTGCTCCGGGGAGGAGATGGCCGAGATCTCCAGAGGCTGGTTGATGTTGTTCACCTGAGTGGGATGAAAAGCAACTGGATCAGAACAACCTAATTAAAGCTCTGGCCACAAGAAGACTTGTATTTTTAAAGAACGGGTGTTCTGTTGTCAATCTAGTGCAGTTATTGATCGTTCACGGGAGGAAAAAAACCCTCTCAGAGCCCCTGCATGGTAAACACCAAGGACCAACCCTAACCTCACATCACCAGACACCTCATGCAAACCCAGATAACACCTGACTCGGTAGCCATTGGGGAGAGAACAGGAGGCTGTGAACCTTCCACGAGGCCATTGGATTCATAGATACGTTTCTACATATTGTGCTCTTTTAGTATTGTATAGCTACTGTAGTGTTTAGTACTGTACACCATCAGGAAAACGTGGAATGCACATTTATCATCATGCAAATAAACCACAAAGTCAATATTTAACAAGGGCTAACCCCTTATCTGGCTACTAGCCGTGGACATCCCTAGTTGCAATATGAGCCGTGTTGGGCATTTAAACAAGAGAATAAGTTATAACACTCAGTGAGCAACCCACCATGGAGTTGATGTTGAGCGGTGACCCTGAGGAGTGGCCGTTGGAGCTCAGCCCAGAGAAGGATCTCCTTTTGGGGGATCCAGCGGTCGTGAGGTTCCCTGCCGAGCCGCGCTTCCTCCTCCCTCGCTTGCGTCCCTCCTGGGAGCCCGGGCCATGAGAGGAGTGCTGCGCCGCGTGCTGCGGGACGGGCGAATGGTGGTGGTGGTGGTGGTGGTGGTGATGGTGGTGGCCGGCGTGGCTGCCACTATGGTGTCCCTGTTTGGCACCGCCGGCGTGATGGTGGAGTCTCGACGCTCCGGCCGCCGCGCCGCCCGACGAGGAGGAAGAAGAGGACGAGGACGAGGAGGAGGAGTTAGAGGAGAAGAAGATGCGCCGCCGGGACTCGCCTCCGCCGTCCTGCGGCTCGGCGTCTGATTCGCAGCCGTGGTGGTGGTGGCGGTCCTGCGCGTCCTCCGGGAGAATCCTCGGGGGTCCGTCGGCGTACTGGAGCACGCCGCCGGTGCTGAGCGGCGGGCTGTGGAGGGGCCCTCCACCCCGGCCCGCTAGAGGGCCGTTGGCGTGCGGGGGGGGAGGGGAGGAAGAAGCACCGTCGTGGTCGTCGGGGTGGGAGCCCCCGTTCATCAGTCCGTAGCTGGAAGAGTAGCCTGGAGACAGGACAGTAGGTGTTACGCAAGGCGGGCATATTTAAAACCAATTCAATGTGCTTTGTGCCTGAACGCCAGAGGGTGGTGCTTTAAACACCTTAAAGCACCGGTCATTCAGGATTCATAGAACGATAGTTACATACGTAACTTTCAAATGACATAATACTACTTTGGATGTGTCAAATCTCTGTAAATAACCTTGATGTGCTGTTCTGGGCAAATGCTTACCATTGGTCTGTCCCGTCTGAGACACAGGACTTGGTGTATTCCTCTGTAATAAGAATGAACAAAACATTTTTTTTTAAATTAACACCTTCAAAATACCGTAATTTCCTAAATACAAAGATCCAATCAATAGACCTTTAAGTAAGCCCCGCCCTCTTGTCCACCCTAGGACACTTTCCAGCCGGGCTCATTCATTCCAATGTAAATATCATAACATAACATGATTTTTCATAGGAAAGCTATTGGTGTGGAGAGGTTTGTCTATCACATGTTATGCTTAGCTGTGATTGGTCCATAGCAGTTTGGGGAGTGGCTTACCTAAAGGTCTATTACATGATTGAAAAAGTCAAAATAACACAAAAATACGCAAATTACTAATGGGCACATCATGCAGTGGTTTGAGGTGAGCACATGAGGTGATGTATACGCACCAGTCTCTCAGCGCGGCTGGGCAGCACCACGCTGGCCAGAGGGATGCTGACCGGTAGTTTGCTGGGGTGGACAGTGCTCAGGGGTATGCTGATGGGTAGGCTGGTAATGGTGTTGTCACCCTGAGCAGATGGACTCTTCTCCTTGCCGCCCTGTGCACCCAGAGATGGGACAATGAATGATGACCAATGTGTTTTCTTGCCAATGCATTGTTGTTTATTATAATTAATGTAAGGGTGTACAGTACAGTGTTTAGTTGTACAAGAGTGCACAGGTAAATGTAGAGACAATAAATAAGTACCCGGTCAGAACCCTTGAGTGTGTTCTGGACATCAGAGGAGTTTGGAGAGGGGCAGTTCTGTTTGGCTCCTAGGGGAGAGGACACACATCCCACATCGCCCCTAACGCACGCACACGCACACACACGCACACACACACGTTAGAGTTTTTTATCCGGGTTCCACTTGACCTTAGGCACTTTATGCTTCATGGTGCAAATTAAACCTAGACTAAAATTAAACCACTTTAGCCGCACCATCCTGGTTCTGAAAAAAAAAAATCCTTCAGAGGAGTTTGGAGAGGGGCAGTTCTGTTTGGCTCCTAGGGGAGAGGACACACATCCCACATCCCCCCTAACGCACGCACACACGCACACGCACGTTAGAGCGTTTTATCAGGGTTCCACTTGACCTTAGGCACTTTATGCTTCATGGTGCAAATTAAACCTAGACTAAATTTAAACCACTTTAGCCGCACCATCCTGGTTCTGAAAAAAAAAAAAAAAAATCCTTAATGGATGTAGCTGATGTACAAGTTCAGCTCATGTTGGTGGCTAGTAGGGCTGCAACTAATGATTATTTTCACAATTGATTAATTGGCTGATTATTTAACTGTTTCATGCACTAATCAGATTATGACTCTTATTTAGCCATCACCTTTTACACGTCAATCTAAACTAAAAGCAACAGTACTCTTCTGAACTCAAATGGATAATTTAAAATGGGAGTACATATTCTAACCTATGTATTGTTCTTGCAACTTTGCTGATGCTACTGATTTTTGTTACACTTGACAATGGAAGGTTACTTGGGAAAACAGACAAAAACTCTATTGATTAGGTGACAAACCGATTAATTGATAACAAAAAAAAAAGTTGACAACTAATTGTACAATTGATTCAATTACGTTGAATTAATGCAGCCCCAGCGGTTACTACTAGTGTACAGCATGGTCATGGGGTTTAAGTGGTTAAATGAAGACATTTGATCCGTGGTGTCAACTGACCTGTGCGTGGTGAGGCCCAGACCCCTGAAGGGGACACAGGTGGCAGGGTCCTGGTTGAGGTGCCGCCGCAGGGCGATCTTGGCCGGCGAGAAACGGGTGTAGTCGGGGAGGGCGTGGGCGAAGCCCAGCTGCCTCTGCCGGGCGTCGGGGGCGGAGGCCACGATCTCGTGGTCGGGGGAGATGGGCAGGTAGCGGGAAAGTAGTTCTCCCTTGCCGCTGCCGGCGCCACCCCCAGCCCGGTCGAAACATGCCATGCCGGTGCCGTTGACACCGGACAGGTCCGGGCTGAGACCGTTGAGCGACGGCGCCGAGGCCAGGCCGAGCTTGGAGGGGTCGGCCGCGTCCAGGGAGGGGCCGCGCGGCTCCAGGTTCTTCCTGTAGGGGGAGCCGTCACATGGGCTGTAGGACTTGAGCTGAAGCAGCTCCTGCTGCCTCTGACTCTTCTCCAGCTCAACGATGCTGATCTGTGGAATGGAAGCCAGGGGGCGCTGTTACACAGCAGAACACTGAAACAACATCACTCTGTATAGCTTTACCATCCATCAGGGCATAACCAGAAGATGGAGACAATGTTCCACTATAGTCTACTCGCCAGCCCATAGAGCCCTATTGTGAACCCAGATATGTTGGGTACACCAAGGTTTAATGACACAAATGAGTATGGGTCCCCAGCATGTACAATTTTCATGATTAGCGTAACATTTGACCACAACTAACAACATATGCAATAGACATTTCTTCATGCTTCATAAAGATGATGAAATGTATATGTACAGTAACTAGGGGGTTTTAATGATGTTGAATCCATTCCATGCATGTTCTCACACACACACACACACACACACACACACACACACACACACACACACACACACACACACACACACACACACACACACACACACACACACACACACACACACACACACACACACACACACACACACACACACACACACACACACACACACACACACACACACACACACACACACATGGCCCAAATATGCTAAGACTAAGCACATTTGTGATGAAAGGTATGTCAAAACTACTGCTTGGAATGGAATCAGCATCATGAAAACACCCTAGATAGACATATCACATGTTACATAAAGCATGATGAATTTTTCATGCCAATTATGAAAATATGTATATCTGACAGGTTTTACGTTTGGAACATTTATAACGTAAAACCTTGGTGTACTCAACAAACATGGACTACTGTGGAAGTCACACAACAAAATTAAAACTTTAAGCTCAAAAGGCACAGCTCTGGTTAAGATGGTTTGGTTGCTATAGATGGCCGTATACATGTTCATGTCTAAAGAACAAAGAATACAGCAAAACTGATTCAAATTACTTGATAATAGGACGTTGTGCATTAGTTTGTGCGCATGTACCTGTAGCTCCAGGCAGTGTCGCTGTTTCTCAGAGATCTGTCTACGCAGGGCCTGTTTCTCCTTCAGTAAACTCTCCAGACACAGAGAGCCCCAGTCTAGCTTCAGTTCCTCACATCGAGACTTCAACTTAATCATGAACACAGACACACACACAAACAAGACACCTTTGTTATCCAATTGGACACATGGTGTATAATATTTACAATCACTGGAGATAGAATAGTATTTTTTGTGCTAGACTGATAGGAAATGGGGATAGAGATTAATGGGGAGTGACTTAAAGCAAAATGTTTATTAAAACTTATTTTCATATAATTGATCCTCACCATGTTCATGATAAAACCACAATTTTCTTCTACTCTGTTGTGTAGACAGTTCAGACACACGTCCACCAAGTGCATCAATGTTAAGCAGATTTTTTTTTATTAAAACAAGATTTCAAAATATATTGCATACTGTGGCCACTGTGTGACTTGGTGCCCCTGAAGAGTTCGTGTCATGTTTAGTGAGAACGGGAGGAGTAGAGGCCCATGTGGCCCCATTTGAGCCTTTCGTATGGATCAAAGGCCCAACCCACTGTGTTCAAATACATTGTCATGCAAGATGAATACATAGCATGTAATCTGTATCTGTCGGGAAAGTGATAAATCAATGTCCAATTGGTGCTCGTTGGAGACATTCTTGCGCTACTGTGATTCTGACCGGTGGCAGAATGGCAAGTGCATTTTGTAGCATTACAGGCGGTGAGAAGGAACATCGGTGGATCTTTGATTGTTTATTTTGTACATAACATGCAATGAAAGGCCATCATAGTTAATTCACCCATGAGAGTTACAGAGCAGAAGTCAAGAATGTGCATTTCATTAAGTAGGCAAGGCAGCCTAACATAAAATACAACGTAGTAATAGTATTTGGATTGAAACTGAAATGAAATGAAATTCTAAAATAAAAACGTCACAGGTTGAAATCTTAATTTGCAATAGCCCCAGAGAGAGGTAATTGGAATATGAATAAATTACATACAGCAGAGACTTCCACAAAAATATGCATGTTGTCAAAAACAGTACTTTTGATTGCTTTTTGCAAATAAATCTAGGTCTCAAGTTTTTACATTTATTTATTTAGCAGCATCGTTTTATTCGTCATCTTCCAGCGCAATGTAACGTTAAGTACGAACACCAACAATAGGGTTTGCTTTAATAGACACCAGTCAATGTTACGATTGGGATGAGCGTCCGGGTAGCGATTGGGGTTCAATTCCTCCACGGTGCCTCCGGCTTGGCCGGGCGTTCTAACGAACACAATGGGCCGTGTTTGCGCGTGGGATGCCAGGGTGGGGCATAGCGCGTTCCTCTGCATGCGTTACACGTCCTCCCGGTGAAACTCCCCACTAGGGGGAGAAAAGCGACCGCCGCAGCCGACCGCAGGACTACACGGGGGGATTGGGAATTCGCGTAACGGCTGGATCGGGAGAAAAATGGAAAAAATATAATGAACACAAGAACTAGCAAAGCTGCATTATAATGTGTACAAGTAGGCTTACGTTCAAATAAAATGCTAATAATACAGATTTAGAGAACAACCTGCCGCACTTTGTTCATTTTGCTGCAGTTGCAGCCATGTGGTATTATGGTGTTCACTAGCTAATTTACCTGAAGATTGCCTCCAATTGCACACAATATTGCATTCATCACAGGACACGAGTAAATTGTAAGTTGTTAAATCTGTGTTCTCTTTTAGGCTCAATAATAATAAAAAGACTACGGGGCTAAAGACACATTTGGGCAACGTGTTCTCTCTCAGTGTATACATAGAGACTAGAGCTTGGCACCCTGCCTACGACTTGCACTCACTGGTGCCATCTTTTTGGCTTTATGCTGGCAATGCCCTTGTGCAATGCCCACATACATAGAAAGTATGCAGAGATAGAAACGTCACATTCGTTTTAGAGTGGGGAAATTTTGAATGATCTGCCTCAGAATAGTTATATAGCATACATCGTCCATGATCGTTTAGATCACTTACAGAGGCTTTACATGGACAATAGCGACATTGACAGGTAAGAACAACCTGTCAGAAGTTTATCTGGAGATATGCGAGATCTCCAGATAATGATTGGTTAAGGTTAGCTGAAGGCTAGCTGTCACAGCTACGAGAGAGAGAGAGAGAGAGAGAGAGAGAGAGAGAGAGAGAGAGAGAGAGAGAGAGAGAGAGAGAGAGAGAGAGAGAGAGAGAGAGAGAGAGAGAGAGAGAGAGAGAGAGAGAGAGAGAGAGAGAGAGAGAGAGAGAGATTTAACTACTGTATGTATGCTCAGTTAAGAGTCCACATTTTGGAAGGGTTCACTACGCACACAGCAGAGGTGCACAAAATGGCGATAAGGAGCTGAGAAGCACATGGATGGAGCTGTAATGGCAGGGTGTGGAAACCATAATCAGTGACTAAGAGTGTTTTGCGGCGAGGCCTCACCAACAGCAGGCTGTGAGCTCGCAGCTCAGCCATGTCCCTCTCCAGTTGTTTGGTCTGCTCTTTGAGCTGACGGTTGTGGGCGGAGATCTCCGTCTGGGCCTGGAGCAGATCCTCCATGGTCAGGGCCTTCACTCCCAGCTGAACGCCACACAGAAATAAACAACAAAACCCTTTAGTTAAATCATTCTGTACTGTACTTTTGGTGATTTAACTTTTTATTGAAAAATAAAAAGTTCAAGGCTCATAGTGGCACACTATGAGCCGTGAACACCTGCTATTTTGCGAGAATGCAGCGCAAATCTTTCAATATGTTCTTTCACAGCAAACATTTTGTAGAATCAACAATGTCAGATCGAAATAGGTTAAATGCATGTTAATAAAAACATTTAATTGCAATACTAAATATGTGTTGTTTTTTTGAATGGCAGGAAGAGCAGCAAAGAAAAGCAACCCTCCTGAGCTTGACTATGGTGTCCTGACAGAACACTATTCTCCAAGATTGTGACTGTTGTATATATGCACACGATGCATAGTCGTACATCTTTGCGCTTGTGATATCCAGGGCAAGGGCAGTAAAAAGTCATGGTGCTCACCTCGTCCAGTTTGGTCTGGAAGAGACCTTTGATCTTGTCCTTGTGATTCTGACACACCGTGTGGAGCTGCTCAGCCTGCCCTGATAGTTCCCTGTGCTTCAGCTGGAGAGGTTGAGGGAAACGGGAAAGAGTGTGACATTGTGATGGGATGGACAGTTTGAGGAGGTTATATTCCGTACATGAAAATACACTCAAGCCAAAGCTGTTGAATCATGTTTTGCCTGCACCATTATGATTGTATGATGTGGAAAGGTGTGGGTGGGCAACGTGCGGGTGTGGATTTGGCTACTGTGGGGTGATGGCGAACCCACACTTTGCACACGAGGACTGCGTGGTCAGACATAGACCCAGCACCACCATCAAGTAGGCCAATGACACACTGGTGGTGGGCAGTGAAAAGATGGCCAAAGGGAACCACGCACAACGCACATCTAGAAACCTCTACAGGTGCTGAACAAAAGATACAGGACACTTTATTTAAAGACAAATGTAGGCTTGTACTCAGCATACAGATTCGAGGACTTGTCATGGACAATACACACAATCCTCTCCCCTGCCATCCCTGTCGGAAGGGGATGCTTGGGTAGAGGTGTGGAGTTATAATATATCTAGATAGCGAACTTCCCCCATTGAACCAATTCATTCAGTAGCTCTACTTCTGTATTGGCTCCTACATTGGGCAAAGTATGCATACTACTAATGTTTCAGATGATAGAGGAATGCAAAGTAGCATTCTAAAGGCAAAGGTCCTGCAATACCAGATTTGGCTTCAGTCACTCTCTGCGGTTCTGGGAGCTAGAAGGATTAAGAATGGACTGCCCAAAAGCCACCTTATAAGCTTTCTGAGCTCTGAGCAATGACCTAAACATCAGGTCACCCGTCTTTAGGTTGTAAAGACGCGCTCACCAACATTTTTGGATCATCTCAATCTGTGTCTAGCTTTAGTACATAAAAATTTGCACTGTAGAATGCAAAACTCTATATACCACACACCATTAATACCATGTTCAGCTTGCCAACACAACGATATATGGTATGTTTGTAATGTTTAACGTTCGTTGTGACAAACTCATTTGAGTTTCAGAGATTGAATTGGTACGACAAAATCTATGCACACTGTGCAACAGACCCAGCAGTGAAATATCAATGCCTTTTGGTGAGAATGTGCTGAAGGTGGCAGTGGTCTCTTCCAGGATGACAATGTATAGGTCAGTGGCTCCCCTGTATGTTTTCAACAGCACAGCTGCCCAGTGTGTGCCATGCTACGAATTCACAAATGCATTCTTACACCCGCAAATTCCGCTTTCCGAAACATTATCTCACTAACTTAACACAATCTAATTTAAATAATATTTCATTGTGAATTAAATCTTCGATTCAATCCAAGACCGCTGTCCTATGGTTGAAGAGAGTTATTAACGCACAGTGTTGGTGCTAGCATCGTAAAATTACTGGATAAGTGACATTTACGTATAGACATGAACAAAGACAGACACACACACGCACACACACCAGTTGCGTTCAACAATTTAGGTTTACAAACACTTATGAATTATTACTACTTGTCCTTCCATAACATCATCTCCCTGCACTTACATGTAAAAGCGTGTAACACAAAATAAAGTCTCAATATATCTTCAATAGAGTCAGTACCTTCTCTTGCTCGAGGAGCTGTTGCAGGCTGGAGCGGTACTGAGGAGTCTTCATGTAGGTCATGAACTGGAGGTACTGAACCTTGATGTTATCTGTGGCCACAAGGACAACAACACAGAGGGAAGATAGGCAGGAGAGAATAGTTTTTTTTTTAATTATTATTTTTTTTAACCACAGCAGTTCTTCTATTCTGCTGTTCAGCTCATCAAGATGATTGAGGTAAGACGTCTAAACGATACGACAGACTGGCACAAAAGCATGGATCATGGATGGATGGTCCGACTTACCCAGCAGTTGTTGCAGGCCAGGGGGTGTAGGGCTCAGCAGTAGCTGACCAGAAGAATAGTGTGGAACCTTGGGAGGTAGCTGGTAGAAGGGACTCTGAGGTGACCGGTATGCATCTATTTGTTTTTTAGGAAACAAACATAATTCTATTTAGGTAAAATTGCAAACGGCTGAATGGGGCCATGAGTGAGAACAACAACAAAGCAGCAAAGCAACAAAGCAACGTTTATAATGTTTCTGTAGCCTGAGAAGAAAACAGCTTTGTGCATAGCGTGTATATTTTAATGTTTGCCTCTGACCCTGAGGGGGCGCTGCAGACAGTGTCTTGGCGTGCAGCAGCTCCAGAGCGCTCTGGTTCTTCTTGTTCTTTCTCTCGGTGGCGGCCACGGCGGCCTTCTTGGGCCGACCACGCTTCTTGTTGTTAAGCTTGCGGCCCTTGGACAGTAGCCTGGCCCTCCGGGGTTTAGGAGAGGCCTTCACCACTGTCAACAAACTAGGACGCTCCTCCTCGACACAGGGCTCCTGCTGTTTGACGCACACACAGAAACCAAGAGTCAAATGAAGCACACAAACAGCCCCAAGTAAACACGCCTGGCTTCACGACTCCTTACTATGTAGCTTGATTTTAAATTCATAAAATCTAATTTTGTCCAATCTGTATGGAGTATGTTAATACAATAGGGTTGGTTGTATTTTCTCTCCCTCCTCTTCAAAGGTCAACGTCTCATCTCGATACAGGATATGACACAAATTGACCTGATGGTCCCGATACCATCGTTCCATTATCCGCATTATTAGTAGTAATAACATAACCGTAATAACAGATAAAATCAGGACGGGCGAAATCAACTTGTGACTGAGGCAGACGGCCGCGGCTGATAGTAAATGAGAACCCACCCAATAGTAATTGTCACAAACTTTTTCCACCTATCACGAAAAAAGGTCGGGAGGTGGGAACTCCCCCCTCCCCCTTTTCTATATCTGCCGCTGCATTATCCTAACTGCATGTATCCTATTGGTCGCTGCACGTATCCTATTGATCGCACAAGTTTAACCATACGTTTTTCCAAGCTTATGTTTAGGGCCAAGGGTTAGGTTTAGTGATTATAAAATAGCTAAAAAATAAAATGCATGCCGAAAAACTGAACTAGCAGCAGATGATGAACATGCCGTTGTCATGGCCGAGGAATGTGTGGGTTGGTGTACTGGTTGGATAAAAAACAAGGTACACTGACAAGCGCTCCTCTACCTGAACGATTTTCAACTTTCTAATTCAGATAAGTAGCATTAGGGAAATCCAATCAGTGATCATCCCTTCAATCGGCGATATATGATACGATCACCAATTGGCACAAGTGTAACGCAGCACACCTTGGTCTGCTCCTTGGGCTTGGTGGGCGTGGTGCTGTTGCTTTTATTGTCCTTCCGTCTAGCTGCCTCTTGCTCCTCCTGAAACAGAATACACATCATGAGATCAATATAGAGTATATACATATATAGGTATATACACTGTATATTCTGTAAAATCAGTCATGTCAGAACAGAATAAGGTGCATGGCTTACCCTGAGTTTAGGATTTCTGAGAGTAGAAAAATAGTTTTCAAGCTGAAAAAGGACACAGGACAAGAAATGTTACAACATTTTGCTTATTAGACGCTTTCTATGATAAGAGTGCAATGCAGAGATTGCAGTATTTAGTGTTATTAGAGTTGCCAACACCCCAAGTAATTATTTGATCATTATAATGCCTATTTTACAGATTTATTTTATGGTAGTGTGTCAGCCTGGATTCTCAAATATGAGTGAGGAGCTTTCAGTTACTACTGGTGATTTAACATGAAGGCCCATCATCAGCAGCAATACTGTTGTATTGCTGTCCTCCCCCTTACAGGAGCTAACCATATCTGTTGACAACGCCATGGTAACCTCAGCCCCTACGGCGAAAAACCTTGGCATTGTCCTGGACAGCCAGCTCTCATTTAAAACACACATCGCAGCGGTCACCCGATTCTGTAGGTTCACACTCCACAACATCAGACGGATTAGACCCTTCATCACCCAAGAATCAGCCCAGCTTCTCATCCAGACAACAGTCATATCTAAGCTGGACTACTGTAACTCCCTCCTTACTGGTCTACCGGCATGTGCACTTAAGCCCCTCCAATTGATCCAAAATGCCGCAGCCCGCTTGGTCTTTAACCAGCCCAAATTCTCACATGTCACTCCGCTTCTCCGCTCCTTCCATTGGCTCCCAGTCGCTGCACGCACACTGTTCAAAACTCTCACGCTGGCATTCAAAGCAACCAAAGGTTTGACTGCACCTTACCTCAGTGGCCTCATAAAACCCTACAAGCCCTCCCGTGCACTCCGATCATCCGACACTGCGAAGCTAGCAGTAGCCCCACTAAAAACGCCTGGACAACGCTCCACACGCCCCAAGCGCTTCTCCCTCCTGGCCCCAAAACTATGGAATGAACTTCCCCCTGCAATCAGAACCAGACTCACTACCTATCTTCCGCCGCAGTCTGAAGACACACCTCTTCAGACTCCATCTCAGCCAATAGCACTTGTATTACATACCAACCCTACAGTACTTGCTGCAATGACTTATATAGGTTGCCTAATGTATTACAATGTTTTTAGCGCTTCATTGTATGTTGTAAAATGTATTGTAAATCTTGATTAAATTGTAAACTTTTCACCATTGTAAGTCGCTCTGGATCAAGAGCGTCTGCTAAATGCCTAAATTGTAAATTGTATGCCTTTTATTTATTCTTTCACCTATCCTATGTCCTATACTAATGGCTGGAAAGGGCTATTCAGTAGCCGCACCTATATTGGATGTTTTTGGTTTATCCTGGGCTTGCCTTCTCTCACACACACAGCAACATACCTGCAGGACTATTAGATTCTGATAAACCTTTTGCATCCTTTGTGCAAGTCAGAAAGTGTCCTAGATGTGTGCACGGTGGAATCCAGGGCTAAGCCATATTGTTACGTAAGTAGTCAGAGACAGACAGCCCCTCTGAGCTGTTTGGTCTATCCATGGCATAAGCCAAAGTGAAGGGTTTAAATTATACATTGTAAAATAAAATACAGCACAGTCTGCTTTATAGAACATTCTCTCCGATTTCACACAGCAACAAAATAATAATGCAAAAGAAACACCACATCGAGCAGAGCATCAAAGTCTTCAGCGGGAAGTCAAGAGGAATAAGAACAGACAGGCGAAAACAATGCGTGAGGAAGACTCACTATGGTGCGGTCTATGGTATGCAGGTAGTAAGAGACTGGCTTTCCTGTCCAGGACACAGAGCCCCTCAGTGGAGACAGCTCCACCACACGCATTATTGTGCCGATGTCTGAAAGAAAGGGAAAACAAGGTATTGTTTAACAACAATGAAATGTAAAGCGATTTAAGGATTTGTTTAGAAAACACACGATACGTACCACTCAAGTTTCGACTGTTTATTCTAAAATTTTGCGGTGCAAATGGTTTCGAGGACACAATTTTCCCACCTGAAAAGGAGAAAAAATATGTTTCAATAATCTTGTTAATTTGATTTTAACATTGTATACTTGATATTAAGATATGCAGATATGAGATAGATAAGATATGCATTTCCTTGGCACTCTACCTGATGCAAACAATGATCAATACCAATAAATACAATGATCAATAGACCCATTAATCATTCTGTCATGTTTGGTTTTTGCAACTGGGATTTGGCAGCAGGAGAGGGGTTACTTGAGTGGGTCACAAGGTTGCTACGGTCAAAGATCAAGTGCCCTGTGTTGACACAGCTGGTATTATCCATCATCAGTCACTCTCTCCATTTTTATCTCTAATAAGAACAGCTGAAAAAATAAGCCTTTTAAATAAGTCCAGGCGTCACTCCCAACACCAGCAATACAATACATGTGGGTGTCAGAGCAAATGGCCTGGCTGGTGCTAAAGGATATTAGCTACTACCAGTTAATAATCGTGTCTTCCACACTTTGATCAGCGTCACTAAAGTAAAGTTAAACAACCCACAAATTGGGGTTTCTTCAGAGTAAATCAAGGGATGGACGTATACACTCCAACATACAGTCTCTGCAAGCAACATTATCAGGTGCAAGTCGCAGAAAGCTAAACTAATCAACAGGATAAAACTGTGCGTCTCAGTAATGGATTCCAGTCGTTGCCAAAGAGCAATGTGTCGGTTGGTGTCGAGTTACCAACCTTCCTTCATGTTAGCAAAACGCTCCTTCAGCTGGTGATCCACCTCTGGACCGAAGGCAAAGTTATTCACAAAAATAACACTGGAGGACAGAGAAAGGAGAACAGGGAGGAAATTAGGTTGTATTGGGGATGGAGATTTCTGAGATCCTTTTTCTTTTTTAAAGATAATTATTTAGACAAACTTGCCTTTTAAGTATTTTGGACATAGAATGCGCAAAAAACAAATCACGATCTTAAAAGGTATGGTAAATGATTTTCCTTTTGTTAACAAGCTGTATATTGCAATAGTACTCATTGTTAACAAGCTCTATATTGCAATAGTACTAATTGTACTATAGAGTGTTTATTCAGTAACAGGAATCTCCATGTCTCCACGGCTATTTATTAAACAGAAAAGGCATTTTTGGGTCAAGACACAAATTTACTCCAATCTGGACAGAGAACACAGTTAGGATACAGATTAAATCAGTAGTAAATCAGTAGTTGTTTTATGTACAAAATATCACTGACTCCTCACATAACTGATCATACTTTGATGGCATGGTAGACTCTTTTTAAGGAATAAATAATGAAAAAATCAAGTATGACAAAACTTTGCTAAAACCTTTAAGCCTAACATTAGCACTGTTGTGTCCAAAGGGAAAGATATGTGACATTTCAATGTTTCTAAATAGTTTCCGCCACATTGAGACATTCCACGTTTTCCACAAAGCTATAATCCTTCTTTTTTGTTTCGTTTCTCAGGTGCTTTCCACCATGGCATAGCCAGGTTTTACAGTCCAAGAAGCAACTGCGTCTTTCAGGGTGTATTTGGGACTGGCTGTGCTACTCCACCTTGTGTTGGCTATCCGTTCTTTCCATTCTTCTGACAAAAAGTCACCTCGCTCCAGCTGAAAAACATATTAGGAGCTAGTGAGCTACATTGGTACATAAAGTAGCGTACAGCTAGTATATTGGCTGCATAACTAAGCCTACAGAACTGAAGGAATAGTCTTTTGCTGTTTACCAGCCCGGTGTTATCTCTTCATTGTCGGTTGAAATTAAGTAGCCGGGACTGAATACTAGGGTAGGCTTGACAATGACTAAATTCTGCTTCTATTCCAAAAATATATAAATAAAATACCATATTTAAAGTCATCTCTTTATTGTAACCCACATATTTAGAAAGGCTCAAGAATGATCATGAATCAAGCACCAAGAGCGTTGCTCTGGGGGCCTGAAGTCAGCAATATGTTCTTTTCTTTTTGAAAAGTATTCTATAGAAGCAGTTTTTATATGTCCAAATTAATTCTAAGCACTAAAGCAAGCAAAGAACACTGCGAGATCAAACTTACCGTGTACTCTCCATGCTTCTTCCCATACCATTTCATCCACTTCTTAAACTCTTTATCCATGGACTGAAAGACAGACAATACTCAATCAGTCCTTTAGGAAGAAGGAGAATTTTAGAGTTCCCCTGAAATTGTGAACCCATCTCAAGGGCTTTTGTGTTCCCTTCATCAGGAATGTTTATTTACCTCTGCATAGGTAGCTGGAATGTCTGCTTTCTCCACACCATAGTAGTGTTTACAGCTGGTTGCTGCAGCAACCTGCAGCACTACCTGCCCCACTCCTATGGGCGAGAGAAAAATGGGGAGAAAAAAGGATTTATAGCAGAGGTTTTCAGCCAGTGGTCCGGGGACCACCAGTGGTCCTTGAGAGGGTTCCAGGTGGTCTACAGCTAAGTTGGTTAACTGGATGGAAAGTTGGTTAATGAGATGTAACTCCAGATGTAATGGAGTTACATCTGGTTTTGGATGAGGGTCCATTTGGTTTGATTTTTACAATCTCAAGAGTTAAAATATTCATCATCTGAATTAGCTGAAGTCTACACAACTAGAAAATGTAGAAGATTAATCGTCATTTTCATCTGTATGTTTGCCTGTTGTGTTTCTCAAATCCAGCCTGGTATTGTGGACAAAAGCAAAATAAATCTTCAGTTTTGTAGTCTGTGGGGCTAAAATGTCCTCAAATGGTGGTTTGTGACTAAAATGGTGAATAAATAGTGGGCCGTGGTATCAAAAAGATTGAAAACCACTGATTTATAGAACAAACCTCCTTGGGACAAGATACAGAGGCAGTCGGGCCGACAGACATCCATAAAGGCACTCGATTTATTCAAGTTATTTGCTTCCTGAGTCTGAGTCTCATTAACAAGTAATGGCTCCACATTTCAGTGCTTGCTCACTTCTATCAAAACTGGCGAACAGAGCGAAACTAAATCAAAAACTAACTAAAATAAAAAAACTCAAGAGAAAACAAACCACTGCCAAGGTCCACGAAGGTGTCGTCCTCTTTCATCTCCATCTCGTCAATGATCTGAGCCACCAAGTCGAAGGAGGTCTCACCGTACACTTCCGGGGAGAAGGGTTCATAGTTATTGAGTTTTTCAGGGTCCGTCACCGAGTGATTGTACACCTGCTGCAGAATGTGCCTCAGCAGTCCATTGGATGGACGTTTGTTCAGCTTCATTGGCTGTGTGGTCCCCTTCCACTGAAACATGGAGACAACGCACAATGTGGACATGTGAAGATTTTTATCTCCTCTAAAAGTAGAGTCAATCTGTTCACACATGCACTCCCTTAAGGAGTGTCGCAGAAGTGGACTCACCAGTTGGTGGATACTGTCAATGGCTCTGTTGTATTTGTCGCAAAGTCTCTGCATACTTTCAAAACTGTGAGAATACAATCATAATTTAACTGCATGGCAATGTATTGTGCAGTAACATCTAACGATACTTATTGCAACGTGACTATGATATACTCCTGTTAAAAACACATGTATAGAGAAGGGACAGAACTGCAAACAACATTTCATGGTATTTGACCCAAAATGTATTTTTGGGCTTGACCCTTCTCTCACCTCTTGGTGTCATAGTCAATGAGTACGTAGTTTTCCATGGCCAGTTTGAGGTCCGGGATCTCCTCACACACCCACCTACAATATACAAATAAAGGCTATTAAAAACAAAATATCCAGATGCATGAGCTTTATGTGTATGTACAGTATGTTATGCTATGGACATTGGACAATGACATGAAGATCCTGTGACATTTCTGCAAGATTAAGCTAATTCATGGATCAGAGAAGGAAAGTCACGTACCGGATGGTCTCGATGATTTCATGAGCAGCATCATGGTGTTTATCCTAGAAACAGAGAGGAACAAACTTTATTTTAATTAAACAATTAACATATGAGCCAACAGAAAACAACACTTTATGAAGTGTTTTATTCTTTTTTACATTCTCCGGGTGCCAGATTGACAAAGGAGCAGCCTGACAATGTTTGTATAAAGATTACAAATCTCCTACCAGTATCAACAGGCAGGTCAACATTCTAGACAGGCTGTATAACAAGATCAGATGAGGTCAGTAATGCCCAGTCACCATTAAATGAATTTGTTCAGCACAGTAAGCTGACAAGGCTTGTGTAATACAGGCAACAACAAAAACAGCACTGAGCATTATGTTTGATTCGGCTTCTCACTGCTAAACACACAATCCTCCTTGTCACTAGTATTAATGGCATGTTTAATGTTGTGTTTAGGCCATCCAAGAACGCCAAGAGACTCTGGATTAGGCATTCTCAATAGGCTCATTATGTATGCTGCCAGGGAAGCCATTTCCACAGATCGGTCATTATCTGCAACAACAACAATTAGTATAGACAGACATGGCATCTAACCTGACCAGATTCAGACAACAATTCAACCAGAGACACAGAACCCCACCAGGCTGGATGGCTGGGAGGAGAACCCGGGGCTGTGTCAGTCACAGGTTGCAGCTGGAAAGGATGCCGACAGTGGCACTCTCCCAATCCATAGGTAAAAAGTGCTTCTGGAAGGTATTTCTACATACAATCTGCTCCACATAGGCCTGTCAACATGTGATTCCACATTGGGAATCATTGGATGTTGTATTCATGATGTTGCCCAGTAATTAACCAAAACATTATTGAAAAACAGATGACTGATAGAATCTTGCTCATAAAATCAATGATCGATTTCCTGATGCGCTCACGTGACTGGAACCCGGCGAATGGATGTCGCCATGACACTCTCACTTTCCATAACTGGGCACACTTCAGTTTAAGTTGCAGCAGTGAATGAGACACCTACTTTTCCGTGTTTACGGTTGTGGCATTATGCCAATTAAACGGAACGTGAGGTGAAGGGTTCATTCTTTTTTTTTTTTTTTTTTTTACCAATTTATTTATTGATTTTAGCGACAAAATCAGACATTCAAAATGAACAAGTCTTTTTTTTCAGAAAAAGAAAATAAAATACAAAATAATAATAATAATAATAATAATAATAATAATAACAATAAAAATATATCTGTATATATATGTATATAAGTATCTAGAAAATTAAAAAAATTAAAACGGGCAAGATATAAAATACGGGTAAAATGGTTTGAGTAAGAAAACGAACAAAACAAAACAAAAAAAAAGGAACTCAAGCACACGACGCATTCATACCAGGGAAGGGAGGAGGAGGGGGAGGGGGGATTCTGCTCAGGAATGGAATTCCTATATGACTAGGATGTCAATGTGGTTAATTTTTTATTTTTTAATTAAAAAGTGGTTGCCTAATTGTCAAATTTCTCAGCAATTAAGTACGATCTTCCGTTATGGTTAGAGTGTTAATATAATTAAAAATGGTTGCCAGAAGGGTTCCTTCTTGACCTATTGGGAGTGTCCAGCATTGTGAGCAACTTTTGACCAAAGATTAGCGATGCAGACACGATGGACAAGGGCAAAGCACATTTTCGTCACACGCTAAACCCCTTATCCCTAACTTCTAACTTCTGCCTCTTTTACCATTGTGAAAAGCCTTCTGGAATAGCTGTGCCAATCTATTGACATGTTGTGAGCTTGTAGACTGGCCATTTTAACTATTGAAAAATGTTTTTTTTATAAAAAGGCAAATAAGTTGAGGGATAAGGGCCGTTTAGCGGGGTCGAAAATCTAGGACGTAATCTCTTCCTAGCTGTCTGCCCTTGCCTGCTATCTGTGCTACAAAGGGCCAGCACTATCTTAGAACAGCTAGGACAGTTTCATAGGTCTCTCAGTTTCTCCCTCTAAATAGTCATTTACATGAAATCTATTGATGGTCATCGTGGCTGGCAATGCGAATCTGTGGCCACTCCCTCCACTCCACTGGGAGAAACAGCAGGGCTCTGGTCACCCACACCCAGAGCAGAGCCTGTTGCCTGAGATGACCCACTGACCCACTTTCTAGTCTCCTGCTTAAGCACACAGCCAAGGACAGCCTCTCACTGGGGGAAAGAGGCGAGGAGGAGAGAGAAGGCAGAGAGAAAACCGAGAAAAATGAGCGAAAAAAATAAGAAAGGGTTGTGGGTGGAAGGGTTTTTGAAGCAGAGAGAGAAACTGAAACGGAGATGTGGAGGGGGAGAGAGAGCGAAAGAGAGATGGAGAGCAGCCTGATATTTCTCAACCGTTTGAAGCCTGGCACAGGAATCACAGCTAAGAGCTCACTCACATCTTCCCGCTCAATATTGCGCGCCAATACAGTGTGCTCCACCATGGCAAGGCAGGCAACAACACATGTCACGCGCATAACTCAAAGCCTCCTCTTCGTATCACACACAATTTATTCCGTTTTTCTTTTCATGGCTGAGAACAACAACACACTCGTACACATCATCAGAAACACAATAACCTCTTGAACAAAGCCATGTACACCGCGTTCCAAATTATTATGCAAATCATGTTTTTGTTTGATTTTCCAACATATTTGATGCAAATGATGATCAGCATAATTTTCAAGTCATTAGCTGTCAATTTTTATTTCAAATGTTATTGAACAAACCTCCTAATGAAAACAGAATTTAGATAATAAATTAAAAACTTGGAAAAGTGCGTTTCGCACTGTTCCAGATTATTATGCACATTATAGTTTCAAGACATTTTCTAGTTTGTAAAGAACTGAAAATAGTAATTTATTGAATTCATAGCAATAATGAGGTCATATGTACTGGGAAAAAAGCTATTTCAATCCATAACATCTTAACAGGTCAAGTTACATGCTAACATAGGACCCCTTGTTTGATAGCAGCTTGCGTCCATCAAACTTGTGAGTTTATGGAGAGTTTCTGCTTGAATGTCTTTGCAGGATGTCAGAACAGCCTCCCAGAGTTGCTGTTTGGATGTGAACTGCCTCCCACTCTCATACTGTACATTTTTCAGTACAGTCTTGTTCAGTGATGAGTGCCGTGCAACCCTGGATGGTCCAGATGGATGGAGTAGTGGATGGTTGGTGCATGGCCAGTTTGGCCACCAAGTCCCAACAAGGCTGCAACGTCAGCAAGGAGGTGGCGGAGTCATATTTTGGGCCGGAGTCCTAGGGAAAGACCTGGTCGGCCCCTTTAGATCTTTCGCTCGAGGAAGCTCCAGACATTCTCAATAGGATTGAGGTTAGGGGGAGGGGGGGATGGGGGCCACACCATGATTTTTTTTCCTCTTTTATGCCCATAGCATGCCAATGAAGCTGAGGTATTCCTTGCAGCATGAGATGGTGCATTGTCGTGCTTGAAGATGATTTTGTTTCAGAAAGCATGATTCTTCGCTTTTGTACAGTGGAAGAACGTGGTCAGTCAGAAACTCAACATACTCTGCAGAAGTCATTTTCACACCTTCAGGGACCCTAAAGGGGCCAACCAGATCTTTCCCTAGGATTCCGGCCCAGAACATGACTCCGCCACCTACTTGCTGACGTCGCAGCCTTATTGGACGGCACTCATCAGTGAACAAGACTGTTTGAAAATTGGTCTTCATGTACAGTATGAGGGTGGAAGGCAGTTCACATCCAAGCAGCAACTCTGGGAGGCTGTTCTGACATCCTGCAAAGACATTCAAGCAGAAACTCTCCATAAACTCACAAGTTTGATGGACGCAAGCTGCTATCAAACCAGGGGTCCCATGTTAACATGTAACTGGACCTGTTAACATGTTTTGGATTGAAATAGCTTTTTTTCCCAGTACATATGACCTCATTATTGCTATGAATTCAACAAATTACTATTTTCAGTTCTTTACAAACTAGAAAATGTCTTGAAACTATGATGTGCATAATAATTTGGAACAGAGCTTTTTAAGTGTTTAATTTATTTTCTAAATTCTGTTTTCATTAGGAGGTTTGTTCAATAACATTTGAAATAAGAATTGACAGCTAATGACTTGAAAATTATGCTGATCATCATTTGCATCAAATATGTTGGAAAATCAAACAAAAACATGATTTGCATAATAATTTGGAACGCGGTGTAGTTTGACTCTTGGCAGAGTGAGTGAGTTACTACTGTACTGTCTATGGTTAATGCTGTACAGGTAGGTATGTACTATACATACAGTAGATAGTTGGTGGCAACAACTGCTGTGTTTCTGAGTAGAGGGTGCGGCATCTACAGTCTGCGTGTGTGTATGCGTTGTGTGAGTGAAAGTGAGAATGTTTCAGTTCATGGTGAGACTACGGGATGTTGAGAGAGGGGGGTGGGCACGTTCGTCGTTGCCTCTCGCACAAAGACACCACACAGCAACACCAAAGACGTGCTGCTGCTAAAAATAAACACAGTCTGAGCGTACGAGAGAGAGAGACGGCATCAGAAAGCGTAGGAGACTCTCTCCACTCCCCTGAACTGCGGGCAGCGACAGATGTATGCGCATGCCGTCATCTCCCCGGCGTGACAGACAGAGTGAGCGTAGGAAGAATGACTAAATACACCTCTCTACTACGCAATCCTCCACACATCAGCCCACAAGAACGGAATGACTAAAGCCCCCCCACGTCCCACCCCGACGCACATGGAGACGAGGCAGGTTAGCCAACTTACATCATGAGTTGCATCATCGGACGGTGTGGAAAAACAACACATTCCTCGAAAGTCACGATACGTTGTTTCTTTTCCACTGCTTTTGCCGTTGTAAAAGGGATGTAATGGTATGACAGTTCACAATACAACATCTGAAATACCTCGGCATAGAAATTTGCCAGTACTCCCCCCTGTTAATGGAATGTGAAAAGGTAGAAAGGTATTGCTTAAGGAACTGGCATGTGTGTGCACATACCTGTCTGTGTATTTACTTAAGGCTGGGCATTTTGGGGCAATATATACTGTAACTAGACAAGAGGTAGGACAATTGTCTTGTTTTTTCATGGTTTTAAATGACTTCAGCCTTATTACTTACCAAACTAATCTAAGATTCTGATGAGACAAGACAACTGTTTGCTAGTTGTGATTTGGGGCAAGTTCCTGGTCAAAAGGCATTAAGGCGTTGAGATGTGCTGTGCCTGTGCATGCACAGTGCCGGCAGTGCCACAGACATTATGTATGTGACGCCATTATGCCCATCTGTTTCACCATGTCAGATAAGACATTTGGGGCGAGTATGTTTGGTATAGTTTTGTGAAGATGGGTGTGTTCCCTTTCCGTCACAGTTATCTGTGATTAATTAGCCGTAGCACATTTAATTAGCAGTGCCGAAATGTGCACACATTTAGTGTGCACATTTTGGCCGCAAGGTCGTGGGTTCGAACCCGGGCACCAAACACCTCAGAGCAACAAGGAGCACTGCTTGATGTTGTGCGCCAAGCATTGGGAGCTGATAGTAGGTGTTGACGCTCCACCACAGAAATCCATGTCCCAGTAGTCACATTAAAAACAGGGATAGACTACTGCACCCTGGCTGATACAGACAATAAGCCTCTGAGAAAATCTACATACCACACTCAATGCTATAGTAAATAAACTGGCATTTTTATCATTTATAAAATGTTATTTTCAATTTTCACGTAAGAATTTCAAACTGTTCTAAACGGCGTACCCCATTTCATCACTAATAAACATAACAGGTTGTGTATTAAGGCAAGGGTATCTGGCTATCAGCTCAGTATCTGTTGCTGCTATATACTAATGGAATAAATACATTAAAAACACCATCCAGACATCTGTACTAAGCTGGACCTCCTGTGCACACAAATTGCAAAAAAAAAAATGTTTTCACACCATTGTGAAAAACAGAGACTTCAAAAGACACAACTGATGCTAAATGTTTTACTACAGTGATGGTGTGTAAATAACTGACACCAGAGAGTCACACCACACTTCAGTCAAGCAGTCTTCAAAGGCAGAGTATGGAGGCGTAGATAGTGCCCCAGCACCAGATGAACAAAGAACAGCACAGCAGAAGAGCCAGTCTTCATATGGAAGCGTTTACAGATGATTTAGATTTGCAGCTGCACAGAAGTTCGTGCGTGTGTGTGTGTGTGCGCGCGCACACACGCGCACGCACATGTGCGTTCTTTGTTTTAATCTTCTGAACTTCTTGGTCCTGGGTATTGACTTGAAGTATAATAGCACCCAGAGCAGGCATACAGTGTTGTGTTTTCCACATACAGACAACAGTGTGTCATTACTCAGTGGGTGTGATAAGCAATCTGCCAGCTCTGTAGGACTGGAAAATTCTAGACATGCATGCCCCCCCTCCCAAAAAACAAAACAAAAACAAAGATATGACTGCAAGAATGCAATATAGTACAAAAACACCATACTGGACCGCACAGCAACAGAGCGATTTTAAACACTTAAATCCTACAGTATATGCTTCATTTACTGGGATCGTCTTCTGGGGAACTAAAACTTGGTCCGCTTATATTTTTATTTTCCCTCTACACCAAATCTACTTGCTGAAAACAGCGTATCTACAAGCTCACAACATCAGGGGTTGACACTAAGGTCTCCGAGGCACTTGCCCATCGGGCAAGTGCAAGTCAGGTTCTACTTGCCCTCAGGTAATGGTCACTTGCCCCCAAAATATATCGTAAATTTAACATTTTACACTCTACTTGGGTGCGTTAAACATTTCCTTTCGCAATCGAAGACTATGTTTTGTTTAAGTCACAATCAGCTACAGAAAATATTCAACTTGTAAATCAGTGGTTCTAACAGTGGTTCCCATAGTGGTCACGGACTCAGGGGTCTGTGACACCAGCAAAGTGATAGTTTGGAACCAAATGGACCAGGGAGAGAGACCGCTACAAATCAGGGAAAGACGCAGAGGCAGAGCGCCATGACTACCTTCAAGACAAATATATTTTGTGTTGTGTTATAGCGAACTAAGTTGCATACTTGCCCGATCGGGCAACCAGGTAGCAGTCTTCACTTGCCCGACCATTTTTTTTACTTGCCCCGGGCAAGTGGGCAAGTGTTAGTGTCAACCCCTGCAACATGCAATCACAATGTAGGACACAATTGGGCATAGAGCGTGTATATTTCGCTGAGTGTTGTTCGCTCCCTGAATATTAGGGACACGACGGGTTCATGTGGTTAGCTGCGTCTCACATCCTCTGTGGCTTCAATCCCTGCAGAGCCAGCCATATGGACAGGAGATGAGAGAGAGAAGCGCAAAGAGCAGTGTCTGCCTGGGCACTAGCCTTTTCCTTTGAACCCCGAAGGAGCAAGCGCTCCACGTGAACAGGTTCCATATTGCCGAGCTCTGAATGCATGCCTTTCCCAAAATAAGGTCTGTCAGCTGGTTCTAATTCCTGCACAAGTCTAGTCCCTGTATAACTATAGGATGTAGGCCAGTGGTATATTAAATTCCAAACATGGCTCTCCCTACAGTCCAAACATTAGGGAAGTGGTCTGGTTTCTAGATTGCATGGGTAATGGGCCTCTTTTCCTGGAGGGAGGAGGCTCAGAAATGCAATGTCTTATCTGTCTCCAGCCCTACTAGTGTAAAGGGAGGGTCAGTCAGTCAGCCAAGGACAAGCAGGGAGGCTGATTGCATCAACTGCGGTAATGCTGCTGACTGCTAGCTGAGAAAACAGTTTCGCTTTCCATTGGGAGCAAAACAGCAGTCAAGAGAGTAAGCATAGAGTTATGCGGAGACTGAGGCAACAGGCGGAAGACCCCACTTTCACATGCTGAGAAAAACTGCATACTCTCACCACCAGCTGGCTGCTGTGCCTTGCCCACAATCACAGAAAAATGCAAGTCTATATACTACACTGAAACTCGCTAAACAGTAAATACCACCAAAGGAACTGCAGAGCCTTTTTGGTGCTCTCAGATGGTATTACTACAAAAGAATCACCCACTGCCATGTGTTGACAGCATGTTAACAGAAACGGTCTATCCCCTCCGGTATGGTATGCCGTGCATAATGAGGAATAAAGCAATCTGCCTCAGAATATACAGTCCATGATTGCAATAGCATTAGACATTTCAATCCCACATCAAAGCTGGCGTTCGCTGGATGCATATGGTTCAGTCTACCCCCCCAAACATATACACATGCATGCGCGCACACACACACACACACACACACACACACACACACACACACACACACACACACACACACACACACCCCCACCCCTGCTGTTATCAGAAAGATTCTAGGGAATGGGGCAGAAAAAGGAAGCATTCGTGGAATGCAAAGACTCAACCATTTGCAATTCAGGGAAGTTGACATGCATGCAACGAAGCAACTTCATGATGGAAAAACTTTTGAACCCCCCAAAAATGTCATCGTTTTAATCGGTTATAATGTATTCATTTGTGCCAAAACAGTGCATGCATTTTTACACTCATAATGTATCACCACTGGAGTAAAATGTCTAAATGTCCCCCAATCATAATTCAGACATTGTGGCCAGCAGCAACTAAGCAGAAAATGAGTCAAACAAAAAAGCACCGTGGTGTGTCACGCACAGGACATCCCCGAGTTCCCCTTCCAGTAAACACAACGTGCTCAGTCGTTGACATTGGGTATAATGTCACCGTTGGTAGGTTCGGTGATATTTCATCATTGTGCAGAGCCTTCAGACTGCATGACAGTGAGCAGATCTGTGCACGATTCTGTATAGACTGTAAACAATGGCTACAAAGTCCAGATAACCACACAGGCAGCAGCAACAACAGCTAAAGGTGTTGTGGCGATTCGGGACTGACCTGTCAGTCGCCGTGACCAACAGACATATATGGACATCTACACACACAAACGATGCCCGTGTCACACCACCACCACCACCCCCCGACCCGTACGACCTGCCGGACGACCATGCAGACGTGCTGCTGCCATGGGTCTTCTGGGGGCTAGCTACGGTCAGAGCCACTTAGAAGAGTTGAGACATTGAGGGGTCAGAAACCGAGCAGGCACTCTAGCGCTGCTCATGTAGCCCGAGTGGGGACAAGCTGGAGTTGGAAACACGTTGTTTTCAACGATGCCGAAATGTGTGCTACATGTCAACAGTTGTATTGTATAGTGAAAACCAGTGTCTATAATGTTTAGTTTCCTGAGAGGGTTCCAGGTGGTCCTCGGATAAATTGGTTAACCAGATGAAAAGTTGGTTAGCCATATGTAACTCTTGAGTGTTAACATGAAACAAAGGGACCCGCCAGGGTCTAGTTGTGGTGCTAAAAAAAATTAGCACCACAACTAGAGTATGTACAAGAATGGTCGTTTTGATTTACTGTATGTTTGCCTGTTTTGATTGCGAAAATCCAGCCTGGGCTGGAATTGTGGACAAACCCCAAATAAATCTTTAGTTTTGGGCCTGTTGGGTGAAAATGTCATCAAATGGTTGTCAGTGGCTCAAATGCTGAATAAATAGTGCTACTATCCAAAAGGTTGAACACCCTGATTTAAGACCATTAAAGCTGGACTGTTGCCTGAGTGCAAGGCATTTTGCCTACTTCCGGTCCAGGGCACCGTATTTGTTGTCCCCATTCTCTATAGAAGTCTATGCAGATGAGCCGTCATTGGACCAGACCCGTGGAAGTGAACGGAGTTGTCCCAACTCTGTTGATATTCTATGGCTCTGGCTACTGTTAGCAGCAATGAGCTAACAGAGAAACAAAAGATAAAAACACAACCACAAACTCCAAAGTCGCTCACGCTCTCAACTCGCGTGCGTGCAAAATACTTACGTATACTGGCAGCGGCCACGGGTAGCCTGCGGGTTCGGCTCCAACCGGCGATTTTAGCTTGAGCTCCAGCTTCTCTCCCATCCTACTACTAACACTTCGCTGGAGGCTCGCTGTGGCGATAGCTAGTCTCCGTTAGCCCCGACTAGTAGGTTAGCGACCGACCGAGGCGAGCTGCTACCTTGACATTTTCTAAGAAAGAGGGGGGGAGAAAACCTTTGAAACGTCAAAAAACAAACCCGACCGACGTCGCCACTCGTCATCCGGCAAATATGTACACGGTATAGTCAAGTATGCACGTCCGACTCAATTGTATATACGGATAAAAATGCCTGATCATGTCGACTGGTAATAACAACTCGGCCATATCACCGCCATCTTGCCCCGGCGTGAATAAATATGACAAGGGTGGCCACTAGCAGAGAGCAGAGCTGTAGAGAATAGAGAGAGTTGTGCCAACTCTGTTCACTCCGTTGGGCAAGTCTGGGCGGCTCTTCTACTGAGACTTCTATTGAGAATGGGGACAACTGAAGTTACGGATACATGGGAGTCTATGGGCTCGCGCGAGTACATGAACCACGTAACCAGGCTGTTTTCTGACACCCCCAATATCGCAACTCTTTTACGAGGGGTCTCTGGCAGAGAGTAGAGTCTAGAGCCCATAGGCCCAAAGGATGTATTCGTGTCGTCGCACTGCAATTGGCTAGCTGGTTGTCTACTGTATATAGCAACCGCAGACGGCAAAATAAAAAAATAAAATAAAATAAAATAAATGGTGCGTGTTCTATCACGCCATAGCGGCTAGTTAATATTCGCTGTAAACATAGGCTATATATCGAATTTAATGAAAATATAAACATTAAAACCAGCTTGACCGAACAACCCTCCAATCTTCCCGGCTATGGGGTGTGATCACTGTGCGCACCACTCTGGTGCAGCCAGACAGCCTACTAGAATTGGGTTAAGGAGAATTCCACACCAAAACACATTGGGCATCAATCTACCTTGATTCCTGTGACATGATACATGATGTCGTTGATTTCTATCACAGATGCCCCCTATTCTACATTTCACCCTTGAGGTCACCGCAACGTCGGCATTCCAACAGTTAACATTGCCGCAGGTTGTCTTTATTCTACTGCAGGTATTTCTGTAACCCCAAACTTATTTTTTCACACATCACATCAAACCACACACTACAAGATAATTGGACCACTATATGATTTTTAAAAACTTAGCCGGCACCCGTGAGACAGGAGTTTCAGCCGGAGTGATTGGAGAGGAGAGTGAAAAAAGGGGAGGGGAGGAGGAGGAATAGAATAGATTAAAGGAGAATTCCACACCAAAAGCTTTTTTATCTTTATTTGCAGTTATTTATTTATTTATTTATTAAGTGGTCCAGGTCTTATTTTGTGAAAAAGCTCCTTAATGGCTGTATCCCCTCTCCCAAAATAGGCTTATAATGGGGCTAAGGGGTCTAATGCAAGTTCACCTATACATCGCTCCAAAACTTAAGGAGTGTTTTCACAAAATAACATCTGGACCACTTTTTTCTAACAAATTAACTGCAAATAAAGATAAAAAAAAAAACTTTTGGTGTGTAATTCTCCTTTAATGGGATTACATGTAAAGACTGCCCCAGAGTGACATAAAATTCAAGTGTGAGTATCAGTATACTATTAAAATATGATGTGTGAAAAAAAGTTTCGAGTTACAGAAATACCTGCAGTAGAATAAAGACAACCTGCGGCAATGTTAACTGTTGGAACGCTGACATTGCGGTGGCGTTGGGACGGGGACCTCAAGGGTGAAATGTAGAATATTGGGCATCTGTGACAAAAATTAAGGACATTATGTATGATGTCACAGGAATCGAGGTAGATTGATGCCCAATGTGTTTTGGTGTGGAATCCTCCTTTAACTGGTAATAATTAGAGGATGACCCATATAATTTTGTCTGTAAAAATTAGACAAAATTATGATCTTTATTTTATTAAATTCTCACTCTCTCTCTCACACGCACACACTGTCTGCATCTGCAACTTTGTCACTCATTCATGTATAGGAAAGTGAGGAGTTTCCCTGAAAGCAAGGCTCCAGACTTGACCTCACTCCCAGTGGTCGATGACAGAGTACAGCATCTTCAACGAGTCTGATTTACACCGCCAAGATACAAATGAAATCCAATCACAACTCAGCGGTGCCAGATCATTTTTGAGTGGTGCACAATGAGTGACCAAGTGTATGTCTGTCAAAGACCTGACATGATGTCAACGCCTTGGTCGTCACTGCTCACACAACACACCTTTGTTTTTCCTAATCACAGAAAAACTGGGTTATGACTAGGCCCTTAGATTACTGTGCAACCCATTGACCTCTGCAGCTAATTGGAGTCTTTATTCGGGTCGCAGACAGCAGCAGGGCTTCACACTGAAAATAAGACTAATAATCAATTATTTTATTATTTATTATTTAATCTATTAGGGCAGCGGTGGGCAATTATTTTTCCCAAGGGGCCAAATGAGATACATAAAATATCGTGGAGGGCCAAGACTAAAGTCTGCGTAATATTAATTTAATTTCAAGATGAAAGTAAGAGTAAGACCAACCATTTTGACACCAGGGACCTCTAGTTACTCAGTATTTGAGCCACAGAGGACCACCATTTTCCCCACAGACCCCCAAAACTAAAGATTTATTTTGCTTTTGTCCACAATTCAATCCAGGATGGATTTGGGAAACAAAACAGTCAAACATACAGATCAAAAATGACCATTAATCTTCTACATTCTCTAGTTTTGTAGACTTGGGCTAACTCAGATGATGTATATTTTAACTCTTGAGAGCATAAAAATGAACCCATTTTATTTTATTTTTATTTATTTATTTTCATTTTTACGCTCTCAAAGAGTTACATCTGGCTACATCTGGTGGTTTCCAAACCACTGGTTGAAAACCACAGTACCCTTTCACGGGCCGGTCAGAGTCAGCAAAAGGGCCGCATTTGGCCCCCGGGCCGGATAATGCCCAGGTATGTGTTAGGGTTATTTATTCATTAACATAAAAAAAAACTTAATTGAATCAATGTAATCAATTAAATAATTTACAGGAATTGGTTGTAGATTCTAGATTTACTTTTTGCCCCAAATGAAAGACAAGCCATGGAAATACAGAGGGGAGGGGAGCCTTCCATCTCTGATGTGACAGTAAACATGTCCAGAGCAGCTAGTGTAGCACTGTGTGCTGCTGTATGTTTAGGGGAGGGCCAGGAGGAGATGGCACGTTGCCACTGTGAACTCACTGACACCCCCAAGCTCTCTGGTAGTCGAGCTGAGGCCAACATCGGGACTGCAGCCAACAGGGGGATAGCAAGGCTGTACAACTAGGCCAGGCCAACTGGAACACGGTTGTTATGTGGAATCTGGGATCTTTCACGGTGTGTCAGATTGCTGCAGGCTTGTCCTCACTGCCTTGCTGCACGTCTGCTATGCCAAGGCCCTTTTGTGGGTGCACATTTCAGTAAAGTACAGACCACAACATGCAATCTTCAGTAAACAAACAACGCACATTCCTGCTGTGATAATGGAAGCCTAGACAACTAATTAATAAGGAATGGTATGGGCTATATACTGCAGCAGTAGGTATGAACCCACATCCTCCTCCTTCACACATTCTACTACGGATTCCTGGGGACACGGCATTACCCAAAAGCCCAAACAATGCAACACAGAAGACCCAAGGGTGAACTACATACACACTACAGGATATTTATGCTCCAAGTATACTGCGCCAATGCAATGCTGCCATCTACAGGAGACCAACTTTACAGCATGGCATCGTGATATAGAATGTGTTTATAATGGACATGACAATCAAACCTACAAAGTAAGGTAAACTTAAAGTCAGCTTTTAAGTAGACTTAAAGTTTAAAGCTTAAGGCGCAGATGAATTATGTACACCAACACTACACATCGTTTCCAAAATGACTCTGGGTTAAGAATAGTGCCATAGGCTCAGAGGCCTTTAATCAGAAGCAGTGAATATGATATCTACACTAAGTACAGTCCTTATGCTAAAAGGAGGGAGCAAATGACTTATTTTGGTAGACTGTTGAATTCTTCCACAAATTAATGAATTAAAACAACACAATAAGTAAAAGCAACAACTGGTTCAGAATTTCACAAAGGAGGATTTTAAAGAAGTTTATTGAAATAAAGATCAATTTCAGTCCCAGTCCCTTATGGTTTCAAAAAGCGTGCTTTGGGTTTTAGCGCCAACATCACGGATGACTCTTCTCCAAAGCCCTCTTTGCTTATACAGCAGCATGTTTATAATCAGAGAGAAAACCTATACAACAGGTCATTTGGCACAATCAACTCATACAATGGTGTTCCTGTGCTGGCATATCAATGCTTTCCAACAATTTGCTCCATATGTAGGCAAAATGTTGACCACCTTTACTGATGATTTGATTCAAATGGATTATTTTACCACAACAGAGCTGTAATACAGTAATTGTATCAGAATTTCTTATAGAAAACAACTTTACAATGAGAACAGTGAAAACTAGCTCATTTTTAAAGGGTTGCAGCAGGCTACCAGGCAATGCTGAAAGTTGATTCAGGTTGCAAAACATTCACATTCTCTCCCACCCCTCCCGCCCTGACATCATGTTTCCAGATCCACCAGTCTAGAGACCCAGTAGTATTCAGCATGGTGGTGTTTGAACTCTGAGCATTGGCCATGTGTAGTGTTTGCATTTTGAAAGTTGATGACAAAGCTGAAAACTAGTGTCAAATTTACGCTCCTTTGTACAATGGTGTCGGGGATGAAATGGCCAACCTAAAAATTCAAGTGTCACGTCCGCAGCACACTGAACTTGTTGATCGGCCATTTCTGACAGAGCCATACCAGAAGGCATAAATCGGATTTGAAGTTGAAATTTAAACATCCAGGCCCAGTCGAGCAGATCCCCATTTTGAGTGAGAGATCTCTCACGCCAGTCAGAGCAATCGGTCACTCTCAGTACAAAGTCGGAACGATCTGCACGGAAAATAAAATATATTTTAAATCCAAAATGGAAGTAGAGAATACAGTGAAAACAGGTTATGTTTCATTTGCCAGTGCCTTTAACAGAGCATGTTGTTTCATCCAACTTGGTATGCACTTTGGTATACATGCTGGCCAGGGCTAGGTATTATTGGATGTCACTTTAGTTGGACTATCGAGGCCTTTGCTTGGATTTGTATGTCCTTGGGCAGTTGTTTCAAGTAAAGATACAAATACTGGTCATTATAACACATTCATAAGCATGCACTCTGATGGACAAAGAGAAAAGTTTCATTTGGACAAAAAACCCAGGTAACAGCAAGATTAGCAGGAAAAGTGCTGATTTTTCATATTCACATAAAAAAGGTCAATGTAAGAAATGCATTTTGTCGACTAAACCAAACTCAACTCTTGTTATTTTTCCAAGCAAATTCCGTGACAGCCATGTTATTTTACCCCCTACCCCCCTGCCCCACCCCCACGCACACACACTTTTAAAATCTTCGGACAGGTTTTAAAACTTGAATGCATTTCCAGAAAGCGTCTCAGAGAGAGGTGCTGATCCAAGATCAAATGGATTTGTTCATCCTTATGAAACATCTGGTTATCGTGTTCGACAGATATAAAGGCAAAATTCACCACGGATAATCTTTTCTTCGCCGAGAGGCCTTTAAAAAAAAGGGAGTCCCGCAGCAGGGCCACCAGGCAGGCACAGACTGTTGGTATAGATTCATCCGCTCCAGACTGGACAATGATTGAGGGGCGGCTTCATCCTAACAGTCGTCTTAATGACTATCATGTAGGCGATGAGCAGATAAAACAGAAATTATTTAATTTGTTTTCTCCCGTTTGTTTTGTGTTGTTATATACACTGTAAACGAAAAAAAAAAAAAAAACAAGGTTACAATGACAACTCCAGATGTGTGGTTTAACCCAAACTTTTTTTTTGCACATTCTTAAGTGGAGAAGAGGTTTTTGGATGATGTCTGCGTCATCTTACAATTAAAGGATTTCCTTAACTGTGAGGCTGAAGAGTCGGGTCAGCAATTAAATATGAAAAGAAAATGATGTGTTATCGCTACCAACAGAAAATGGATTGCAACGTTGGCCAAAGGCTAGGTATAATCCTACATTTTTACATCCTAATTGATAAAACCAAGGACCCTTGATGTAACCATTTCATAGACACGCACCACAACTTGTCAAGACTTAATGAGGGGACTGTGTTTCACAGCTACAGTCAAGCTATTATTTTGAATGAAAACATCATGAGCTAAGAGCAGCTCTTACACATCCCCCCTTGTTAAGACATCTGCACATAATTTAAAGGAGGTCATACACCCACCTGTGCCTAACAGTGTACATTTTGTTGCGTTGTCTTCATTCAATCAATCGTTATATTGTTATCTCAGTAAAAGGGCGAGAAAAAAAACAAGGAAGAAACGAACTGCAGCAGATACAGAACCTAATTGAAGAAACGAACTGCAGCAGATACAGAACCTAATTGAAGAAACGAACTGCAGCAGATACAGAACCTAATGGCCAAGGCAGCTTTTGAATGAAATACTGGCTGATGTTCAAGACTAGACACAGAGACAAAAAAAACAGAACAAGACACTGCTTTGTCATACTGATATCGAGGAGTGTAAAATTCTAAACAGACTCATTACTCCTAAGTGTCAAAATAAATTAAAAAAAAAAGAAAAAACCCATTGTAAAATAAGTTCAACATCAGAACCTTCCATTTCAATATATGGGGAAAATAATTGTTATATCCTCAAGTAATTATTTTTTTGTGTACTCAAAACAAGCTATTTGCATTTGGCATACAGTCTGCAGACGCATCTCAATGTCCCTTTGCTTTCAGACTAAAGCCAAAGATTATTAGATCTCCAAAAGAATGTGGTTTCCCACTTGTGAGATGTCTGTGCAGTGCAGTTCATAAGACTGAGGGGTGGATAAAGGGACTTGCCACAGAGGACCTTTTTCTTGATGCAGTGTAGCTACACAGAGGGACACAGTGTAGCTACACAGAGGGACACGGTGCGGTGTAGCTACACAGAGGGACACGACGTAGCTACACAGAGGGACATGATGCGGTGTAGCTACACAGAGGGACACGACGTAGCTACACAGAGGGACATGATGCAGTGTAGCTACACAGAGGGACACAGTGTAGCTACACAGAGGGACACAGTGTAGCTACACAGAGGGACACAGTGTAGCTACACACTACACAGAGGGACACAGTGTAGCTACACAGAGGGACACAGTGTAGCTACACAGAGGGACACAGTGTAGCTACACAGAGGGACATGATGTAGCTATACAGAGGGACATGATGTAGCTACACAGAGTGACACGATGCAGTGTAGCTACACATGGAGACATGGCCAAACCAGCCAGTCTACTCTTCCAAAAAAGAAAAAAAAAAAGAAAAGAAGAAAAGACTGAGGGGGGAAAAGATCATATGGTCTGCTTTGTCCTCACTAGTGCTTTTGGCCCCAATGAGGGGAAATACTCCCTTCATGGCATCTTTCGTAAGTACTTTTTAGAGCAAGCGGAATCCAGAGTTTTCCTTTCTCTCCCTGGTTTCCAGAGAGAACAGGGAAACAGTCTAAACTAGTGCCAGTTTTGTAGTTGCTGTTGATCATACTCAGCTATAAGTTTCTTTATATGTGCCAGTTTGTTGTGTAGATATTCACAGCGATTCTTCTCTTGGCTATAGTTTGGATTAGTCTGCAAAGTGGAGAGAAAGCACAATGCAGAATTAGAAAGAGACAGACTTTGCGTATGATGCAAGATATCGTATTAAAAAAAAGCTATACCATGGTATACAGTACATATCACAATCATCTCAACAATGCAGTGTCTGAACCTTACCTTTTTTATTTTATGATACTCTTGGAGTATCTGATTGTGGATTGTCTGTTGAAAAAAATATAAAGTGTGAAGGATATCAACATAATATAAAAAAGTACAATAACTGGCCTGGGTAGCAGAGCGATACTTAATATGCTCTCACACTAAAACATAAAATAGCACTTGTGAAAGGAATATACGTACCTTATACTTGTCTGTTCCTTGCGGTAGCTGTTTGAGCTCGGTGTCCAGCACGGTGAACTGCCGGGTGATGCCCTCTATCCGTGCATGCAGGCCACGGTACTCACTGTACTCTGCGTTGAAGTCATTTTTGTAACTTTGACGCTGCTCTGGGGAGCCAATCACTGTGTACTTCCTGTGCAGGGAAGAGAAGAAGACAGAGTCATTGCAACCATTTCCTTTTTGAGGCAAAGCTCATGCTCATAATTTTTCAAGCCTTTAGGTATAGTGCTTACTTGAAATAGTCCGCCATCTCGGCCGATGACGAAGGAACACTGGTGTTGTTGAACAGTCCATTCAGCTCTATAACCAAGATCAAGGCCACAAAATAATAGGCATTAATTTATTTCTATTCAATACAATTTAAGCGTCAATACATATCGTCTCTGACTGAAGTCATTAAAACATTACCAAACGTACAGTATATGAATAATATATCTCTCGTTTTCTGCAGGTGCTATTTTGGCTATTATGGCTTTTCAAATCAAATCAATTGCGTTTTAAAATGCTTTAGTACATACATTCTGATAACATTTGCGGCACAAGTCAGTCTTTGTGAATTATCCATGTACCACACAGTGGAGTAAAGGGTCACATTTTTCCCCCCTGTCATAGTTATGTTAACCAGAGGGCAAAAACATTGCCCAATAAAATAGCTGGTCAGCAAATTGATTCATGAAAGTATGTACAGTATTTAGAAAAAAAGTACTATTATACCAAATTTCCCACCCATCCACGTAGACTGCCTGACTAACTGGTGAACAGCAGAGGTCTCCAGTGTACAAATGGGACACACACTGATATTTATCATGACTCATTACTGCTCAAACTGGTGACTATCTGGTGGCCAGTCACCCAAGTCATTATTTTAATAATTCCTTCCTCTAAGTCTATACTGTCTGGAATATTATTTTAATCGGGTAAAGTGGGAGTCATAACAGCTGCTGCCCAACGCATGGTTATATTTATAAAATTAATGTCTCACCTGTGCTTCTGTGTGGAATACTGCTACTCTTCAGACCCTCAGGGCTGGAGCTAATCTCACAGGTTCGCTTTGGCTCAGGCACATGCTCCTCACTCCCCTTCCTCTCCTTCTCTTTCTCCTTCTCTTTGTCCTTCTCTCTCTCCCGCTCCTTCGCCTTGCTCTTGTCCTTGTCTTTGTGTTTTTTAGATTTCTTCTTGGACTTGCCGTGGAGGGACGGCAGCAGACCCTTGTCCCGGGATCCGTCCGGGCCCGTGGTGTGTCCAGGGGAGGAGGGCGTGAGCGCAGCGGGCACGGTGAGTGGTGCGGGTCCCGAGAGGACGGAGGAGGGTGGCTGGCCGAGCCTCTCGGACACGGCCGCCTCCTGGCTCTCACAGTCTCGGCCGTTGTGGTTGGAGTCGTTACTGACGTCCGACAGCGGGTCAAAGGGACGAGGGATGTCCAGCAAGGGCAGGGGCGGGGCGCCGGACACTGTGCTACTGTCCGCTATGGACGCGGCCGTCGCGGCCACGGCCGTCGACCCGGGCTGCGAGCCGCAGGCTGCCTCTCTGCCATTGGAAGAGCTAAGCTTGCCGTTGACCGGCGCTGCGGCTGCCTTGCTGGCGAGGTGTGATATTCTGGGCTTTTTGTTGGCAAGGGGGTCGATGAAATCTGCAGCGGGCCGTTTCTGGCAGAGGAAAGGTAATGACAGTGATTTTATAAGCTGGCCCTCACACAGGGGCTCAGTGTGAGGGATGATTATTTTTCTAAAGCTACAGTATGCGTTAATAACCCAAGCTGTGGCCGATTCAAAAAATGCCTTCAAATTTGTCATTGCCATGCACAACCCAAAACTATATCTGAAAACGTTTTGTGCCAGGGACCTCCAGAAGAGAGGATGTGTGTTAAAACATTTTCAAAATGATTATAGTCTACCTTGAAGGGCTCTTGGGACAGGGCAAACAAACTTTGGGGGAGCAGGAATGTGTTGGAACGCTAAATAGTATATATTTTTCCCTTTAAAAAGTGGAAAGAGGGAAGTACTGTATAAGCTGTCAGCCGGAGAGGTCAGAGAGAGAGGGGGAGGGAGAGAGGATGTGTAGTCTCAGCACAGAATCGATGATGACCATGCCCTTTCAGCAAAATACCAGGGATTCTATTACAGACAGGCTAAGTTTGACCTGGCCTATTGTAATGACTTTGGGTGGGGCCAACTAATCACTATGTGGTTGCTGGTTTGCAGTCTGTCTTAACAGGACAATTTAAGAAACTCCAGGGGACTACGGTCTGGGAGATCTGAATCAGGCACAGCTCCTTAACCAGTATACGTTTGGAAGCGGAGCTCCCTGGAGACAACACTCGCTGATGGAACTGTTCGCACAGGTACGCCAAAACCATCTGCAGTACTTGTTTTAAACCAAATTAGTTAGGAATGTGCCTGGGGACAGTGTTTGCAAATACAGACTGAGGGAGGAAAGAAGGAACGGAGGGGACATTAGGTGTCTTGAGGTGAGAACCCCCTTAGAGGAATAGGAGCTAATAATAAACACAAGCAACGCAGTCCTCCTTCCTAAAGGGACTGGAAACCGGGGGAAGTCTTTGTAGGACTGGATTGAGATGAAGAGGCGCCAAAGCAATTATATAGAATGAAGAGGGCAGAGCGAATAGCAAAATATTAAATTATAACTTGCTGCACAAGTCCAGCCGACAAGAGTTGAAAGTGAAATTTTCAATAAACACCCCCACAGTGCCGGGTGAGGCGAAAAATACAATTACAGTGAGTGAGAAGAGCGATGGAGGTTGGACGGAGAAGAGAGTTCTAGGAATGAGGAGCGTATGTCCATATTACAACAGAGGCCACGGTTGCAGGGCACTGACGGATTGATATGTACAGAAGAAGCAGTGGCACTATGCTCACCTGAGATGGAGAAGTGCTGGCCAGCTCTTTGGGTGGGCTCACCGGGTTCTCTGGTGGAGGAGGGGTGCTCTGAGGATGACATAGTTTCCTGAGAGAGAGAGAGAGGAAAAACACACTTATATTCAGAAACACATTGGAGGTGAAATTGAAGTGACGCAGGGTTTGACCTTAGACATGGCCAAAGGCACAAATGAGGGTCTGCACACTGTAGCTACCATAATTGATTAAGCAAGGCGTTCGACAAAGAGTGGCATTTCAAGTCCATCTACTGTACTTCAGACCAAACAAGATCAACAGAGAGACACCACCATAAATACATGTATGCAAATCCTTTAAACAATAGTGCCCCCGTGTTCCATGCCCATAATGGAACGAGTGGAAGAACAGTGGGTAGAATGTGAGCGCAATATTCCCATATTGAACAGGCTGAGTAAAAAGGGGACAAATGATTTTGTTTTATTAAGTAAATCATACTTTTAAATGGGAGATGACGTCGCAACCATGAAGTGACAGGAGTCAAACTGAAATTGGAGTGAATTGACTTAACATTTTGCCTGAAAACAACACTACCTTCTTGAATTCCCAGGGAAAGGCTTGAGAAATGACGAAGACATTCTAACCCAGTAACAGCCTCAACAGACCAGCCTGTTCTAGAACATCCAAGACTTTAAGATCAGAAGAATTTCTCCCCACACATTTAGTGGCAATATCAGCAGCACATGTTAGTCATGGCTCATGACCTTGAATCACATTTTGTTCTTTCCAGCGTTCAAAATGTTGTTCTGATGTATTTATGAAACGCACAGCTTAACCGATTATGTAGAGAATTCTCCGACTAATCTGCCATATAATAGATACACCTCGTACAATCTTTGAACATTCAGAGAGAACACATTATGAAAGAAAACCTCTGCCAACGCAGATTAAGGAATGTTACAGAAACTAGGCCAAAATTATTTGAAATACAACATCCCACCCACTGGGAAACAGGCTCGTGGGCCGCTTTATTTTTTTTAATATATATAATCACGACACTAACCATTAGTATTAGTCTCACAGAAATGAAGCTTCAGTAGTTTTATAAAGTCTGATTTATTGATCGGCCAGTAGGAATGGGTCTTTAAGGTTACAGCCCTCAAAGGACTCGCCACCAAACACTGTAGCGTACAAGAAGCTGCAGACAAACGCACAATAAGACGGCTTTGATCAAGTCATGGCTCATGGGCATTCTTGCTCATTTGGTGTGGCTTAAATGGCAAAATGGATATGAAGGCCGCAGGTGTCTTTAAGAGTCACAGCAGTGCATTGTCAGTAGGGGGCAGTGGGCTACAACGAGACTTGTTAATGCCCCACCCCAATTTCAGTGTGGTCAGGGAGAGCTGGGGTGCAGAAAGACCAAGCGTGCTGTTCAAAGGCGAGATGGGCAGTTTGCCCCGACGGGCAGTAAGGACTTGGGAGGTAGTAAGTAGTTCAGTCAACAACAAGACAGCAACCCAAAAGAACACCAGACTGGCAGATCGACCCGCCAGGCCAGCCAATCAGCTCTTCCGTGTCAGGAGCAACGGGCATGCCAGCAGGCACACAGAATCACAGATACAGCTGGACCTTGGACCGCTGCCATCTCACACATGGATCAGCATGTGCTAGAACACTGTTGCATCACAGGCAGCAGCAGACTGACTGCTGCAGCTCAAACTCAGAAAAAGGAGGGGAGGGGGGGGGGGGTCAGCTGGGAGGCTATGGATGTTAATCAGCTGATAATACTAACTGCAAGGCTCAAAGTGCAGAAGAGAGACTGAGCATGCACACCACGCATAGACGTGCATACGCACGTTCACACAAATAGGACGCACATAATTAGTACACTGGCATGCATGTGCACCAGGGCCGGATCTAGGCATGGGCATGGGGAGGCAATGCACCCCTAAATGCCCTGACTGCCCTCCAAACACGATGGCATGCAATCAACCCAAATTTCAAATATATTTCAAATTGAAGTGCTTACATTTAAAATGATTTGAAACACTACTACTGCTACAAACTAACTACAATTGTGGCACCACTAAACCAACACCATTGCATCATTGAAAACAGAAAACTCTGAGTCAGACCTTTGGCTTTATGCATGCTGCGTGCTTGTTGCTCAACAGCTGATGTTATTATTGATGCTTACTTGCCCAATGTAAGTCCTGTACAAGATAGGAATCTTGTGAGTGACAGAACAAAAAAAAAGAAAGAAAATGGTTTGGGGGCTTCATTGCCTGTGGTGCGAAGCTTCACAGGCGATGAGGCCATTTTTGCCTGCCCCCCCAATTGGGAAATGTTACATCCGGGCCTGATGTGCACCTGGGTAAATTCATGCATTGTTTGTTAGCAGGTGGGTTAGAGGTGGTTAAGTTTCCACCAAAACATTTAGGATGATTATTGGGAGAATGAGAGCTTTTTCCAGAATGCAACACATTACGAGACCGTCTTGGTAAACCAAAACTAAGCCCTGAGAATTGATGCCTGGTCTATATATAGCTATGCTAGGGAGCTGGCGTTTCCTTACTGCCCCAGATCTTGAGAAACCAGATTTTTCCACTGGGAGGAAGGCCAGCAGTGCATGCTGTCAACAAAGAGAACACTTAGTCCACATTCAGTGGAGCAAACAGAACGCGTCATGAGGACTGCAGAGCCACCTGTCATTCCACCAGATAGAAACAAGTCATCTGCAGAGGCAGACTAGAAAAGTGCCCTTCTGGGCACAGGTCTCCACCAGGCCAGGACAGGTTGTGACCTCCTGGTGGCGCTATAATAGGCCAATGTAAAAAGGGTACCATTTATTCTTATGACTTTAGCATTTGGATGATTTGAGGCATTTTGTCCAAAAATGTGTTTTGCAAATGTCCAGCTGTTGGTGGCGCTATCACAAGTCATTGTGAAAAGAGTGGAATGTTATTCTAAGCCTAGTATTTTAGTGTGTTGAAGATTTTATGTAAATTGTCTGCTGTGTTCATTATCTTTACAAAATCGGCCTCCTGGTGGCGCTATGGCATGTCGTTGTGGAACATTTGGAGCAGAGGTTGGTAACCAGGGAGTGTGTGTGCAGAATTTGGCACCAATTGGGTTAACGGTTTGGGAGATTAGCTGGTAACAGATGGACACACACACACATTTTTGCAGAAAAATGGCAAAAATCGGCCTCCTGGTGGCGCTATAATATGCCGTTTTGGAAACTTTGGGGCAGAGGTTCATGGTTGGCATCCAGGGTGTGTGTGTGCAAATTGTGATGTCAATCGGGTTAACAGTTTTGGAGATAAGCTGGTAACAGACAGACACACACACAATTTTTTGTAAAAAGATGCCACAAAACGGCCTCCTGGTGGCGCTATAACATGCCGTTGTGGAAAACTTGGGGCAGAGGTTCATGGTTGGCATCCAGGGAGTGTGTGTGCAAATTGTGGCATCGATTGGGTTAACGGTTTGGGAGATTAGCTGGTAACAGACGGACACACACACAGATTTTGGCAAAAAGATGGCAAAAATCGGCCTCCTGGTGGCGCTATAACAGACTGTTGTGGAAAAATTGGATCAGAGGTTCATAGTTGGCATCCAGGGAGTGTGTGTGCAAATTATGGCATCGATCGGTTTAACGGTTTGGGAGATTAGCTGGTAACAGACGGACACACACACAGATTTTTCTCCCAAAAATGCAAGCATCTGCCTGCTGGTGGCGCTATGATGGGCTCTTCTGGAAAATTTGGAGTAGAGGTTCATGGTTGCCATCCAGGGAGTGTGTGTGCAAATTGTGGCATCAATTTGTTTAACGGTTTGGGAGATTAGCTGGTAACAGACAGACACACACACAATTTTTTGTAAAAAGATGCCACAAATCGGCCTCCTGGTGGCGCTATAACATGTCATTATGGAAAACTTGGGGCAGAGGTTCATGGTTGGCATCCAGGGAGTGTGTGTGCAAATTGTGGCATCGATTGGTTTAACGGTTTGGGAGATTAGCTGGTAACAGACGGACACACACACAGATTTTTGCAAAAAGATGGCAAAAATCGGCCTCCTGGTGGCGCTATAACATGCCGTTGTGGAAACTTTTGGGCAGAGGTTCATGGTTGGCATCCAGGGAGTGTGTGTGCAAATTGTGATGTCGATCGGGTTAACCGTTTGGGAGATAAGCTGGTAACAGACAGACACACACACATTTTTTTGTAAAAAGATGCCACAAATCTGCCTCCTGGTGGCGCTATAACATGCCGTTGTGGAAAACTTGGGCCAGAGGTTCATGGTCGGCATCCAGGGAGTGTGTGTGTAAGTTGTGACATGGATTTAGTTAACGGTTTGGGAGATTAGCTGGTAACAGACGGACAGACACACACAGATTTTTGCCAAAAAAATGCAAGCATCTGCCTCCTGGTGGCGCTATGATGGGCTCTTCTGGAAAATTTGGAGTAGAGATTCATCGTTGGCATCCAGGGAGTGTGTGTGCAAATTGTTGCATCGATTGGTTTAACGGTTTGGGAGATTAGCTGGTAACAGACGGACACAGACACAGATTTTTGCAAAAAGATGGCAAAAATCGGCCTCCTGGTGGCGCTATAACATGCCGTTGTGGAAACTTTGGGGCAGAGGTTCATGGTTGGCATCCAGGGAGTGTGTGTGCAAATTGTGATGTCGATCGGGTTAACCGTTTGGGAGATAAGCTGGTAACAGACAGACACACACACAATTTTTTGTAAAAAGATGCCACAAATCTGCCTCCTGGTGGCGTTATAACATGCCGTTGTGGAAAACTTGCAGCAGAGGTTCATGGTTGGCATCTAGGGAGTATGTGTGCAAATTGTGGCATCGATTGGGTTAACGGTTTGGGAGATTAACTGGTAACAGACGGACGCACACACAGATTTTTGCCCCCAAAATTGCAAGCATCTGCCTCCTGGTGGCGCTATGATGGGCTCTTCTGGAAATTTTGGTGTAGAGATTCATTGTTGGCATCCAGGGAGTGTGTGTGCAAATTTTGGCATCGATCGGGTTAACGGCGCCGGAGATTTCCTGGTAACAGACGGACTGACACACACACACACACACACACGGACGGAGGGCAAAACATATTCTCCACCATGCCTCCGGCCTGGTGGAGACAAAGATCTGTCCTAAGTATTATGTTTCCATGGTCAAGTATTACGTAAGTCATGATGGCAGTGGATGGTGGTGTGTTACAGTCATGTAAATACATACCATAACCCGAGATGACCACTTAAAAACAGAGCCTTTAATAGGATGTTCCAAAGGGTAAGTTGCACAGCGCATGTAAGTCATTCCTCATGAGATAAAAAAATATATATAATCGCTTCAAAAGTGTTACCAGCAGCTGCCACAACACGCATTCCGGAAACCAACACTGTGACTGCACTCCACACCCTCTCTCAAATAGATCAGCAATACACAACGCTATCATCAGAGACAACAATAGCTTTGACACAAAACAACATCTATCATTTTATTATGTGTGCAGCTTACCACATGCAGCTATAGAGCTTCATGTGTAGCCAGTAATGTGTATTCATAGCAAAGCCTTTGGAACCATGTGGCCCATAGGTCAAGGAGCCCATCTCCTGTTCACAAGTCCTCCCCCTGGACACGACACTTCCCACAGTCCAATCTTCGACGCTGAATGCCAAGCAGGGGAGGAGGGTGGCATCGCAATTTTTATAGTTTTTGGCATGTCTTGGATGTGGACTGAACCCCTGACCTTCCAACCACAAGACCACTAAGTTGATACGCGTATCATCAACTTAAAAGTAAAAAGAAAAAACTAAAAAGAACATTGGTTACTCAACAAACCCAGGAATTCTTTAGGAATTAATCCAATATCAGAATCCGTATCAAAAGAGAAAACTAAACGCTCCCACATGTGTTCTTTATTGCACTGTGCTTTGACGTTTCAGGCTTCAGAGTCTGAATCATCACAAGTATGTGTTTTTTTTGTTTCGTTTTCTTTTAGAACAGTTTTTCACAATTCAAGGTTTTCGATGTCCCTTTCATAGCACTCGTATCCGACAACTCCCTGCACCGACATCTCTCATAAGCAGAAACATGTGATGAATGGAATGCCAGCAGCGGTGTCTACGTCACAGCACATCTCCTCACATACCGAACAAGGATTCTCTTGAGAAGCTGCTGGTCTCCCTCCGTGTATCCCGGCCAGTCCTTCTGAATATCCTTAAACAAAGAGTCCTTCAATGTGAAGGTGTTGTCTCGCCCACTCAGGACAGCCACCTGGGAACATCAGAAACACAACACCAACACTCAACGGGTAGTCCCGCATTGGGCCGGTTATGCTTGTCTTTTTAAGATTATGTTCTCCTAGTTTAGTCGAGAGCTCAGTTTTCCAACGAGTTAATATCACAATATTTGTGGTTGGTCCTAGAATTATTTGGGCCGAGCCTTCATGTATTCTTCCCCACCAAACATGCGACATGCGACTCATATGTATTTTGATCTTGTTTTTTAAATACTAGATTGTGCTCTTCGCTAACCTATGATTCAGCATTCGAAAATCTCAATGAATGCAGGAAATCACAAGGTAACAAAAAGCTCCAATCTACTTGTTGAGCATTTACAAAAAAAACCCTTCCTTCCATTCCACTTCCACAGCATTTCTGAGCGATCATAACTACTCCGAAACGCATGCACGGTTCTACAAGCATATTTTTGTCACAAATGTACAACTAACGGTTCTATGATAATAAACAGTAAAAATTTGTCAAAGTGAAATGAATTCAAATATGAAATTCAGGATAATGGGGTTAGAGGAAATGTCTGTGTTGGAGGGGGGGGTTATGGCCACGCTCACAGCAAACAGCATATGTTTTTGGAGTTTGTGAGTGACATGAATTAGTCTGCAGAAGAGTTTGAGTGACACCTGTTGCAGGTGGCTGTCCAAGGAGTCCTTGTCCGACTGCGAGAGGCCTTCTTTCTGCAGTCTGACAATGAGCTCAGGCTTCCTGTATGGCTTGAGGGCCAGCAGGTGTGTGAGGCGCTCTCGGAGTGGCCTCTGCTGCTGCGTGCCGCCCTTTTTGAGTGTGCTGCTGGAGATGATGACCGGCCGGGACGTCCTCCTCGACGGGGCGATGTCTGAGAGGCCGGGAGCCGGTTTCCGGATTTGAACCTTCTTGCCTGGGGTTGAGAAATTAAGTAACGTTTAATGTTATGTTGGGCCTGGAGGGGGCTTGTCAAATCAGCACTTGAGGTAAATGTGCAGAAAATATTTTAAGTGTGAAAAATACTGATTTAGAAGGTATTTGCAGTTGAAACACACCTTTTAGTACTCTAGAATAAGGAATTCTAAGGACACGTGGCAAGACTCGGTCTCATAGTCTGACTCATCTTTTTTGTCTATATTATGAGGAGGGCCGCTTGTTCTAAAGTCTGGTCAGGTGCAGACTTGGGAATTTTGGAAAATTCCTTGGTTTACACCAAAAAGGGTGTAAATAGCTTTGTGAATTGGGCCCCCCTTTAGTCATATTTTTTTAGTCTGGCCTGCGGTGGCTCAGCAGGGGAGCCAGGCCAAGACAGAGACACAAGCCATCTGGGTACAGAGAGCCAGACTGCTATTAACACACACACTATTATGCATACCTAAAGTAACAGTCCTATGACTTATGATCTGGTGGCGTGGCCAATGCAGTTTGATCACTCAAAACAGTCATAATGGTAAATCACTATCATTAAACGTGGGTGAAATTCACCTGAACAGTTGAATTGTAGGGGGAACTAGAAAAGTGCCCTTCTGGGCACAGGTCTCCACCAGGCCAGGACAGGTTGTGGCCTCCTGGTGGCGCTATAATAGGCCAATGTAAAAAAGGTACCATTTATTATTATGACTTTAGGATTTGGATGATTTCAGGCATTTTGTCCAAAAATGTGTTTTGCAAATGTTCACCTGTTGGTGGCGCTATAACAAGCCATTGTGAAAAGAGTGGAATATTTTTCTCAGCCTAGTATTATAGTGTGTTGAAGATTTTATGTAAATTGCCTGCTGTGTTCATCATCTTTACAAAATCAGCCTCCTGGTGGCGCTATACCATGCCGTTGTGGAAAATTTGGGGCAGAGGTTCATGCTTGCCATTCAGGGAGTGTGTGTGCAAATTGCGATGTCGATCTGGTTCACAGTTTGGGAGATTAGCTGGTAACATACGGACACACAATTTTTTATTTTTTTTCAAAAAGATGCCACGAATCTGCCTCCTGGTGGCGCTATAACATGCCGTTGTGGAAAATTTGGGGCAGAGGTTCATGGGTGGCATCCAGGGAGTGTGTGTGCAAATTGTGGCATCGATCGGGTTAACGGTTTGTGAAATTAGCTGGTAACAGTCGGACATGCTCACAGATTTTTGCAAAAAGATGGCAAAAATTGGCCTCCTGATGGCGCTATAACACGCCGTTGTGGAAACTTTGGGGCAGAGGTTCATGGTTGGCATCCAGGGAGTGTGTGTGCAAATTGTGGCATCGATCGGGTTAACGGTTTGGAAGATTAGCTGGTAACAGACAGACATACACACAGATTTTTGCCAAAGGATGCACAAATCGGCCTCCTGGTGGCGCTATAACATGCCGTGGGTCAAAAAGTTGGGGCAGAGGTTCATGGTTGGCATCCAGGGAGTGTGTGTGCAAATTGTGCCATTGATCGGGTTAACGGTTTGGGAGATTAGCTGGTAACAGACAGACATACACACAGATTTTTGCAAAAACATTGCACAAATCGGCCTCCTGTTGGCGCTATAAAATGCCGCTGTGGAAAATTTGAGTGAGAGGTTCATGGTTGGCATCCAGGGAGTGTGTCTGCAAATTGTGGCATCGATCGCGTTAACGGTTTGGGAGATTAGGTGGTAACAGACAGACATACACACAGATTTTTGCAAAAACATTGCACAAATCGGCCTCCTGTTGGCGCTATAAAATTCCGCTATGGAAAATTTGAGCGAGAGGTTCATGGTTGGCATCCAGGGAGTGTGTCTGCAAATTGTGGCATCGATCGGGTTAACGGTTTGGGAGATTAGGTGGTAACAGACAGACAAACACACAGATTTTTGCAAAAACATTGCACAAATCGGCCGCCTGGTGGCGCTATAAAATGCCGCTGTGGAAAATTTGAGCGAGAGGTTCATGGTTGGCATCCAGGGAGTGTGTCTGCAAATTGTGGCATCGATTGAGTTAACGGTTTGGGAGATTAGGTGGTAACAGACAGACAAACACACAGATTTTTGTCAAAAAATGGCCAAAATAGGTCGCCTGGTGGCGCTATAACATGGCGTTGGGGAAACTTAGGGGCAGAGATTCATCGTTGGCACCCAGGGAGTATGTGTGCAAATTTTGGCATCGATCGGGTTAACGGCGCCGGAGATTACCTGGTAACAGACGGACACGGGGACACACACACACACACACACACGGACGGAGTGCAAAACATATTCCCCACCATGCCTCCGGCCTGGTGGAATTGTAGGGGGAAAAAATGTATTCAAGGATGTGGTCAGGGAAACAAACCTACCTCCCTACCAACATACCTGCTATGATGTCATTGACAAATAACCTGGGTTTAAGTGTTACGACCAAATAGGTCCCTCAAGCGCCAATCTCCTTTTATGTTCGCTATGGTTAACATAAAAAAGCCAACGCCAACAGCAGCAGACACGTGTAAAGGCAGTAAGGCACATGTTAGATTGGGTTCACAATCTAAGCTGATTGGATAATCAGAGCTGGTCTGAATAGAAATCTCATACCGCACACACAAGGTAGAGCTTACTCATTTCTTTTTTCTCTGGTCGCCATGTCCCTTACTCCTTTTGTTCCTAGCCTCACTTTCATGTCCCTTTTTCACAGTCAAACTAATCATCACCTATGTAGAAGATGCAATAGAATGAGACCCATCTTTTGTTTTACATTCATGCATGATATTCAGCGTCTGTGGAGGCAAGTGAATGAATGTGAAGCCGTCTGCTTTCCCGAGGGACCGACACACGATTACGTGGTCCCGTCGGTGCCAGGTACGCGCCGTGCCTTCTTACCTACATATCTTCCCCCAGGTTTGATGACGATGGCACCTCTGCTGCGTGTCTCCTCCTCAACCAGGGCCATGCTTTGCCTGGCCTTCTGGTAGGAGTCATCTGTAGCACACACTGTGATCTTGTCCTGGATCCCGGCCAGGCAGTCCAGCTGAATGCCGCCCTCACTGGGGAGAATACAGAGGACAGTGTTGACAGCAAAAGAGTGAGTTGACTAGACTGAATGATAATAGCAAACAGCTTTATGAAAACACGACTTTCAACCGGATTTTTTCGGGGATAGGAGGTCACAAGTCAAACCGATGTCTTTTCGTGAACTTATTTTTAGCTTTCTCAATGAGCCCAGCATGGAGCAGTGGCATATTCAAACTTCTACTTTGTCATTCCCACATCCCGAAATCACCCGAATCACTGCCCCCATTCCTCCCCCCCTTTGATTCCCCTCCACTTGATGAGGGTTTGGCACCGAAAGAGACGGCGTTGGCAACCATCCTGCGTAGCTGAGCTCCATCATTGGGTTTACATTGGAATTAGGGGGCAGATTAGGGTCCAGACAGAGATGTGAATGAACTCCAACTGACCCTTTTATTATTAGACATATTTGGGGGCGGCAGGAGACCCAACCTTTGTAGAAGCAGAAGATGTAAACTCCTCTGCCTCACATCACTCCTTCCTAGGCCTCCAGCCCTCCCTCTGTGTTCCAGCACAGATGGCGGTCCGATACATTTAACCTTGTCAGCGTTTTGTCTTTTGGTATATTCTGAATCCGGCGGGGCAGAAAGTGGGCAGAAAGTGCATTAGCTTCCGAGCTCAACCTCTCCATTTACTGGCTGACAGCCGGAGCCAAAGTCCCCAGACTGTTTCACCGGGAAATGTCTCTTCTCGAATCCCAACTATGACGACTACATTCCAGCAGTAAGCAAGCACACTGCGCTACATATGCGACAAAGTCTCAACATTACTCACAGAAAACAAAGAACTATAAAGGTCGTGACCCGTGACACAATCAACAGGAAACGGAGAGTGTGCAGAGCAGAGATATATAAAACTTAGACACCTCATTCGCTGCTGCAGTTCAATAGAGCGATCTGCACCACGGCTGCCATATTTGGCCAATCGCGTCTTTCGATCAAAGAGCACACCAGTGTGATCAGTGCTTATATAAATGTTCGACAAAATTTTCCCTGATGAAAACTATATCAAGGACAAAAACAAAGACTAAATATATGTTGTGTTTAGGGAGGGATTGGTGAAGAAGAGATTGAGTTGAACTCGGATGCGATCTGAAAACAGCCGATCTACTAAACGAACTAAAACTAAAACATGTTGGTGGACTAAAATATGACTAAAACAAGTTGAAATGAACCCTGCTCACCTGGTGATGTACTGCTGTATGCAGTCGAAGCTGCCCTGAGGGTTGTCTCTGCCCACATTGGACAGGTAGAACGTAAAGGTTCGCAGCTCATTGGGGCTTTCCGACCGTGGTATTGAGATTTTCTGTTGGGAGACAAGAACAAAAGGGGGGGGGGACAAGGAAATATAAAAATGGTGCCCGTCATTTTCTTCCATGATATAATTCAAAAGGTGAACCTTTCACATATACTCAATCCATTGTGTATTAAGTGAAGTATTTTTTGTTCCGTTTTATTCTTGAATATGGCACACAGCTCATGAAAAAACAAAAATCTCAATAAATTAAAATATGAAAAAAACATTTTTAAACAAGAATTGTCAACTACCTGAAAAGTGCATTAACGTACACAGCGTATTACTGTACACATTAATACATACATAAAGTTAATAAATTTAGGCCTGACCTAAGGTTTTTGAAAAACCTGAAATATTTATATTTCAGCATCAAATAAAGTTAATTATGGAATACTGTACATACTGTACAGAATCCAAATATGGATTCCCGGCCTGAAAGGGTTTTAATAATACTTGGTCTGGAGGTGATCAGGCGTTGGCGTTATGGAAGCTCAGTTTTGCTTTGATAGCAGACGTAAATTATTTCATATTGTTCAGTCTTATGTCTCACACCTTTCTGCTTGACCAAGATTCTCTGGGGATTCAAGTCGGGACAGTTGGGTGGCTAGTTAAGCGCAGTAATACCATGGTCAACACAGCAGCTACAGTAGTTTCGGTTCTGTGGGCAGGTGCCAAATCGGAAAAGTAGCATCTCCAAGAAGCTTCTCAACATACCAAAGCACAATGTACTCTAAAAAGACGGATGTGTTGAAACCATTAAGTTTTCACTGTCGTTGGATCAACACCAGCCGACAACATGGCCTAAATCATGTGTTTTGCAATGCCCAGTCTCAACACACCAATCTAAAATAATAAAATAGTACATTGACAAGCTATATGCTGTATAGTGATGCAGATCTTCCTTTTCCAGCATACTTCATGTTAGGACATGCCTGAGAAAGAACTCAATATATGGGACAGGCTAGTCGTGTTTCCAACTTGTATCATTCCAAGTAGGCCAACAGACACCGCTCTATTGCTCTACATTTGCCTACCGGTAACAGAATTTTGAATTTTCTCCACGGTGACTACTAAACAAATGTTACTTTACAACTGGCTCTACATGTCTATCTCTTTCCCTCTCATTATGTCAGATTCACATAGAGTAATAAGTTAATACGTTTTTAATATCAAACTCTGTAACGTAATTAGAAAAAAGTTGGTCTATGTTTTCACTAACACAGAAGCATCAATGTCATGTTGAACTGCAATCCAAACATTGCAAACAAATGTTGACAACGTTAAAACGCCTAAAGAGAACCAGGATTATAAACCACCAAATCAAATTACAAGCAGAGATATAGATACAAAAAAAAGAAACGCACAAATATGAAATTAGAAACAGGCACAGTATATGGAGCCCATACAGATGTTTCTGCTTTCTTTCATAAAGTTGTACATGCACTGCTATCCATCTTCTCAAATTCTACAACATAATAATTGCAATACAGTTGCACTGGCACTCCACAACAGCAGCAAAGCGGTACATGAGAAATAGACATGCCGTTTTCGGTTATTAAAACACAAAACAGATTCCACAGAACAGTAAATGACAACTCAACTCAACACAAATGCTCAGACATCATCATTTTAAGGACAACCACCGGACAAGCATACACACAGTAAGACGAGCATCGTCTTACTGCCGCACGGGAATCGAACACCATTCGCTTCCCATATAGAGTTTCCATGCAGAGAGAGACAGGTGTACAGACATTTCTGCCTGGTTTACATAGTAATCTTACTTATTACTTTCGCAATTATACAAGGTAATCCATAGAAAACATGCATCATCATCTAGCCAAGTATAAGCAAGTGTCACCAACCCACTACGTCATTAGCACAAGTCTCTTACAAGCAGTCACATGCAACCATTGCAATCAACCCTGTCAACTTGGAGGTCCCTCAAATCCAAAGTTCTAAACTCTTCCTCATCCTAAGTATCAACAAACAAATACCATTTTAAGTAGGATATAATATCGACACACATACACTCATGATACCGGACTTCATACATAATATAATGCGCCCCATGCTCATGTTTAATGAATTCAATGTTTTGTACCCCACACACACACCCACACACCCACACACACACACTTACCCTCTTACCTGACCCCACTAGGTATAGTGTTCAGTCATTGCTTTAACTCTTTAATTACCTCCCACAGACAGATGAATGTCATTGTGCTTTTATGTTGTAATAATTGTGATAAAATGGTGGACTGGTATGGTGGTAAGCCAAGAAATAAAACCTAATCTGGGATAGAACCCCCAAAATAAGTAAGGCCCCATAGAGTGTAGAATATTTCACGCTTCCAGACTTAACTAGACTCCATTATGATAATGATGATGATTAGTGGCCTGTGAACATTCAAACAAGTTTTAATGTGGGGATTCAACTGCAAATTTCCTTCCAACATTAATTTTAGCTCCAGTTTCCTGTAAATACCCGGACATTCTTGAAAACAGTTTCCACACATTCCAAACCTTCTCCACCTGCAGGAGATTCGCTTGGAAGAACATTTATTGCTGATTGCTCAAATAGAACTCCGCTCAGTATGGCTCATTCATCCCCATGGCATATCAAAGCACATGAAAGCACAGAAATATTTGTTGGACTTACTGGATATTCATACTAGCTCAACCAGAGCGTCCCATTTCGGCTTACTTGTCATTATTTATGTGAATATTAAGATCTAGAACCTGCTAGCAACAGATGGCAACTTAGTACATCTGTCCAAGACCAACACTTGGAAAATGGCTGGATTACCGTTTATGTCAGCAGTATATTCCCACAGAATGCTAATATTGTGCAGCAATAAAGGGATGAAAATTTTGTTTCGAGCCAGGTAGATTTTTCTGAGACTCCACAATGCAAATACAGCGCGTGCATGCATGCCTGCATGCAAGTTGGGATAGATGGTAAAAGAGTATTTCACATTTTCAATAGTTGTGTAAGGTCTTTGTTATTTTATGCAAAACCCTTAATCAAAGACTTCCCCCACCCCCAGTGTTTACCAGCGTCTACTTCTTGTAACAATCACAGGTCTCTCCTTCTTGGCATCTGCAACACTGGAAACTCCATAGAATACACATAGAGCCAGAGTCTTATTTACTTTAGCTTAGCTCTAGCTTATCTCTGATTGCCCTCCCCTGACACCAGTGCTAACCTTATGGATAGCCAAGAGCGATGCAGACAAAAAACTAAAAGTATTTCAGGAGAACCGTACACAGCCAGCCCACATAATTACAGTACAATTCGACCCACATTACAGGTGTTGCTTGAGAAAATGAAGGGAGTCGCTGAGATACTACGCACTGCCATTAAGTGCCAGTAACATAGGCTGCCAATTATATGAATTACGGTAAGCACTACCAGGCTCCATACTGTATGAGTGGGTCAGCCGTTGTGCTGGTGCAGTGCAAACAAACTGTGCCAGTGTCGTCTTTTAAGCGTACCATTTTGCTGATGGGAGATAAGTGAGATACTGGATGAAACAGAAAATCATAGATCATTAGGATACAAATTAACCGCAACCCATTTTGTCCTGACTAGATTCTAGTTTCCAATGCTAGATTCTGACACTAGATTCTATTTTTTTCTGTGTCCATTGATGCTCAACATACCACCAGAATTATCTATATATAGCTGTGGACCCCCAACTGAAAACATGTTGTTCTAGTGATCCCGCATAAGCAAAGATTTGAGTAAAAAAAAATGTTGCCTTCCGAAGTAATATACTCAATGATTTTTGCGATAAGTTAATGATTTTTTTAAAATAGCAGATCTACAAGCTTACAGCGCGCCTATGAGCTTGTAGATCTGCTATTTTTCAATAGCTAGACCGGCCAGCTAGACAGCTAGACCGGCCTTTATCCACATCAAGACAGTGGATAAAGGCCGGTCTGGTTGGGCGGGTGGCCGGCCGGCTACCGTCTGCTCTGGTTTCCCTGACCTGAATTCAGAATGTCTCGCTCAGCCAAAAAGACTTGTGGATGGCTCTGACCCGGGTTCACAAAGGGTTGATAGAGTTACTGGGCTGAGATGCTTTTCAGGAGCCTGAGCCCAGGTCTCCTTCGGCTATCTCGTTCCTCCATGACCCGCCGCAAGGCAAAACCTAACCCACAGATGTGAGGCAGGCTGGCCCCCCCGTGACACACTGCTCTTTCCTGCCCAGCGCCCACTGTGACTGACACGCCGAGAGGCCGCTCGCAGCTCAGCTCTGTTTACCCAAGGTACCAACACGTGTGAAGCCTGCAGGTGGCCAACTATAAATAAACACAGTGTCCCCTGGTGCTCTCTCCCTCTCTCTCTCTGTAGCACGCGCAGTAACGCTCTCCGTTATGCGAGACGCTCTGCTCCAGCAGAACATAATGCTCCATGCCTCAGCTGCAGCCACACACACATGCAGCTCCGAATCAACATGACATTTCAGTCATTTGACCCAGCGTTCCCAATCTGGCATGACTTACAAACACATAAGATAAGGGGGGGGGTGATATTCTATACAGTAGATTTACTACCATTGGAGCAAATACAGTCATTTTTTCAAACTGCTCTCAATCTAGCATCGCTAATGTGGGCATGTCATCATTAAAATTGGCTATTGGAAAGACAGGCCGGCCGACCGCTGCCGTCCGCCATTAGCACGATACACCGTTTTCAAAGGGTGGTCCGTGGACCACTGGCGGTTTGTGGAGGTCTTGCATGTGGTCCCGATCATGCATTCACTGAATCTTGTTTGTTTTCATAACCTTATAGTTTGGAGAAACTTAAAGTAGTAAGATGGTTTCAGGACATAGGAAATAAAAACATAATTTCCTCATTATCAATGGTAAGTTTCAAATATACTTCAAGCTACAACATAACTTGTATGTCAGTCCCTGTACATGTTCCTGAGTCTGTCTGGTAAGCAAGTTCTGCAAGCCTACAATACAGTATACAGATTTATTTTAATCAATGACTGGGAAGTAGGAGGTCCGGAACATTCACAGAAAAGGATGACTCAACCATTTCCTGTTTGAGTCATCATTAATAGGAAATGTGCACATATGATTATACGTGTCTGCTCCCTCATAAAACACACACCTGTGTGAAGTAGCAATGCTGCAAACGAATATTACATATTTGAAAGAGTATTTGAATGTAAAAAAAAAATAATTTAAAAAAGATATACAGTATAGTAATAAGAGATTCTGGGCCACGTACAATTAAAAAATAAATAGGCCATTAAGATAATTATCATTAATTTGATCTGACAAGACTCAAGATAGGGCATCTCTCAGCAACAACCCCTTCAGGACCAGAGCATTATAGAGAAAGAAATGTAACATTTTACTGCATATTGCGCTGAAATATTTCATATTGAAATTGTACTGTATACATTCGCTATTCAAATATTTCTAAATTCGATCTAACCCATATACCCCAAATAAGAAGAAAATCACATCCGAGTGAAGTGAGGGGCACTCTTCTACATCAGATTCAGTGCTCAATCGATCAAATCAACACAAATGTCAACCTGGACAATCACAATTTGTGTCTTCACTTTCGCAATTTGTGACTTTTCAGGCATCAATTTGGCAATGCCTGTGTTCTCACACACATGCACAATCATAACAGTGGTCTCCAAGTTCACAATCAGTTGAAAACCACAAGTTCTCTATGAATCAGACAACCATATATAGGCTTCCCACTGCAGTTACACCCAAATATGTCATCACCCCATCTCTCTCACACACACACACGTACGCACGCGCACGCACGCGCACGCACGCAGCTTCTTGTGCGAGTTGTGTTAACAAACAGAAATGGTACTAGACTAGTAGTGGCCAATGTAGTGTGCCCCAGTGCCCCATAAGGCATCACTGGAAAAATGATGGTGTGACTGCGGTCACGGTACAGACTGACATGAGGACGGATAAAACAAATCATGACACAGCGGCTGGGAGCATTTGTAATGTAGGAGCAGCAAATCCTACATCCTCTGCCATTTCTGTTGTTACTACGGCGTGGTTCAAGTGAACACAATAACGCCGGCCAATTTTATTGCCGTTTTATTCGTTTAAGAGAGAGAGAGATTCACAGGCAGATGAAGCAACAGAGGCACAGGGCAGTGCCAGTGACTCAGTCGACTCGCTGACTCACTTTGAAGAGGATGGTGAGAGTCAGGGGGGGGGGCTGGTCTGTGGGCTCAGGCCATGTTTACCAGCAGGTTGGAGTCACTCAGCGTGGCGTGTCACCTTGTTCTTATTCACTACTATGCTACCGTGTCACTTTGCACGTATTCAGACAAATAGACAAGGATAGAGTCCATTTGGAAGGAGAAAATGTGCGCTCGATGCTCAAATGTGGATCAAGAATCGACCCAGCTAATTAGCAGTGAACCATTTTCACAGTGGTGAAGTCATTATTTCTGTAGGTTTTGATCAATCTGCCATAACAAGCTCCTTGCTACGGTGCAGCAAGGGCTGGGGTGGTTATAGCTAAAATACAGTTGAGAGCTTATTGAATAAAATGTAGCATCAACTGAAAAATGTTTTTCCTTTTTTTCGGCATTGTTTATGATGAAAGAGTGCAAGTTTGAGGATGTGACAGGAAGATGTGACAAGACAGTTCATCTATTCGCACGACATGACGGATGTAGTTCTACCAAGCAATGAGCAGAGACGGCTGAGGTTTCATATTCATTAACTTCTATTTGTCATGTTGAGCTCAGAGGAGCATCGGGGCACAATGAGAGGTTTGGAAACGGCACAAAATGGAGAGCGAACATGAAGTTGCTCATAGAATCAGTAAGCAAGAGAGGCATTTTAATGTCCTGAAATATAGAACAGACCAGATCACACCCTAAGGCTTCAATTCAGACCTGAAGGTCCTACTGTGGAAATGCAGAGAGGGAAGAGGGCCCTCCGAGCAGCAGACTGTTCTGTCCTGTGACTCCAAAGGGCTGTCTACGCTTAAAACGTCACGGCAAAGTGTTACCGTTAACCAAAACCACCGTCTCCCCTATGTAAAAGGACAAAAATAATCACCCACATAAAAATGTGTGACACTTGGTCGAAGCAGGGATGTGCATGGCACACTGGCACAGTGTCTGACTGTCTGAACAGGTACTGTATTTATCCACATTTTTAGAGCAACATTCACCCTTCTTGCAGCTGTTGTGAAGGTTAATAGAAGACAGACAGAAAAAAGACTGAGTATTCTGTATCAGAAAATCAGATGACAAAAAAATAAACAAAAAACAGAAGGGAACGGGCTGCAGCCGTGCCCCCGCTCCACTCATCCACGACCCTCATTATGACAAATTCTCCAAGTGGATTCTAACAGGCTGTCCAACATGGCCCTGCTTGGCTGTGCTCGGGGCCCTCCTCATCCCCTCATTCTGCATGGTATCCTGCAAACAATGCCTTCTTTTCAAGCCCAGGGCTGAAGGAGAGGACTAGGACACTCGCCACAGCTCCTCTAGTCCTTTCTGCAAACGCCATAATTAATGAAACATGAAGCGAGGGAGAGAAACGGAGAGAGAAAATAGTGAGAGACTTAATATTTGAACACTAGTAGCTCATTAGTAAAAAACACGGAATTACTGTGCAAGGGAGTATTTAGGTTGAACCATATGCACTGCAGTGGACAAAATGTATAGGTGGTAGATGTATTCTGCTACGTTTCCACCATGCAACATTTTTGGCAACTTACTTTAGCCATGATCACCTAAAAGAGATTTGCCATGTGCCTCATTAGGAAAATGAGGGTACGTTATTCCTTCCATTTTTCTTTGACTTCAACTTCTGAATGACTTCCAACAGCATAATTCTGTTTGACAGGATGCAAGGAAAAACAGATTGATGGGTTTGTTGGGTGTCAAGGTGATTGGATGCTGTCCCATTATGCTGCATACGGCAATGGAGTCATTTTGTATATCACTGAATCATAACTGCATTATCACTGACTGAATGAAGAGTGAGTACCAATTGGCTTTTCGTGCAGAAATAATGCAGATTATAACCTGCAATCAGGACTAAGATGTTATGAATATACTGTATCAGCACCCTACTGTCTATTTCCCAAAATGCTAAGAGCAGCATTTTCTCCCACATAGGAGTAACAAGGGCAGATATATTTGCTTAATTCACTTTTCATAGAACTGACACTGCTCTGTGCTCTATAGTTCACACAACATGATAAACCTAAACACCACATGCGTCATGTTGCACCGTTTGGCTTCTGGATAAAAATACTATTATTCCCAAATAAACAAAGGTTATGTTTTATTTTGGCAATTAGTCCATGCTGGCATTGATTTCAATGGCCTCCATTCTGTGATGCAACTCCCCTGTAAAGGGTAGAAGATTATTTACTCCAAATGGTCTCAATAAGGGGATGGCTATAAATCTCACAAATCTCTCTCTCTCTGCATGTTCAACTGTTTCTCAGAACACATGCACGACATGAGTATATGACATTTACCCATCTTACTCCTGTAAGACAACATATTTAAATACACAGCTGTTCCAGTTAATGGTCCCGTTTATATGAACCTTGCTGTATCATATTAATTGGTCCTCATAGCAGGATAATTAGTTATTTGCAGAATTACATTCCTTCTGGCTGCCAATCACGATGTGCTCTTCAGCTACAAGGTGAAAGTTTTTCAGTACAATTGGTTGGGTGAGGCTCACACTATGCCATCCAGTTCTGTACCTCAGTGTGCCGTAGCATTCCACTGAACTAAAAAGCAACAGGTCTGTATCCACTGTCAGCTTTCTTCAGTCACTACAACTTGATTATTCAATGCTTCAAGGAAGAATACCACCCTTCTACCATCTGATCGCTACAGATGTTTTTTTTCCCCCCACTTCTTATTTTGTTTAATGGGACAGTTTGTTTGTGTGTGCGCACATGCATATTCCCATTTTATTAGTCAGTAAACACTAGAAGAGGTGATAATCCAATCACACAGAAGGTTTATGTCATATGTGGGGCTTTCAAAATAATAGCAGTCTGTTTAAAAAACTGAATAAAGCCCAAAATCCTTATAGTGGTTTTATTTCCATGCATTGGGAACACTGCACATCATATTTTAAATCAAAACATGAAGAAAAAAGCAGAAATTATTTAATTACTTGAGACAGAAAATGAAGAAAAATGAACTTTGGGCTTTTCAAAAAAATAGCAGTGTCTGCACTTTACTTTACAAACTCAAATATTTACTGTATTAACTGAAAAATATCCAGGATTCAGCATTCCTGTGAATCACTAAACTAATATTTAGTTGTATAGCCACTGTTTTTGAGAACCGCTTCACATCTGTGTTGCATGGAGTCGACCAACTTCTGGCATCTGTGATCAGGTATTCCAGATTTGACAACGTCCATAATTCCTCTGCATTTCTTGGTTTTGCCTCAGAAACAGCATTTTTAATGTCACCCCACAAGTTTTCTATCAGATTAAGGTCCGGGGATTGGGCTGGCCACTCCATGACTTTAATTTTGTTGGTCTGGAACCAAGAAGCTGCTCGCTTACTGGTGTGTTTGGGGTCGTTGTCTTGCTGAAACACCCATTTCAAGGGCATTTCCTCTTCAGCCTAAGGCAACATGACCTCTTCAAGTATTTTGATGTATCCAAACTGATCCATGATCCCTGGTATGCGATAAATAGGCCCGGCACCATAGTAAGAGTATCAGGATGCTTGCACCACAATGCTTTACTATGGGGATGTTTCGCTTACTATGGTGCCGGGCCTATTTATCGCATACCAGGGATCATGGATCAGTTTGGATACATCAAAATACTTGAAGAGGTCATGTTGCCTTAGGCTGAAGAGGAAATGCCCTTGAAATGGGTGTTTCAGCAAGACAACGACCCCAAACACACCAGTAAGCGAGCAGCTTCTTGGTTCCAGACCAACAAAATTAAAGTCATGGAGTGGCCAGCCCAATCTCCGGACCTTAATCTGATAGAAAACTTGTGGGGTGACATTAAAAATGCTGTTTCTGAGGCAAAACCAAGAAATGCAGAGGAATTATGGAACGTTGTCAAATCTGGAATACCTGTTCACAGATGCCAGAAGTTGGTCGACTCCATGCAACACAGATGTGAAGCGGTTCTCAAAAACAGTGGCTATACAACTAAATATTAGTTTAGTGATTCACAGGAATGCTGAATCCTGGATATTTTTCATTTAATACAGTAAATATTTGAGTTTGTAAGGTAAAGTGCAGACACTGCTATTTTTTTGAAAAGCCCAAAGTTCATTTTTCTTCATTTTCTGTAAAGTAATTAAATAATTTATGCTTTTTTCTTCATGTTTTGATTTAAAATATGATGTGCAGTGTTCCCAATGCATGGAAATAAAACCACTATAAGGATTTTGGGCTTTATTCATTTTTTTAAACAGACTGCTATTATTTTGAACACTACTGTATGTGGGCTTTCAGGAAAAAAATACTGAGTATTGTCTACATAAAGTGCAAAAAGGAAAAGCATAATCATTTGTGAGTTTGCCACTATGTAGAAGAAACAAGACTGCAGTGTACTGCACTGCACCTTGATATTGTCCAAAAATAAAATATCAGCGGTATACAAGGTATGGTTCAGATTAAAATTCAGCTTCATATGTGACCAAAGTGGTTGAAATTTTGAGTCCTGCAGGCATTTGAGTGTATGGAGAAACAAGTGTACATCAAAGCATCGAATTCAATGCATACAATGTTGTTCTCCTAACTAAATTACCGGTAAATAACTGTAATTTCAATGCACTGCAGTATCAGTGCCACATACAGTTCAGTAAATGCCAGATCTTAGATAGCTGCCATGTCTGTTTTTTAGATAGAACAATGGGGGCAACTAATTTCAGGTTGCGGACTCGATTGATCAAAATGTTTTTGTTTCCTTTTGGTTGTACATTGTACGTCCAGGTACGAAAGCTTACATTGCTGAAAGGTACGAATGCTGTCAACAGTATTCGGGCAGTGGCACCTGACTGGTCCATACAGTATACATGATAGCGCCTTTATCCAATACGCTTCACAAAGTACACTGCACCAGGGTTTGAACTGGCAAAGTGTGAAATTCGGTATATCGTCCTTTTTATTGGATTGTCTATACATTGATGAATGCACTAGCTGATCGGCTAGCAGGATTTAGGAAATATTTTAAAGATTTTCTTATCGCCTTCCCATTAACATGTTATGGCAGCCAAAAATGTACATTTTTCCTCATGCTTTAAGTACCATGTGACATACCAAACTTTAGGGTTTTATGATTATGAATCCATTAGTTTTGCACAATAAAAACACTCCTTGGGCCATAGCCACTTGCCCTGATCACCTTTGTGCTAACCTCATAACATGACATCTACAGGTATGTCCGTTATTTTTTTTCCAAATGTTAGCATTTTTGTGACAAGAGTCACAAGATCCCCCCCCTCCCCTTTACCAAAACATAGATTCAAATGATAAAATTCCCTCTTATAGAGAAGGAAATACATTAGGCCAATATGTTTGCCTTTAGTCTCCAACAAGGTCTCCTACTGTATTTTATCCAGTACAATACTGGCATGCAGGTGTGAGAAGATATAAGTGGGGCGCTCATGGGCGCAGTAGGTGGTTACCTGCTCCCTCCATTGTGTTTGACACACAATGGCAGCTTCTCCAGTGGGGCAGTATCAAGGGAAGAGAAAGCTGCTGACACATAACTGGATGTGAATATAAATAAATGTATGCCAGGCCAAGGGGGGGATAAAGTTGTGTGTATTCTTCTGTCTGCTGCTATTATCGCTAACTATTACAAATATACCAACTGGCATCACATTTCCTGCGCATGCTGTAAAGCAGGTCAAATAATTCAATAGAATATATTTGAGAGTGGAGCTATGTGGCTGACCTAGCAACTAGTAGGCACCTCAGAAACACAATATTTCAGTACACAGTAACAGTTATCTGGTGAGATTGAGAAGAGAACTGGGCGAGGACTGAGGAGGCCAGGGGGAGAGTTGTGGAGAATATTGTTGAGCAGGTGTATTTATTGCCAGAATTTTATTTATCCTGCATCAGAAAATGAAGAGATTTGCGGCATACGTACTGGGAACGTTTCAACCCATCAACATTTACATTTATATCATTCTCAACATTTACGTTGATATCAGAATTACAGATATTAATTCAAACATTACAGGTTACTGCTACGATTGTTGGGACATCTATAGTCTCCCTTGCGCTGTGATCACATGAACGAATACATTCCTGACAGCTAGAATGACAAACACAAAGACGAAGTATCATCCTGAAGGAATTCTATTTATTGATGAGCCCAATGAATGTCGACTCGCTTATTATCCAGCCATTACATGGCTACTTAATATAAATTAATACATTAACCTAAAATAACAATAAAACGAGGTTTCTCCTCAGACCAATGAAAGTATTCGATCAGTGTCAAGTACTGGCACTGACCAAATAGAAAGCAACCATAACTGCATTGTCTATTTCTCGCTTCGCATGTCATCAAAAGCAAGTGTAGATGTAAATCAGAATCGAGCATTCAACAAAGCAGTATAAAACTGATTGCATTGCAATTAGTTGTATGCAATACTGCAATTGCATTTAATAATATTTCATACATGGCTGGACAGGCTGAATGGCAGTGTGCGACAGCTTAAAAAAAATGACCTGGGGCAAATTTTGAGTTTGAAGCACATCTATGGCTATAGTTTATAGTTTGACACCACTGGGTTAGAATGTAAAGCAATTATGGATTAGGGTTGGGATGCAACCTAACAGTCCCCTGTTAAACCTTGTGTGTCCGTCCACAGTCCACGCTCCACACTCCACATCAGAAGGAACTCCAATGTTCATATTTGCACTCTTTTGCATAGTTGTCTATTTGAATAGGTGTCCATGTTTTCCATGATAATATACATGACCGGTGGTCAAACAGAAAGTCCCCTCCATTAGCGTCAATTACTCAATTTGAAAGAACCACAACTAGGTTTGCCCTCGGCAGATAGGTAGGCCTATGTCCACACCACAACAAAAAGAATACCTGAGGCTTTTTTCTTTAAATTTCATCCATCTTAGATAGAATGTTCATAAAAGAATGATAATTTTTTATGTTTGGCCTCTGTCTGATTCAAACAATGGCCATACTTGTATATAAGCAGAGATACCAACTAGAAGTACCCCGTCTCCTTGGTTGTAAACTGGATGCCAATAAGCGCTCTGAGACTGTGTGTCACCCAGTGTATATTGTACAGTGAGGCGATACACAATACAACTTGTTTAGATGCGAGTAAATTCCTTACAGAAGTGGAAAAGCAGTGCTCTGTGCACGCACGCGCCACTGTCTGGTGAGATAACTCCAGGCCAGTAGAGCTGTGCGTCAACTCCAGGCCAGTAGAGCTGTGCGTCCTCTTCCCGATCTGTGCAGATGTAATTGCAGTCACGGACATGGCTGCCAGAAGGAGAGGAAATCTAATCCGGTCAGTGGTCGCTACAGCAGATAAAAAACTAATAGGACTCACTTGCAGTGCATGGTTGTAATGCTGCTGCAGCCTTGGTCTGCCAGGCCTAAGGCCTGTACGTCTGTTTGTCCAGACGCGTGTGCGTGTGGTTATTATAAATATACAGTATATACATATGCCGGCAGGCCATGTCGTCTCACTCATGTCACTGTGACTCAGCCATATGACCATAGAAGGAGTTCCCAGATCAGCTACACCCAAATGTGTCTTGTCTAACCTTAATGTGTCGTAACAGGGAGAGGTCCTCTGTTACTCATATTTGCACATAGGTTTACTTATTGAATGACACATTGGCACTTAATTGTGTGCAATAACTCGGAAGACATGAGGAAGATGAATCCCATCATCCCACACACACAGTGCATAATTGTACCGTTTTACATTTATGATTAAATTGAAATGTTATTTTTCTATCTCATGATTAACTGTGGGGCCTTTTTTGTGATCCTTTTAGACCAAGTGAATGTACTCATTTGCATTTCGGTCTAATAAAGTTGATCAATCATACAGCTCTACAAAACAACATTGTATAATTGAAAGCATTTCTTCTCCTCATCATTTCCCATGATTTTTAATCTACTTTGAGTCAATGACACTATGCTGACAAAGAGACGGCGACAGAAAATGACCTTACCCCTTGGTTTCCAGTAAATCGAATCAACGGCTGTGACGACAGACCCTGAAAGAGAAAAGAAATAAGACCATTACTATTTTATTTACACAAAGATATTTGAACACTTTGTTTGGATTGAATGAATGCCATGGAAAGGATTCTTTGTTGGCCCTTGGTTAAACTACTTTAAAACAACACAGATATGCATGAAAGCAGCAGTTTACCTGCTCAAGTATCGGTTATTATGCGTGCAGAGACCAAAAGCACAGTACATTATTTCCGTAGGTTTACATTTTAGCTTAAGTGTGCATTACTGTACTTTATGACTTTACAATGGTTTAAATCAATTCACCCAGCAGCTTTCTCACGGGAAAGACACTCCTTTTACATATTGTAAATATGTTCAAGCAGACCAGACAAGAGAAAAATCACAGGGTAAATTATATCACACTTGGTCAGATACTACACTATTATGTACACAGAAGGATGACCCATAAGGGTGAACTTTTACACCCTTCTTCCTAGGTGAATTTGCCAAATTATAGTATACCTCTGTAATATTAAAAGCATTGCAAGGAATATCTGAAATTCACATTAGCGTAATTCAGAGTGATACTGTTGGAGCGGCCAAGACCACTGCGAAGATCCATCACTCCGCCAAGATAGGTTGGTCTCACTTTCAGAATTCAGATCCCTGACCCCTGCCTTACTTTTATCCATAAAATAATCCCCTACATGGTACCATGGGACAGAAATGCAAAGAAACCAATAAGTAGTCGTCCTAGCATAGCAAATTTATCACAAATTATCTGTAGGCTGGCACAGAGCAAGACAGAAGACAGACTGGATAAATCTGTAGAAAAACACAGTAGTTGTGTTGGTGCAAAGCCACCCAACCCAAAACGTGGCACTCGCAGTGCTGACATTTTTCAAATATTTTTAGCCGTTAGTAGCTCCCAGATGAGGCTCACATACTGCAAGTCTAGTCGACTTGAGAGGGACCACAGAACAATGCGGTCAATAGTGATGCGTCCAACTTTCTGTGGTCTCTGCACGGTCATGCAATAATAGGGCAAGTACTCAAAGCACGGATACTTCTATTTTTGCTCAGGAATTCCATTTTCTGACACAGAGCAGCACTGACATATTCTGCAGGCGATGAACTACAGGTCAAACATAAATAGCCACTAGAAACGAGATATCACCAAAGTAAATAAATAATACCAAATATTATTCTCATCATCAGCATAAATATGTATCCAGTCAACATAGCACTGTTTCTCATTTGCTTGCCAAGTTGCCAACAATAAACAAATATCTATGTGCAAATATCTATAGATGCGTGTGAGTGAGTAGTGAGTGAATGACCGAACGCATGCATGCGCATCATGAAAAAAAATATATATATATTTTTTTAGCTCTATATAAATATGCCAATCTGTGTGGCTTTTTAATTAAAAGGTCCTAAATGGCAATAAAATACATACGCACTAGGAGGACAATGTCAATCACCAGGCAGGTAACCAGGGACAACAGAACTTTAATATTGTTAACATTTAGTGTAAGGTTTATATAAAAAAGGGGTCTGCTGCCAATTCAATTGGTTCAGGCAGCATGTCACAGATAGGCTTTGGCCTACATCTATGTCATTACTGGTCCTTTCGCCCCCTTGTTCCTGTCCATCTTTACTTCATACTGTACCATCATTATACCATAGGCAGGAAAAAAAAGTCTGTGGAAATAAAAGTCATTTGTCAAATAATTCAATGGATATTACCGGTAAACTAAGCATCAATGTCTGCAAAATGTCTGAGGCCCCAGAGTGGCAGGTAGGTAAACAAACAAACAAAAATAAATAAGTGTGGAGAAAAAGAAAAAAAACTTAACATAATCGTGTCTGTGTAGGAGCAAAGCAAACAACTCTGTTTGGAACAGGATCAATTCCACCCATTCTGCATCAATCAATAGCTCAACTTGAAAAGGTGCAAGAGAAATGCAGTAATTAGTTGGCAGTATGTTAGTACATGCATGCACACTCCGCCCATTCTAAACCAGTTAAATTAATGTCTAGACAAACCTAAGTGGATGTCCTCTGAGGGCTGCAACTACGTATACACTATACATTATACAACTATGGCAAACTAATACAACTAACAACAACAATAGTATAAAACTCGCCACAGCTCCACAGGTTCCCAGCGGGAATTGAACCCGGGGACCTGTTGCCGACGGTGGTACTGACTGCACCACTGTGCTGCCTGGTACACATGACCTTTAGAGTCAGGTGATCAAGATGGTTCTCTCAGAATTTTTATAAATTGTTTATCTTGGTTGGCTAAGGCAGGGTCCTTGTGCAGTTTTTTATTGTGATCCTGTCATGATAAATCCTCTCTCTACCTACCTGCAACACACCGACACTGCACGCCATTGTCTATTGGCGATTAACTACTACAGTATTATTGCGCAATAAATATGCACACCTGACCTGGTGGAGAACTATGCTACAAGGAGCAGTTTCTCCATTTTCATAATGCACTATATTGATTATTCTGCTAATCTCTATTTTATAATTTATTGTACCACAGTGTCATGATAATGGACATGACCAAAGAATTGCAAAAGCAGCGAGTGCCACTGATATAATGTACAAGTACACCATCTAATCAAAACAGCTGAATATGTCCAGTCAATATAACCTTACTCAACCACATTAGTTTCAACTGAATGCTTCACTGGTTGCTTGACTAAACATCCATGCTCGGCTAGAGTGATGCCATGCCACCTTTTACAATGACAGGGGAGGGATAGCCCCAGTTGTCTGTGTAATATGAACCCAATGACTTGAGGGCACTATCTATTGTAGAAGGTCAAAGTCTAATATTTAAAAGGGTGATATCTTGCATATTGCAGGTCATATTGGGACACAATTCTGCATATACCGGTACACAATTCTGCATATACACCGGTACACAATTAACTAACCCTACCCACCTCCATAAATCCATTTCCCGGACCATAGACGTTTGCCTCTAGAGCAATTTTTTTAATGTTTCGCGCCACATGTGTGTCTGATATTATACCTGGAGACAAAAGTCAAGCATTACTTACTACTTTAAAGGTAGGGGAAGTGATTTCACTTTTGTCAGATATCACCCAAAAATATTTTTTTTCTGTTAAAATGCTCTATTATAAGGTGTGGAAACCACATATGGAGTTTCCCCCTCCCCCACGTTAGCAGAGGAGTTAATAAAAGTTCCCCAGGTCACCACAATTCTCCTCCAATCAGGAGAGAGCAGCAGGTTCACATAGTGTAGCTACTTTTGGGGGCCCCTAGTGCACCAGGCTGGTACTACACCATGAATTTCAAATCACTTCCCCTACTTAAAGGTGTATGTATTTAAATTGCAAAAGCCTGTGTGGCTGTGATTGTGGCCTCTCACAAAATTCAATACAGTCAAGACAAAACAAAACAATGTGGTGTCTAAGTCTTAATAAGCCTATAATATACCAAGTGACAGTAAGTGCCAGCTTTATTTAGGCACTATACAGATGGGAAGATCATACTAGACTACAGTGAAAGGCAAAAGAGGAAGTCACGTTGGCTTTTCTTCCTTGTTGATGCGTCAGGAAGTCAGGCGTGAACAAGAATCTGATGATAAAGGTCAGGCTAGATCAAGCATGAATAAAACACAAGGTAGAGCAGGGCCGGATGAGGAGGGCAGGGGTGGGCAGCACTGCCCACCCAAATGTGCATACTGCCCACCCAATGAAAGGTAATATCAGTGGTTTTCATCAGTGGTCCGGGGACCACCAGTGGTTGGGAGAGCTACAGGTGGTCTCCAGCTAAATGGTGGAAAGTTGGTTAACCAGATGTAACTCTCAAGAGTTAAAATATTCATCAACTGAATTAGCCCAAAGTCAACACAACTAGAGAATGCACAAGATTAATGGTCATTTTGATCTGTATGTTTGACTGTTTGGTTTCCCAAATCCAGTATGGTATTGCGGACAAAAGCAAAAGAACTCTTTGGTTTCCCAAATCCAGTATTGGGTAGTTTTGGGTCTGCAGGGATAAAACGTCTTCCAATGGTGGTCCGTGGCTCAAATGACGAATAAATAGTGGGCCATGGTGTCAGAAAGACGGAAAAGGAAAAGGGCTGCTTCATATGAAAAACTTTGGAGTTGCCCACACTGCCATTCTTCCAGCCCACCCTAGTAGGGCTGGCTAAATCCGGCCCTGAGGTAGAGTAAAAGGCAAACAGACTGCATTTACAGTATACACTACAGTAGTGTTACATTCATCAGTTGCACCGCTGCAGCTTACAGGTCTAATCAGTGTATCCTGGGTTCATTCGTAGATCTAGCATCCAAGTTTCCCTGTGTACAGATTGTATATCTTATTTATTTTCTGATATACCGTTTAGAGTAGACTGAGGATTGGTTTACCCATGATTCTAGATTACCGTATTTTCCGGACTATAAGGCGCACTTAAAAGCCTTTAATTTTCTCAAAAAACAATAGTGCGCCTTATAATCCAGTGCGCCTTATACAGTATATGGATTGTTTGACTTCCGTAGCTTCTATTCTATGTTGACTGCAATAGCTTCAATGCTGTGTGCGCCTTATAGTCCAGTGCGCCTTATATATGGAAACCGTTCTAAAATAGGCCATTCATTGAAGGTGCGCCTTATAATCCGGTGCGCCTTATAGTGCGGAAAATACAGTACCATTCCTGTGCATTTGCTACATTACCTTGTGTTTTCCTTGTTTGCTGTAAATCGCTCTGGATTAGGAGCATGGGCTAAATGACTAGATTGTATGTGGATGGTTGTGTGTCTACAATAATTGTATCTGTGTGTGAATACAATTGTTTTGTCCAATCCGCATGGTGGAGTAACCTGCTCTGTTAATACAATATAATTTATACAGTTGGGGTGGCTGAATTTGGTCTCACTTATTGACTGACTCACAGGTCAATAGCAAATTAATCAGGATGGAAACACATTGGCTCCATTTACGCCACATGTTAAACCCATTATCCCCAACTTCTTGTGCTTTTTTGTACCATTTTGAAAACCCTTTTAGTTCAAACGTGCCAATCTGTTGAGACATGATTGTGAGGTTGTAGACTGGCCATTTTAACTATTGATTTATTTATTTTTTACATAGTTTCAAATGGCAAAGAAGTTAGGGGATAAGGGGTTCAGTGATGACGAAAGGCATGCGTTTTTTACTACTTTCTTTTTCATCATCTTGCTCTACAAGCTTGTAGGCTTTTTTTTTTTTTTTTGGGGGGGGGGGGGGGGGGGGGGTTAAATGTGGTGCAAATCTTTATTTTTTCAAAACGATCTTTGCTTCTGGGGGTCCCAACATTTTTCCCAACAACATTTTTGATGGGCATTCGCAGCCAAATAGATATCTCTGAGGTAGAGTACTTCGGGTTAGCCCGAGACCCGATAAAGCCCGAGCACCGACCCGGCCCGTGGCCGGTTCCGGTTCCGTTTACAAGAAATGACATCCGGGCACAAACGGGCCGGTTCCGCGATGTCGCGGGTTCGTTCAGGCCGGTTCCTGCATGTCCCCTGCATGTCCCGGGTACAATCAGGCCGGTTCCGGGGCGTCTCGGACCTCGGGTTACACCCAAAACCGGGGATTGGCCGCCACAGCTGTCAATCACCCTCGTCATCCCCCTTGTTCTCCTCCGGCCAGTGAGAGGCGAGCATTGAGTCACGTGACTTTAGCATAGCAGGAAGTTACTGCATACGTCATCATCACAACAACAACACCCCCCCCCCCCCCCCCCCCCCCCCACACACACACACACACACACGAAGACGGCAACAACTTAACTATCGTGATAATAATAATTATTAAGATAAGCAATAAAGACTATGGTCTGCTGCTGGTGCGACAGAGACCACAAGAACAAAAAAGAAACCACTCTTCCACAACGGAGATATGAATTGTGTGATCTACCATCACGAGACGGCAGTTATAATAGTTGACTATGGATTATTTTTATCCACACACAATGGTGGATGGCTAAGAAGAAAAGTACAGCTACTACTGGGATTCAACATCTAAAGACGACGTGGATTTATTTTCTATGCTGTGAGTCGAGTCCGTGTTCAACATGCATGGTGTTCAACCATGTACAACTAACAGTAAGCTTCCGTCTTATTCATAATATACTAGTAGAACTCATTAAAGCGTTCGGACATTTCGGGTACTCGGACATTTACGGTTCGGACCCATGATTTCAATAATAGCACGGGCTCGTCTCGGAGCCGGTTTGCATCGCCTCGGGCTTTAAACGGTCCGGAGCCATCATTTCAACAATAGCACCGGGCTCGTCTCGGAGCCGGTTTAAATCATCCCGGGCATTCAACGGTCCGGAGCCGTCATGTTAATTATAGCAGCGGGTCCAAAGCGGAGCGGCTCCGATTACGTTCGGGTATGAATCGAGTCGGTTCCTTGAAAATGGACCCGTGAAGGACTCTACTCTGAGGTCTGTTGTTTATCCTTCTTAACTCGTTTCTCGTCAGTTCTTTAGGGATAGCTTGTTTTGACCAATAACGTAATCTGTCAATAGGAACTGCAAAAAATGTATTTCATAATCTATCTGACTAATACATCTTGATCAAAGATTTAAGAAATAATGTACATATTTGTGTTAGTTTTGAACACACCATGTAGGAGCAGCAAGACATGTTTTGAAGAACGAATAATGCTGAAAAGCAATTGTGTCACAAATGTCTGGGGCCTATTCGGGGAGTTGTATTATGATCCAAGGAATCCAAAGGAATGTATTGTACAACCTATGCTTCAGGAGTTATAGCGCCATTATGCTATGCATTAAGGTAGCAAATGGAGATCATAAGTGGTGTCAGATTTTTTTTGTTTTGTTAGAGCCCACCCATGAAAAGAGGGTGTTGTTTGCACCCTCTAAAAACAGGGGTGCCCAAAAGGTAGATTGTGATCTAACAGTAAGTCCCACAGGCTGTGCAGGTAGATCATATGACATTCCCCTAAAATTTATAATTGTCAACTCAAACCCCAAATACTTTGTTTTCAAACATCAGTAGTACAAGTGCAAGAAATCCCTTCCAATTCTTCCCCTCCATTTTTCATTTTTAAGTGCATTATTCATAAACACTGTATAACAGTAAGTGACTCCATCACCACCATTTCTATAGGAGCCTTGAAATGGATTTTCAGTAACGGGATAATCACATTTATGATGTGTAGATCTTGTTGAGACAGTCATTTTGCACGTAGCTCTCAAGTAAAAAAAGTGTGGACGGCGGGCGCCCCTGCTCTAAAGAATTCATATGGATTTTTCCAATGCAAAATTAGTTTTTCACTCACTGGCAAGTGGTGTGACACAGGGTACACAAACAAGATGTTGTGTGATGTCCCGCAGCACATGCCAATCAAAGCTTCATCAGAGACTAGCATAAAAACATGGTGTGCAGACTATCACAACAAAAAGGCATCCCTTTACTCCGCCTCTAATAGGACAACAGACCAATGTGGGACAGCTATGTTGGCCTGTTGTCAGTGGCTGTACTCAATAAGTGCATTCAGTGAGCACTCCGGAGTCCGGACCGTGACCACTGAAACCATTTTTTTGTGACCCTGATTATGGTGGTAACAATCCATATACAGTATATGCTTCATAAATAGAGTGCAAGCAGCCACCAGGGTTTATCATCAAAAACACATTACCCACACAAAGTCAAAAATACAATATTGGCAAAAGTGGGTCTTTAATGCCAAGACAGCCATCCAAATGAATACTTCTATTTGCAAAACAAGCATGGGATGGATGCAATATCTTTACACCCACCAATTAGTCTCCTTTCAGACCACAACACTGACACGATGACTACAGGAGGCCTAGAGGCCAGGCCAAATAATGTTACTCATTGTCAATCTTAAAGAGTAGCAGGTAATGTTGATTGCCTATTCTATTTTCCTGGCTCGCACTTGAAAGGTCAATTATTTCAAATATATACTTATTTTGCCAGGATCTTCTTGTGACCACCAGGGTCCCTGGCAGAGTTTTGACACAAAACACAATTATGTGCAACTACTTCATGTAATCACTTGTGCATTTTGGCATGAATTGTCCAGTCATTAGTCAGACTATACAGAAAACAAATTTGTGGTTCGTATATCTGGTGGAATTATGTCACAAGGCATCATTATCGTACACAGTAATAGTATGAGCTTGCCTGTGCATGAACCCGGGTGTTTTGAGATGGGCGGGTTACATTCAGAAAGTAGCCAAACCTAGCTCATTTTAGCTCATTTTTCATCTGGCAGAAGTGTTGAATACAGTAATGGGAAATGAAGAGTGACACAGAGCAAGCTCAATGAATGAGACAAATCTTGGCAGTTTCCCATTTGACTGACTAGGTGATCAGGAATGTGGAAACAACATTCATAAATACATGGTAGCCATCACAGTTGTAACCACTGCATACACTTGAGGCTGATGAGATGACATACAAATCAAGGCAGTGCCTTGGATTCAGTGGACGAGTCTTTACCATTTCAAAGCATTTCAAAACACTGCCGAGACAGCTAACTGTAGTTTCATTTGAAAACACCACCAAAATCAGGCCAGCCAGATTTACTTAGAAATGAACTCTGAACTCTCCTAGCCTATGGAGCCACACCAGCCCTTTCATGGAGCACTGTGCTCTAGTCCACCGCTGCAATGTAAAAACACAGCACCGAATTTAGCTCTCCCACCCCTGTGCCCTCCCCTTCCCCCAACCCACCCAGCCCTGCTAACATAGTGCAACACTCAGCCTGTTCATTTGAATGGGCTGCTGACATGTCACTATTCTCTGGGACCTGAGCCCAGAATGTTCCACAGAGCTTGCTAACCTTAGGGACAGAGTGTGGCTCCTGACCATGGCTTGGTGACAAGGCCATGGATGTGCATTGCACACACAGCCCACAGAATGGGGACCAGCTGGAACGTGGCAGAGCTGTGACAAAGCGGCCAATTGGCAAAAGTGAACCGATGGTTATAGTCTTGAACTGAAGCAATGTTTAGGCCTATAATAACTTCAGACTACCGATTTCCCAGTATTTTTTGAAGTCTATGAATAACTTTGGGGGCCTGTGTAAACATAACGTAAACATAAACGTAAATATAAATATTGAAGAAAAAGTGCTTTTTACACCGGGAGCGATAAGCGCACTCATCAATTAATGCCTGGATCAGTATCAGCTCTGCTCCAGGTGTGCTCAAGAGGAGCGCGATAACGCAACTGTGACCAAAAAAAGCTAAACACAATCCAGGTCTGGTACAGTAAATCACCGGTGTGTGCATGAAACAAGCACGCGCAACAAAATTGGCTATTTTTGTCCTACACAAGGATTAATCCCTGTTGATAATGAACAGAAAATTCAAGTCACACCAGATGGACTGACTGACTCGAACACTGGGCAATGCAACGTAATGTTCAAACGGTTCTTGAGTTACATGGATTAGGCTACAGATAGACGTTTTGTCCTGCACAAAGAACGGAGAATTTGTCATGTAGACAAGCAAATCGGCATCCGTTTTTCCTGCACAAAGCTGGGAAGGTCGGGATAATCCTCCCAGTGATTCTATACCCCATTCAACCTCAGACATAAGTCAATGGTTACCAACATGGGCATAGTCTGCATACACAGATGACAGGGATGCTACAATGCAACAGTGACAAGTGTGCCAATTTAGTTACATGGTGGGAGTTTGTTGATCGACGATGGGGTTTACTCAGCTCAATTCATGAACTGTGACGCATACACACAATTTGTTTGCGTCAGCCTCTCCAAGGAGGATGCTAACCTAAATGTTGCAGTTTTGTTGGATTACTACCCTGTCTTGTAATGGATGAAGCAGAAATAGTTAGTGCTATATCAAAATGCTGTGGATAGAAGTGAAATTGTCAGGTGCTTTGTTGTGTCACCATCATGTGAGGAGGTGTTCCACCTGTCTAGGGCTTCAGGGTTAGAGGGAGCATTTCAGATCACGGCATATCAAGGACTGAACTTAGACTGGGGCCGTGCTCTTTCGACATTTGCAATAACAGGTGTGTGTGCATGTGTGGTTTTGCACCAGCCTGGTTCAACACAAGAAAAATAGGTGCTGAGAGCAGTGAGAGCGTCTATTAAAGAATGATAGCAATTGCAATGTGTTAGTTGGAGAATAGGAAAGCCAAGGCCAACTATTCCAATATCCATAACTCATGTAGGGCACTTAACTAAAATGTGTGTATTAAATGTACATACAGATTGGACGAATCATCAATATCATCAAAATAAGTCACATAATAGAGTATTCAAGAAATTGAACACAAGCTGTAGTTGTAAGCCCCTGATCTGTACTGTGACAGACCGTCTTTCATTTAGCAATGAACCTAAGTTGCCTTGGCCAATGAGCACTCGCCAGATTGCAATGGCCCAACTTGAAGATTTACAGTCTGCACGTGGCAGTGACAATGTAAATGAGAATGTTTATTGTCATGCTACAGTGTCCCCATTGTGGTGCAAGGTTGTCCGAGCGAGGTCCCCCCTCTCCCCGCGTGGGGAGGAGGACCAATGAATTCGACTAGACACTCAAGACATCCATGACCATGGCGCGAACACACATCATTGGGGAAAGGCTCACCCAGAGAGCACTTTACAATGGTTTCTAACATTACAAATAACACAGGGGTCCATTTGGTTATATTATTTTGAGCTGTCTGACATCATGTGAATCCTGACTTCACTCCCACATTAGGGAGGACCTCCTCCATGTAATTTTCCAGACAGGCTTCAGTGAAATAAGACTGCACTGTCAAGAGGACCGCTTGAACAGATGCTGAAAAGATGAGTAATTAATTTTCCCAAGGTGGCTGGCATCATTGACAGATGGACAATGAGTGCAATAAAAGAAAGCGGTCCCTTGTCCTGAGCCTGGACTGAGGGATATTGTTGTAAGATAAGGGCAGGATGGTTGAGAAGAGTTGGTTGAGAAGAGATCTTTCACACAGAGCTTAACTTAATGTAGATGTGTGCTTGGCTGGTTACTGCCACTGGAAGCCATATTTTTCCAATATGGGACAAACAGGCACACGTTTCTGGACCTTAAGCCGATTATGTTGAGCAACATGAGACGTGGTAAAGAAAATGCAGTTCAGGAATGCTGCACTGCGCTCAGTGATGCCAGGTCTTCATGGGCCCCGATGTGACATCTACTGCACTGGACAGAGGAGCAACTTGACATTTACGCTCATATTTGGTGTTGGTGGTTATGGACATCTATTGGCTGTGTCCCATTCAATCTGGAGAAAGCGAGGAGTCAGCATTCCTTAAATAACCGTGGCACGGAGACACAGGCTGACCAACGTCAAGCAACAAAATCCCCACCAGTCTCCATTACTTCCCACACTATTACTATTCCCATAGGAGCCAAGAGGCAGGAGACTGAGGGGAGTTGACAGCAAAGCGTAACAACAAAACTGAATTCATGTAACCTGACCTGCTCAGGACAGCCTATAGAGCAACGCCTAGTAGTCAGCTGAGAAACCTGAATTGCAATGGGGCACAGAAACCTACTAATTGAAAACTACTTCAGCCAAAGTGACAATTTAGAAGAGAGACAAATATCATTTCAGTTCAAGACCGAGAGCAACACAACAGGATCTGCACATATAAATAGACAATGGCTGGTATTCTCGATTGCTGTCGCGTAGCCAGGTACGGTGTAAGTCTTCTCATTGGCTGCATGAAAGCAAATCAGGTCTGGTGCTGTGCTCATTGGCTGCATGGCAGCAAATCAGATCTGGGACCTTGTGTGTAGGCCGAAAGCCTGTACCAGACCTGCCCTGGGGTTACCAAATAATTACTCAAGATAATTAAAACCTGCAATTCAAAAAGTCCAGAAATCACCAAGCCCAGGTCTGGTGGTACAGGCTTTCAGCCTACACACCTGATTTTCTGCCATGCAGCCAATGAGAAGACACCATAGCTGGCTACACCACAGCGACAGCCAATACCAGTCACTGACAGATGAAAACTCGCTTAGGCAAAAGTAACACTAATTGGGACAGAAGACCAAATCAATTCAATCTGAATTAGTTCTCCATCTCGTCCAGCAGCAAAACCATCAGACATACAAGGCAATATGTGACTAATTCCATGTATAAACAAAAACATACAAAAAAAATACACGCTACGCATTTCAAGGTTTTCATGCCGTCTCCACTCTCCAGCTCAGGAAGGTTGCTCTAAATCTGGAGGAAAGCTTAACCGTATGAAACATTTTGACAGCCTCAAATTCCAATTTGTTATTATGAACTCAGCAAATGATTTAAAGGAAAATCATGTTTTGTCAGATTAAATTGAAATGCAGATGATAAATTTTACTCAAATGTCAGGTCTACAGTACACAATGCTGAGCTCATGAATGAGCACATAATGGGTGCCACCACTACATTGATATACTGTGTTGGGAATGTAAAAATCACACTCCATACACACAATCCAATAATAACATGACCATTAGGTCATCCTGTGATAGAACAAACCACAGGGACAGAACCATCTAATAGTCCTGTGTTTTCCTGCAAGGACCCCGCCAAGAAGTCAAATTTAATAACAGCTGTAGAGTGTTCTTTTTTTTAACCAAAAATAATGTTAATTCTTGAGAACTACATTTGACAAATGACAAACCAATAGAATAATACAAAAGTAAAATACGAATGATATACATTTCACTCCCTCTCTTAAAAAGGGGGATTTTTTAAATTTTGTCTTGACATACTTGTCTTGTACATCAAATGGAGCCAATTGGTTCCATTTGTACACACACAGAAAAAGGGTCCGAAAGAAAAATAATTAACATGGTGAAACACAACTTGATGATGTAATTAAGTTGTGTTTCGTGTTTTTCATGAGGTTTCATGAATACTTTTTTCAGACCTCCATTTCTAGGAAACACACAACATAGTAAAATGTTGACAATACTATAGTTCCCATTTAAAAATATGCATTTTGGCCAGTATAAGCCACTACTGAGCAATGACCAAATGTACTCATCCTTAGTCAGCCAAAAATATAAGTCATAGGCCTTTTTCTCCACATAACCTTGAGCGTGATGATGCTCAACTAGCCTTGCTCATTTCCTTGCTTATGTCAGAGCCAGCAAGTAAAAAAAAATAAAAAAGGAAAAGGGGGGGTGGGGAAGAGAAAAGTAAGTGAGCCTCCGGTCTGCCAATCCCCCGGACACGGCTCCAGTTCACTCTGTCCTTCCTCCGAGATGTGCAAACAGAGAACTGGCTGACGTTGGCAGTCCAGTCCGCTACAGGGAGCAGTGGGCAGACTGAGGTCTGACTACCTGAGGAGGACTACTATCAGGGGCGGATCTAGACATGGGCAATGCCCCCCTAAATGCCTAGACTGCCCCACCAAACGACCCAAATTTCAAATACATTTCAAACTAGCTAACTACAATTGTTGTACCACTAATCAAACACCATTTCATCACTCAAAACAGAAAACCCTCAGACCTTTAGCTTCATACATGTAACTTGTTGCATGCCTGTTGCAACTTCAACAACTGATGTTATTATTGATGCTGCTTACACTTGCCTAATATAAGTCCTGTAACCGAACTCCTCCAACCCCCCGCCAAACAGGGCTATGTATTCAACAAAGTGTTATCAAGTGGTAGTATTCTATAACTCACTGCTATCGTGTTGAGAACCAGCCTGTACCTCTGCTCAGCTACCTAAACAGTGAAGTCAGCACTCTGCCAGACCTTGATGAATTATTTGTCCTAGGTAAAGATAGTAGCAGAACTACAACAGCAATCACTGCATATTAAGTTGCACTTCCATCTTTTCAGTGTCTCACCTGCACCCATAAATCATAATAACCATATGGCAATTTTGGTAAATGGTGCATTTATATACGTAACAAAGGCATGTTACATACAATACATTACAGGCATTGCATTCGCCCATCTTCTACCCTTTCATTCCTGTGGCGGATGGGAGGAAAACATGCAAGGCACCAACCTTCTCAAGGACACTTCTACACCAACTCTGGGGAAGAAGGGGATCGAAGTAGGAACCTTGAGGTTCCAAGTGGACTCTTAACCTGCATGATGCAAGTGTGAATACATCCAAGTCACTTACTTTGTCTCCTTCAAGTCATCTGAGGGGCATGAGCACTCACCGCCCCACAAGAATGTAATGTTACTACTGTTCATGGCAAGCATGATTTTTAACCCACATCACGATGACTCCATTTAACGGATAAACTAAACTAAGCTTGTGACGTGAGAGTGCGGCCTAGCCAATGCCAACTCGACTTCTAAATCGCTGTCTTCTAAATGCTCCCGTCTAGCATCGGGGTTTGAGCTCAGCTGTGTTGATAACCCTACTGTGGCACCACCCCGTGGTGCATATTTATGAGAGGAGGATCTATACATTAGCCAGGGGTGAGCTCTCAGTAGGGATATCCAGAGCAAAGCTCTGGTAGATTTGAAGATTCATGCAAGCCTGCACTGCCATTCATAGTTTTCACACCTCACTCACAAAACCTGCCAACTGACACCGAGTGTCACTGCTTGAATGACTGACATGTGTATCAATGGTGAATGTCCATTGTGTCGCTCTACTCTAGGTGTCTGAAGTAGACAAAATATAACAGTGGCGGGTGGGATGGATTCATGAACTAATTATTTTATAGAGGCAATATTTGTTAAGGTAATTCATAAATGCACACCTGTCAATATATTATGGAAGTAAATACAATATAAAGAAGATTTCTGTAGGTTAACTAAATGGCCTACATTTAATATTATTTCAATTAATGAACACGACAGGTGCAAAAGATAGAAAGCTACACAATGTATTTATAGCTTTGTATCCTTGTAGCTTTAGTTGAAACTAGCTCAATTTTTGTTGTAACCTTTGCAGCAGCTACAAACATTGTATCTATTCATATTTTCATGTTGATGGCTACTATAGAAAAGAAACTGTAGAGTGTAATGTATCTTTACTTCTTCCTGTGAAACGGCATAATAATTTGTATTTCCCAAAAGAAAACAATGTAGCCAAGACTTGGCATGGAGTAGGTGACAAAGCTTCCGTTCCTACCAAGGCAAGTCTGTACAGGAGGTACAACCCAAAGAAATGCAACTATTAACCTTAAAGACAAAAAAAAAATCTCGTGTGTACATCAACCATACATCAGAACTTTAATCCCAAGGGATCTGATACAAGTAGGCATGTTGAATATTTAGTTTTTTGATTAGGATTATAGATACATTAGTGATGGGGACAAATTCAGATCAAAAGACGCAAAATATCAACAACTAGCCACATCGACTCATGATGCATTCTTCACAATAGGTCTGGACAAGGTAAATATTATTGCATTATGACATTATGCATCCTAAGAGCTATAGGTACAAAACTGCCATACCTAACAATCCATGTGGCTGTGCACATCTTCATCCAAGGAAATTAATCTACACTGCATTTGTTGCTATTGATTCTCAAGTACAACAACAACAACAACAGCAGCAGCAATTGTTACATGAAAAGTAGCTAATCTTAAATAAGAGTTTGTAATTTGGACAAAATGTTTAGGAATACTACACTTTTAATTGTTGGTTAAGACAGTACCTCAAGACCAAAGTATCTCGAGCAATGAGCAAGCAGCTCAGAGAATTTCCCTCTTTTGGGGTAAATTTTCACAACAATCCAGCATGCTTGGCAAGTTATGGCAACAACAACAAATAACATATCAAAGAGCCTGGGGGGGGGGGGTTCTAGTTGTTTCAAAAGTGATTGTCAATACTCCAGTCAAAATTTGCCTTCCACGACATTAATGTCTTCTCATCATTTGTAGGCTAACTAGCTGGCCACTGGAGCTGGAGATAACGCCCTGTCCTCTTGGCCTGCCAAGTTCTTCTCAGTCAAATATTTATAGAAATTGAAACGTTAGATGGCCACCAGCAGACTAGCTAGTTAGCAACACAAGGAGCTTATAGCCTGCAAGTTGCAACAGCAGATTCATGTCAGGAATGATTCGAAACCTAGATATGCTTGCCTTAAAATGACTTTTTTTTTTAAGAAAATGAAGGCATACGTATAATTAACTTGTAAGTTGTATAATGTAGCCTACTTTAGTTGCACTGTCACTCACTGGCTGCCTCTAAGCCCCAAGCTATGGTGCTTTAAGTCGCTGCTGTGAGGGGGTTGGGAACAGGGATGATGGCCATCTTTCAACATAGTAACTAATAGGTACTTTTCAGCATTCTTTACCAAGCTTTCATTTAGCTGGTCCGGGTTCTAGGAGAGGTTTTAAGATAGCATACATTATGTTTTAAGTGCGGCTCGGGAATATGTTATAGACAGTTACTTTGTGCAGTTATTTTTTAAGTTAAAGGCAAGCTCTAGTAGTAGGTTTGACAGCTCAGCAAACTTGTTGGAAAACGTCTGTGGTACGGTGTACGCAGACTACCCGAAGTTAACCGACGCTAAGTGTAAACTTTGTACACGCGAATCCCTGTATAATAGTAAACTTCAGTTAACTAATTTGGCTAACTTCGCGGAAAAGTAACTGTTGAGCTATGGGAAAGGGCTATTCTATTCACTGGCAGGAAGCTATCTTACTCAACCAGCAAGTTTACACACACATTCTGACCACCGTAAAAGTCTGTGAACCTGGCCGTGATTTAACGATAATAACTACATCCAGTCATCAACACTACGAAGCCGTGGCTCTCTGTTTTTAAATTGGCATTCACGGCCAAGACTGCTTGCCACCCTCTCTCTATATATTCCAGCACCAAACTAGCCACAGCTGCTCATCAGCCTTGGAGAATCTACATGAAGCCTCGGCCCAAATAATACTCAGATCAGCCGAAATGTTGCGACATTAAAGGGTCAGAAAACTGAGCTTTCGGTAGGGTTTCAAAAACATTCCTGAAAGCCAAATGGACCCTACCGACTCCATTTGGTTCTAATTGTACACTCTCCGAGAAAAAAAAGGTCCCAAAAGAAAAATTATTTACATGGTGAGACGCAACTTGATGACGGACCCGCCGTTGGACCGATCGCATGAAGTGAACGGAGTTTGCGACGGTGTAACTCTGTCTATACTCAGGGCCGAGTCTTCCTGTTACCCATTAGATTACTGTATGGTTTAGCCATTCAGCGAGCGTCGGTCGTGCTACACAAAATGACACGCGAACACCTCGAAAAAGTGCCGAGAGCACACACGTCGACACTCATTTCTCTCGAAAATGCGCTATTTTGCGTCCCGGAGAACTAACGATCCAATGCAATAATGCACCCCACAGACAGTCAGTCTGGCTGGTGGTGGTGGTGGTGGTAGTGGGGGACCTCCTCACACACACTGACTGCCTGTCACATCAGCTGCCTGAACGGATCTCAAACACACAGTCACACACATATACACACACACACCGAGGCAAACAGTAGCACACAGGGGTGGAAAACCATGTCAGCGTTTAGATCCAAACCTTTACCTTGCTGCTCTGGTAACCCTCGAACGCTTTGAGCGCGCTGTCAGTGAGTTTGACGTGAAAGACGGAGACATTGTTGCCGTTGCTCACTCTTCCACAGGACAGTCCATAGCACTGCTCCTCCTTCAACGCCGCCATCTTGCTCACCATTTCCCAGCGACCACGCGCAGCGCACGCACTCTGTTGTAAAAAAAAAAAAAAAAACGCAGGAGGACTCTCCCGGAGCTTATTCAATGAATATTCAATTAAAGGGGAATTCCACCCATTTTCAACATTGACTGTCATTAGGGATGTTATGTGGACATGATAAATAAAACGTCCCCACATTCTGTTTCCTACAAATGGAAGTAAAAAAAAACATTAACATTGGTAAAACAACTTGATCACATCATCAGGTTGTGTTTCACCATGTTCATGATTTTTCGATTTTTGGCTTCTTTTTTTTCTGGGATTGTAGCCTACTACAAATGGACCCTAGCGGCTAGCGGGTCCATTTGGTTCACATTTGTACGCTCTTAGGAACATTTTTGAAAATGGGTGGAATTCCCCTTTAACGGTCAATGCGTGGTGAAGTCACCATAAGTAGACATGCCACATCGAAATTCCCCGCAAAGCCACACATTTAATAACATATTATTTCAGTAAATATCCCACATGGAAATATTATTGAATAATAATAATATAATGTTCACTGACAGTTCCCTTAATTCGCATGAATGTAAGTCGGCTACTGCAAATGAGGTTAAAGTTCATACAATTAAATATTTAAATGACTCGTCAAGGGCTAGACTTGGACGGAGTGACGACAAGCACAAAGTTTTCTCCCACGAAGCTAAAGGAAAACACATTGGGAAATCATTAGCGGTGCGTATAGAGGGAAACATTAGGTCACTGCCTTGCTGGACTACGTCAGCCCTACGTCAGTGTCCGACAAAAGCCCAGAGTCATTTGGGATTCTTGGGAATGTCCAACTGTAAGACTGAAACAGGGGGGCGGTTTGTAATCTATTAAACAGATCATGCCAGCGGTAGATATAGCGAGATGAATTCTCAACAGAACATATTATGAAGTTGGCTTACCGTGTGTGTGTTCTATTAAAATACTCCTAAACAAAAATGTTTATATAGGCCTACCGTTCTAAAATATAATAGGCCTAATGCAATGTGAAATAGCTCAGTTTACAAAATTATGTAGGCCTACCGCACTCGAATTGTATATACTTTCCCAATTTTCAATTGTTTATTTATATTGTGACACATTCTTTGGCAATATAAAATTGCCATCTTTATAAAGATGTCATGTGCATTCGAAATATAATCCATTAAGTCTGCACAATATTCGCCAAGGTGCTGAGAGAAAGAGATGATATATTTGAGTAATAACAGAATAGATAAACTTTATTGAGATAAATACAAAATCAACATTGCAGGGAATGTCAGAAACTCAAGAGTAACCTATGTAATCGTCTGTAATATACTATTTAGTATGTCTGTGACTTTACACACACTTGTACCATATTTATCTTTACATATCAATTTACCGGTCTCATAAAAATGGTATTAAAAAACCCTAAATAAATTAGCAACTTTGTAACAACCAAAAAGACAAACGTGAAATCATAGCCTATAGGGCAGGGAAAATCTATAAATAAAATAAAGATTGTGGTTGAAGGCTCATCTTATATTTGGTCTTAATCATTGAAAAGTGAGGTATACAAGATTGAAAATGAAGAATGAAAAGACTCTCTTACACCCTCAAAACAATAGTATGTCCTGAATAATTCTTTAACCTCATCTCTGCCAGGCTGGAAGGCCAGGAGGCAGTTTTTGTTGTTGTTTTTTGCCTCTTGCAAGTATTTCAATGAACTGGAATGGCCAGACAAATATTACTGCATAGATATTAGTCTGGAATCTGGAATCTGTGTGGAACCTGCAATTCCATGGGGTGGATTAATAAAAATGGCTCACCCGCTAATTGCATACTAGGCCCTGATTGGTGCCGCACAACTCCGGAGGCAGGGAAATCAAATCACAACACTGGCAGGTTTGTCTAGTTTCCAGGGCAGCATTGCATGCGCTGGTCTTCACCTTATTTAAATAGTGTGAAATCACACTATTTATGTAGTCTTTTCATACCTCATTGCTCTGAGATCACACACTGCTCAAAGAGAGCCAATAGATGCAAATGAAGGGAGAATACAGACTTCTAAAGAGCAGCGCAAGTATAGGAATGGTTAGCGGCAACTGTTGCAATGCAAATGTGATGGAACCGGTACCGGTTCCAGTGTTGGAATGACAGTAACTTTCCCTCCATTTCCATGGGACAGTTCAGGCCACACAACAAGGATGCACCCATTGAAAACAGGAACCCCATCTCCCACACAGCCACTCTACCCACACCAGCTAGCTACGCAGTCACATACTTAACCCAAGTGCTTTTGTATTTTCTCTACATCAACAGACAGGGAAAGAATTATGACACAGGGCAAGTGGCTTACCAGGGTGTGAGAATCTCAGGACAATAGAGCATCTACTGTAGCTTACGCCAATCAATCACATCTCCTCTACTAAAATATAAAAACACCTTTTCTAAGAAATCAGGTCACACTTGATGTTCAATTAAAACACCATGACCTCAGCTTTTGAAAATAACTTAAAAAGGGACAATGTCACAGTAGTTAAGTTTTGGGGGAAAATATGTCTGATGTGGAGATTAGTTAATAAATATACAATTGTTGAATTTGCATTATAGTGCTCAATTAACCAATATGATACTATAACTACCAAAGACAGCAAAACAAACAATTAAGCTAAATTCATACTTGTGTGTATAAATTCATAGTTGTGTGCCGGTTTCACATGCTGAATATAACAGGTCTACAAGCTTGTACCGTAGATGGACTATTTATCAGGGTTTGAAAGTGAAAGATTACTGACAGGGCTACACAATTGCCACTACCCCAGTCGCTATACTTGTTGTTATAGTATAATATATATTTCTCAAACATAGCAGAGAAACCCAGGGACAGTCAATGTAAAGCGGCAACTGACCAATCAACATTGGTTTCCGCCATTTTAACCATGTTCCAAAGGCACTGCCAGACAGATTTTAATCATCTCATTGTTTAGGCTCTCCTTTTGGAAGGGCGTTGGCTACGGGTTTGCTTCAGTTTCTGGCAGCAATCACAACAGATAATGCAACACCACCAATGGCTACTGCGGTAGCACCGAATAGCCACTTCCAGCTGAGACCCTGGGGAAATATTGAAAAGGAGAAATAGAAAACAATGCATGAGTTAGATTATCTTTAACAAGTCCTGAACCTCCAGCTGTTTCATATGCAATGCCCAACCTTAAAATCAGTCAGCCCACAAAGACTCCGTTTACCTATTCCATTTTAAACCAACAGCTCAAATAACCAATTAGAAACACCTGACATACCCACGAGGACTTGGCCTGGTATTTCTGTGTGCCGCTGGCGGTACTGGTAGGGTTGCCCAGCATCTTCTTGTACATGGCCTGCTCCGCTCCCTTCTGTTCAGAGTGCTTCTTCACCAGCTTGGATAGTTCTGCATGGATAGTCTAGACATGGATAAGAGTCAAAATTAATGTCAGAAAGCCTTGCATGCATCAGCCAAAGGATGGATATTATGTGTACGGGTAATATACACAGAAACATGTTTTGCAAAAATCTGCCTCATGGTGTAACTCTAACACAGACCATTAAAAGAAATGGAAAGGAAAGATTGGGGCAGAGGTTTGGCGTTGGAATCCAGGGAATGTGTGTGCAGTTTGGCATGGACTAGGCCAATGGAGATTAGCAGATGGAAGGACACACCGACAGACACACACACATTGCAAAACATACTCCTACTGACTTGCTACTAGACGAAACATAATACAGAGTGGTTTGTGCCATTCAGTATTCACCTGTATCCAAGAGAGAATTGACACAAATCTTTAAGCCTCCATGCAGGGTGTACACACCTCTGCACTTTATCACAAACCAGACCTTTCTACCATATGTCATTTCATTGTGTAAGTGTTGTAATTCACATGAAATATAAAATATTTTTTACTACTTATGTTTTGAATTGAATGTGCATAAGAGCAAGTACATATTTCATGCATGCATTGTACTGTCTGTCCATAGAAAAACAGCAATAGTTAAAATGTCTGTCTAAAAGTCTGGAAAAACTGCAGCTTTTCTCTGTGAAATAAATTTGCCTCAATCGGTTGTTAACCTTATATTTTATTTGCCGTTGCATTATTCCTATGTGAACACACTAATACTGCGCAATGATTTAAGTGTGTCCCACCAGAAAATGCTGACATACTCCTGCAGCAGGCTGTAATGAATACGGTAAACTAAAACAAGTTGATCCAAAAACAGACAATAATGCTCAGGAGTGTAGAATATTAAAAGCCATTGCCAGAGAAGCATATGGGGGGGGGGACTCCAGGAAGCCATGCCACACGAAAATATGAATATATGTATTATGAGTATGCTCTCAAGCTGATCTCCATCTCCCCAAATTGCCCAATACTGATAGTTGAAAAGAGGCATCTGTTGCCTACTTTACTTTACTTTGAGGCACGTCTCAAGGACTCAATTTGTCATTCACACCTTCAACTTCTGAACAGAAGGCTTCTGTGAACAAGTTACCAAAGCCGGTAACAAACTTGCTATGGAATTTTGCTGTAACATGGACATTGATGATTTGAGAGAGAATGAGAGAGCTCTAATGGTCTATGACTACACTACTGTATTGTAGAATGCATCTTTTGGAGACCTGTGAAAAATGTGTACACTGTGCTCTTAAATCATAAATCAAGAATCTACCATAATTTCTGCACTATAAACCGCACCTTATTATAAGTCGCACCTGACAATAAGCTTCATGTTAGCGCACCATTGGTGGCCGTTACCTGTAAAAATCCATAGATTGGCCACACTGTTGTATAAGCCACAGGGTCCAAAGCATGTGAAAAAGTCGTGGCTTATAGTCCGGAAATTACGGTATACAATAATAATAATGATAAAGTAATTAGTAGCACACAATGTAGTGCTCAAAGTCACTTTTGAGGCAAGGAGAGGCACGACCCAGCCCGACTACTCTGACTTCAGATCTGAATAGGCGACCCGCTGAAATTTAAGCATATTACTGAGTGGAGGTGATACTGTATCAAAACTAAAAGTGGCAAAAGGCAATAGCCTATTTGACAGATTGGTGAAAATTGAAGTGGGGACTGTGCACATAAGCTGTTCAGCTATTCGGCTGATCCAGAAAGCCCACACACTGAGCTCTGTCAATTTACAATTTAGGCATTTACCCAGAGCGATTTACAGTAAGCACATAAAAGCATGGTAATGTATAAAACATATATACTGCAAATATAATGAAATATCTATTTTTACATGAGCCCTTGCCTGTGAGGTTGTCTAAGCTAGGGCAAGCGCGAGGTTAGTGCTACAGATGGCCTTGTGTTGTGAAGTCAAAGAACATCACATATCAGCCTATGTAAGCAGAGTAAGAGCAGGAGCAAGGCATTGGACCTGTGTGTACGGCGGGGCACCAAGAGATAAACCTATTTACAGGAAAACGTGATTCACTGAAATGATGAGTTGGCGTTCCACCAGACTTCCCAATGAAGACTACAATAATGTTGTGGCGCCATCTGTAGGACACCGGTACGCACTACAACATGGGTTCCGCACTACAACATGGGGTATGGGGTACTTGAGGGAGTTCCAGGGGGTACCTAAATTTGAGATAGTTAGGAACCAAATGGACCCTTATGGGTCTGTAACTCATAGTGTAGGGAAAAAAAATCAGGGTCACTCCATTAGATTTTCAAATGAGGGACCACAGCCTACTAAATGTCAATTTGGGTGTACGTGGCATGAAAAAGTTTGTGAACCACTGCACTGCCAACACATTCCTGTTTGATTTTTGTTTTCAATTGATGCATTGTTACATTAAAGGAAGTGGAAGAGGGGAGTATTACCTTGTTACTCGGTTCCAACTTCAGTGCTTTCCTCAGAATTCTAATGGCTTCTGCATTTTCACCCTGCAAGGCCAATACCTAAAAGAGACCATAGCGTTAGTTACCAGTTCCACATTTGTTTCAGTCATAGAGAAGAGAAGAGAAGAGAAGAGAAGAGAAGAGAAGAGAAGAGAAGAGAAGAGAAGAGAAGAGAAGAGAAGAGAAGAGAAGAGAAGAGAAGAGAAGAGAAGAGAAGAGAAGAGAAGAGAAGAGAAGAGAAGAGAAGAGAAGAGAAGAGAAGAGAAGATTCATGAATAGGCTACTGTACCTACCTTTCCCATGCGGAAAAGTGCTTTTATGTTTTCTGGCTGGTGAGCCAAGGCTGATACACAAGACTTGAGTGCTGCTTCATAGTGGTCGAGTTTCAGCTGAGAGGCAGCCATGTTGTTTAAACACTTCACCTTCACATCTATTAGCTCCGTCTCCTCCTCAGGACTGATGTCCACTGCAAGCCAAGAAACATTCAAAAAACACTGATCACCGCATCCATCACCATCATTATGGAATTTAAAAGAAAGACCACAATAACATAAAACCCAGAATATTCACATTACAACTAGCCTTTTTGTTAGCGCTGTCATGACACTATAAGTTGATTTTAAAAACTCCATTATGTGTAATTATACATACACACACACATATTTACCTTTTGCACCATGAAGTATATATGGACCCGCAAGGGTCCATTTGGTTTCATGTTTACGCTCTCAAGAGTTCAAATATTCATCATCTGAATTAACCCCAAGTCTACACAACTCTGACTGTTTTGTTTCCTAAATCCAGCCTGGTATTGTGGACAAAAGCAAAATAAATCTTTAGTTTTGGGGTCTGTGGGGCTAAAAGGTCCGTGGCTCAAATGCTGAATAAATAGTGGGCCCTGGCATCAAAAAGGTTGAAAACCACTGTTCTACTACATCACCCCACGATAGCTCACCTTTAGAACTAGACTCCGTAATCTGCAGAGCGATGCTGTAGGAGTTGACAGCGAAGGCGTAATCACCACGCTGGTAGTAGTAGTTGCCCCGTTCCCTCTTTTGGTCAGCGAGGGTGATCCTCTCTACAGGAGACAGGAGCTCCACGTCTGGAGCATCTGTTACTTCCAGCAGTTCTACCTCCATGGACAATTCAGCGTTGGGAGGAACCTTAGGAGCCATACTGGGGAGAGGAAAAATCCAGATCACAAAGCATGTCGTGAGCTTGTAGTCATGGTGACACTGGACTGGCCTATGACGAATTAATGGCCGAAATATTGTGTCACCTAATAAGTAATTCTCAAGACGAACTGAGCCCCTTGATGACATGAATGATTCATTCTCAGTAAGTCTATGGCAACCAGAGAGTAGTAGTTCATGGAAACAAATAAACAGTCAACAACAGTAACAGTAGTATTCCACCTGCCCTTGAGACCAACCCGACACTTCACTCACGCATAGTTTTGGGGCGGAAAAAGCTAATCAAAGTGCATTGACCAGAAATCCTGCCATTGCCAGGTTTGCAAGAACAGACATGCACAAACCTCTGCAAGCAATATAGTGCATAAGCAGGTTGTGCATGCATGCTTATCTAATACGACAACTCCCAACATGTTTAATGGCAGCTTGTAACCTACTTATGACACAGTATATGAGGGGTGTCCCCTGGTTAAATGTATATGTACAGAGTCATTGACTAAAATACTTGCCTTGTTTCAATTACAGTGGCATATAACATTACAGACTAAACTGAGACAAACTGCCTGCATACCTCCCCAAAGTTCCATATGCATATTTTGCATCAGCCTGGATGAGAGCCTTCTCTCCCAATTCCATGAGCTGCACAGTGAGATCCAGGGACTGAAAGAAGAAACAACTGGCTGTATTGTGGGACACTGATATCACAACAATAGAATACAATATTAGCTCCCGATATCAGTAACTGGGGGTTTTCTCTGCTCTCTTTGAGTGGTGATAGCAGAGACATTTCGATTATTATCATTATTTTTTACCTGGATTACATCCCCATCTCCGAGAGCGAAAGAGAGCTCTGGTTGCTCCTCTACAAGTGTCCCATCTGACAGAGAAGACTTCAGATGCACCTTGACATTCTGTCCTTTCAGAGGCCGGCTGTCTCGCCCTTTGCCAGCCACCAAGATTTTCTTCTTTAACTGGTCATTCCCTGCAGACATGCAGTAACATTAAAACGCAAACATTTAACTGAAACATCAAACAAATAAAAGACATGCCACAAGCAACGTTTAGATAAAGTCAGATGTGTGTGGATGCAAGGGCTGCGTACTCTACATTCCAGCCGCTAGCTACCTACTACATTATCATTACAAGTCACTTTGTGACAAATTGATGAGGTCTATTCCTTTGACCCTCCACATACCTAGTACTTCAAGCCACTCGCCAACAACAGGGGAACTCTCAGCATCTTGGTCCTCTTCCGTCTCTTCGCTGGCGTCCGTCGTGTTCGTTTTCCCACCACCAGCATCTTCTAGAGGAGGTGGTTCGTCGTCAATATCTTCTTCATCGAGCATCTCAAAGTCCTCCCCGCTGTCCAGCAGTGAGATGGCTTCGGCCTTATAGGATGCCATTGGCACGTCATCGTGGTCGTCGCCAGCTTCGACGGCCTCCTCTTTGTCCGTCATCTGAGGAGAAACACATGTAATGAGCAGCAGGCAGGCCCGGATGTGACAAAAATGGTATGGGGGCGATGAAGTCGCACCCATACGATTTTTTTGTTTGTATTAGGCAAGTAAGCATCAATAATATAACATCAGTTGTTGTTGAAGTTGCAAAAGGCACACAGCAAGCATAAAGCTAAAGGTCTGACTCAGAGAGTGTTTTCAATGATGACATTGTGTTGGTTTAGTGGTGCCACAATTGCACGCAGTTAGAAGCAGTAGTAGTGTTTCAAATAATTTTAATAAGAAGCACTTTAATTTGAAATATCTTTGAAATTCTGGTTGTTTGCATGTCCTCATGCTTGGTGGGGCTGTCAGGGCATTTAGTGGGGCATTGCCCACTCATGCCCATGCCTAGATCCGCCACTGATCTGCACGCAGGCTGCATATTAAGCTGCACAATAAACAGCAGGGTTGGGAGGCTAAAATTTTAAATGGAGATACGATAGTGTGACAACTGTTATGCCCATGGTAGGATATTACCTACCCTATACATCATGGGCATATCACACGCATGTGAACTGAGGGGCGCTCTAATCATTGTGATGTACAATTAGCCTTTACATCTATTTGCTCAAGACACAATGGCGTAAAAGCATCTGTTCGTTGTCAATGTGAAATTAGAAAAAGTGTTTTAATGGACACCAGAAGCTGGATATATAGAAGGGGCCAGTGGCCCTCAAAAGGCAATGTTGGGGTTATTTGGATTGAGCTGCAAACTGGTTGAGCTTCAAACAGTTTTGTCCCAAGGAAAGCTCTCAAGGGGTCCATTTTTAACTCCATCATTTACCTGGGGGCACCTCGGACCACTGGTTGAAAGGTAAGCTAAAGGTTAAGCAGCCCAATTCACTCAGAACGTGACGTTCGCTGCAATATTGCGCTCACTACTACTAGACAGTATTTTGCTATAAGCATTTGTCAAATGCCTACTATAGCCTACCTACTAGAACAACACGTGTTAATAATTATCAACCAGGATTACTAGCGCGGTTTTCCAGGACTTTCTATAAGAAGTTTACTGTGTGTCTCACAGCTAACACAACGCTAACGCTATGCAATGTTAGCCGGCTAGGCTAACAGTAGCCACACTTGTTTTAATTATTTTTATTTCGGTCGTCCATTAAAGCATGAAATAAGACCAGCAATATAACGTGACAAAGCGGTCATCACAAATAAACTTACCATCAAAATATCCGGCGGACCTACTTTGGATCAGAAAGGGACAACTCCAAGGTCCACTGACTCAACTCCACACTCTCTCTGCTTTCAATACAAACAAGCTCTAGCTCTCTCTTCCTGGTAACCAGAGACGTAGAGTTATAGACAGTTTCGCAAACTCCGTTCACTTCATGGGGCCAGTGCAATCGCGGCTCTTCTACATAGACTTCTATCGAGAATGAGGAGAACAAATAGGGACAAGTCCTGTATCAGAACTCGGCAGGATGGATTGGACTCATCCCAGCTTCAATGATCTCACTCAAATCCGTTTATTTTAGATTGGTTTGTACAACATAAACATTAAAGAGACTTCGGTCGTTACTGCACAATAATTTAAAACAGTTGGCATGTTGAATGCACACCCTCGTTGATATGAAAACAATGCCCCCCCCAATCCCCATTCAGGCTGTATGAACAGCGCTCGACCACTCGGTTTCTGACCCTCAATGTCGCAACTGTACTTGATTGCTCTGCTCGTAACCTTCAGGCATCCGCGTTTCTATTGGACAATCGCTTAATCTCGCGTTGCTAAATCTCCCGTTTTCTCAGGGGCGTAGCATGTTATTTATGGAGGGGAGTGTGTGTGTGTGTGTGTGTGTGTGTGTGTGTGTGTGTGTGTGTGTGTGTGTGTGTGTGTGTGTGTGTGTGTGTGTGTGTGTGTGTGTGTGTGTGTGTGTGTGTGTGTGTGTGTGTGTGTGTGTTGTCAGTTTAAGTGTTAATTAAGTGTAATGGTTTGGTTTTGTAATAAATAATGCCTGTTGTTATATCATAATCCCATATCAAGCTTCATCTCTTTTTTATTTTATATTTTCCTTTTTTTATTTTACATTTTACTGTGAATTTAAACTATGTGAAGCTCTTGATTCCAACTGAAGATTGGATTGTAGATTGGCAAATGGCAATATTAATTGTAGGAAAATCCCTGTAGTGTCTGTAATCTTGTCACACCCTTTGCAGACAAAAGTGCTGCATATTCTAAACAAGCAATGCCTCTGATAGGTTGGTATATTACACTGAAAGCAACAGAAAGCATTACAGTTCTAGCTGTTGGGCAGCTGTTTGCTATTGAATCTTGAAATTTAGAAATCCGCAAATGACAACAAACCACTCTGTTGTGTGAGAGTTCAGGCAGAACAAAGAACATACTGCATACGATCTGCTCAGTGGAAAAGATTCAAACAACAGGGGGGAAAAATCAAATGACATTTATTATTGATGCATTGTTTCTTTTTTGATAAGCAAATTATCTTTTTTTTCTTTCAGTCTAAAGAAACTTTACAATATAAAGAAACATACAAAGGACATCTTTATTACCTACACAAGACACCTAAGTCCCTAAGACAAGATTCTGAACTATCCTACCATGAAATACAAAGCAAACCCAAGAGACAGACTGCTTCATATTGAATACTGCCGTGTCATTAGAAAGGACCATGAACAGTACAGGAGAATCGATTCCATCCCCCTTCCCTTGAATCCCCGGCCCCAGCGTCACCTCCCCACCCACCCAGCAAATCTCCCTAATGGTACAGTATTATACATCACAATAGAAGTACAGAGATGGCCAACAATCGATATACACAAGAGGACTGAGTGAGGATCAGTGAGAGCATCAATCTATACAACGCTATTACAGGAGTGAATAGCAAAGGACACAGTTTTTCCCCTTAAGTATTTTGATCTAATATTAATTTAAAATGAGGTTCTCTAAGTATTTTTTCCGTTTTAAAAGTTTTTTTGTTTGTTTTTTGCTTTTTAATTGATAAAAATCCTTCATATTAAAAACTGTAATATGTGGTCGCATGTTTTTTTTTTATTTAGGAGACGATGGCATTTGGACTAATAACACAGCAGGTTAGCAGAAAAGGAGGACGAAAGAGCTTATCATTAGCCTCATTCTTCTCTCCCTGTCCTTAAAGATTATTTGCTGGCAGTTTAGCCTGTCTCAAGCATTCACCCCCACCGTGTACATCTTTAGGCAATACAGTATCTACTGATTACGTTACTGCATTCTTTGCAGTTTAAATGCAAGTTTGGCATTCACCAACATGGACCAAATTTTAAGCGCATCGTCTCTTCATTATGAAAAAAAAAGAAAAAAAAACATGGACAGTTTATTTATAATTTACTTTAAGCTGAATTCATTGGTAGTGACTGACATATCAAAAACATGTCAATGATATCAAAATGCATTATACAGTATTTACAAGAAAAAAGTAAATTAAAGAATAGGATAGGAAGGGGCTGAGGAGTGAGGGAGGGGTGCTGCGGACAGTTTGGGAGGAGGAGGAGGAGGAGGAGTTATAATGGTTGATCTGTAATTCATTGTACGATGTGTCACTCCCTGAAAATGATTTTAGGTTGGGGGGGCAGTGCCATTGCGGGACGAGGCACATGTATTGACTTGAAACGGGACAGCAGGGTGAAAGTGTTTAAAGCCCAAATACCCTGGAGGTGACTTTGCTGAGCTCTGAACACAACCTGGTTCACATTGTAGGCAGACGACTGACGTGAACATCAATCACATCGGGCTCAATGATTGCAGATTTTTCAGAACTTTCTTTTTTCTTTTTCAACTGTTAAATATGCACCCGAGAGTGACTTTGAGACACACGATTCATAGCTTTGAAACAGCGACACAGGGTTGCTCGGGCCAAGGGTACATGAATGAAATAATATAAAATAAAACATGTCTTTCATTTCTCCCTTTTGTGTGCAGATTCTGTGGGCTTTATCGTGAACACAATTTGTAGAAATTCAAATAAAAACAACAATAAAAAAAAAAGAATAAAGAAAAAATAAGTTCTGACTTACATTTCAGTCCAACCAAAGAGAAACACAAACATGACAAATGCATCCTAAACAAGTGTTCCTCTTCTTTAGACCCTTGTGGCAACATCGTCCGTTTACCCCTTAGTCCATAGCAGTTCTCCCAGCACTAGAGCCATCACAACCCAAACCCTGTGTCCAGTTCCCCTGCACCCACAGTCATTGACCAGCGCAGGCCTGGTTGGTTGGGGAGCTCCAAGGAGAAGATTATTTAGCCTGTCTCATTGGGGCAAAGACACTGGATCACAAGGATCTGTGAATACCACCCAAAAAACCCGAACATGAGAGAGGGTAGGCGTTGCTGCACATGAGTAACAGAGGTTCCAGAATGTCTCCACGTTCACAGTTCACAGGAGACATTTGCATGGGACCAGACGACGTCCAGTCCTTATAGTGACGACCCAGTCCTTATAGTGAGCTTGAATTCAAACAGAGCGATGGAGTGGGAGGCAGACTGGGAGGAGGGGATTCACAGACACGTTGTAAATAACAAAAAAAATAACCACAATAGAAGCTAAATATGTTGTATTTACAAGCAAGAAATCCTTGAAAGAGAAAAGACGATTTACACATCTCTCTCTCTCTCTCATTCATACTGACTGAGAAATGGCATAACAGGTGGGCAATTGTGACAAACAAAATCCTACTAGGAACATAATGCTACAGTAATTACATTAGAGCAGTCTATTCCTACACAATAAAAGTATCGTGTGTGTCTGTGTGTTAAGTGTGTGTGTTGGGGGGGTATTAAGACAATATACCTAAGAAAGGGAGTATGTCTGTGTACCAGTAGACACTGTGCCAGCATACAGCAAGGCTCAGGGGAATCCAGTTTCAAAAGTATGTGTAGTATTTTAGCCAAGCTGAGCTAAAACCTGAGCACAAACCCAATGGGGACGCTAAAAGTGAGGCTTGTCAATTTGTCTCTGTCGGGTGAATACCAAAAGTCCAAATAGGTTCATTTTGTGTGACAGTGTAGTGATTGTACAAAAGTTGTATGATCAAGTAGGCTCTTCATTTAGGGAGGTTTTAAATTAGAATATGGATATAAGCGGGTTCTGCGTGATTGGTGGTAACAAGCTTGATAACCAATACTTCCCAAAAACTATGATAACAAGCTTTTTGAATTCCGTTTATCAATAAGCTTTTGGCTTGTCAAGCCTATTATTAAGCATAGCGGCCCATGACATCATGTTAAAACAATCTAGACAAGAGGGTGAAATTCATGTAATCACCCATGCTGCCAACCAGTGCTGCCCGCGCAAATAATTATGCTTTTAAAGTGATGGTACACACATTAACCAATTAACAGTGCCTTTGATATCATTTCATCTGTAAAAAGGTCAATTGCCTTCTGTATGTTAGAAAAGTACTGTATTTAAAGGCCCCTGTAAGAGATACTGCTTCTGTTCAAAATGCATTGTCTCTCGTTTTCCCACAAAATAATAGAAAACCGATCGATTGTGGGGTCAAAAATGAACAAGCTCCATCCCCAGTGATGGGAATATGACTGTGACGAAAAAAACAAACAAACATCAAAATACCTAAAACCATGTAAACAGAAGTATCATTGTGCATTTTCTTTTCTTTTAAACGGTGTGCTTATTGTGTCATTGTTGATGCTGTTGCTGAGATAAGATGTGCCCTTTACAGGAAATCATAACTACATTATTATTAGAACAATAGCATAATGACAATTATAATAATATTAGCATCATCATGAACAAAAAAAAACAATAATAATAAAATACAAACATTTAATGAAAGCCATTCTTGCCCTAAAATAAAAATAATCAGTTCTTTTTTCTCCTTTCTTTTTTTGACAAAAGGGGCAGAGTTCTTTCTTTTAATAAGGGTTTATAGATTCCAACCCCGATCAGTCACCATTCCCTCATAGTAACTTAAGCTATGATCAGCAAATATAGTGGAGTGTTGTTGTTGGTGGTGGTGGTGTGAAGCCGGCTGTACAACTGAACATGAACAGACCAGAGTAGCACCTCCATTGGGTATGAGCGTCTCCTGAACAGGCAGGTCATGGGGAGTGGGCGGTAGTGAGAACAGGGCCAGGGTGCAGGATAGGATTTCTTTACTGTCCTGGGCATGGGTGGGAGGAAGGAACACCTGGCAGGGCTATGCAGGAGAACAGGGCGGAGAAGAGAGACCCTTTCCCGTGGCTCCTGGCCCGGGATGGTGGGTTTCATGCTCTCACTCCCATTTTGCAGGCGCTGGGATGAGGGGTCTTGAGGGGTGTCCTGCTGTCCATGGGCATCCCCAGGGGCTGCCGGGGGTTGTCGTGGCACACCATCCGGGGGGGGGGGGGTTAGGAAGAACGGAGTGGGAAGGGTTTGGGGGACGGGTAATGCAAGACAAACCAGGAGGGAAGGGGTAAAGGAAGAGTAGGGCGAGGGAAGGTGAAAGGGAAATAAAATAAAAATAAAAGATAAAAATAAAATAAAAAAAATCACACACTCATCGTCATGTTGGGTGAATACTGTAAAGAGAGAGAGAAAAAAAAGAGGGAGGGGAGAAAAGATAAGCCAATACTACATTTTTAATGTCTTGTCCTACACAATTCCAGATTGAAGCTACACATCCAGCTACGCTTCCCATTTATGGAATACCAGCTTTTGTGAGGCACATTCTAGCTCTGGTCCAGAGCTCCACTGCTTCTATTAGTCCGCCTGCATTGGAGCTCTGTAACATAAAATACAATCTGCCATTACTCGACCCGACCAGCATATATCCACTCCAGAAGAGAGGATGGTCGGTTGAGTAATGGCAGATTGCATATTATGTTACAGAGCTCCAATGCAAGGCAGACTCAGAAGCAGTGAAGCTCTGGACCAGAGCTAAGGCACACGCCCACATGTCAGAAAACCTGTGTGGCGTTGCTAACTATTAGGATGAAAGCATATTCTCTTTCTGCGTTCTGTTCGGATAACAAGCGGCAAGCAAGAGCGTAATAGTTCAGCCAAAGGGGAAATGTTAAGGAAATTCGGAAACGAGTAATTAAAAAACAGGAGAAGCGCACGATATGACGTTCTCTTCCATGCATCAGGGAACGCATACTATGTGGTTCTCGTCCATGCGTGCGGTTGCATGCCACGGGCCGTGTGGTTTGGACCGCGTCCCACGGGATATACTTACACTTTCACTTTGGAATGGGTTTAAAAAGTTGCCCGTCATCTCCCCATCGTCACGCGGAGTCCCAGGGGGATTGTTCATGCCTGCCATGTTGTTAGGAGAATTCTGAAACGCGAATAAAAACACAACATGTCTCTCTCCATTCTTATTACGAGATCAATAAAGACAAATAACATAATCTATATTTGCAAATAACAGCACGCCTGGTGAGATAACAAAATCAGAGCACAGTTATATATAGTATGTATGTCTGGATTTCTCCTGGAAGGTTATTTGCATTTATTTGTATTCAATTTACTTCAACTACTAATCCATTTCCAAGACTGTGATTTCATTGCAAAAAAATAATTTCCAGGTGGATGATGTAGGGTAGAAAGTACACTAGTCTCACCTTTGGCAACCCATCCATGTCACCGGAGCCTGTGAGTAGAGAAATCGACATACATATTATTGTCATTACCAAATTCTTAACCATTACCAGTCCTCCAGCAGTTACCTATCGACATTAGGGTTGCCGCACCCCAAGCAAGGCATCCCCACCGAGTGGGGGGTGGGCAGGCTGCCCTCTCAGCTGTTAATTAAGCTATTTGTTTCAGATACAGATGAGCCCAAACTCTATTGGCTTCATTGATCATGTCTCACCTGTCTCTGGGATCAATGGGACTGCTCACTGCCCACATAATCTGCTTTTGCTTCGATCAATAAGAGGATGGGAAATATAATGTTCCTCTTGTTATCCACGAGGGGGCAGCATCACACAACTAAAAAAACCCTGTCATCCTTTCCATGTCTGATTCAGGGAGCAGTGAATAGACAGACGTGAGTTAATGTGACACAGCAGCATGGGCACACTGACGGATACAGTACTAATGCCATTATCTGCCATGCAGTGGGGACCAGTGGTTGGTAACTCACCTAGTGATCCGTTCATATGGTGCTGCTCCATAGAGCCCATTCCACCCATTGGCCCGTCAGGCCCCGGCCCCATTGGGAACTGAAAATAGAAACATGTCGCAAACTTCATTCTTCTGAAAGCTTTCTTCGTTTGTTGTCGCATTATATACCTTGTAGCATAGCATTTGATATCATTGCTGTTTTTTAGAATACAGCTATACACAATACAATATTGTGTACAAAACAATATTTTTAAGGGACCCCAGCCTCTCCTACATCCAGATTTTATTTCGCCCCATCCACAAACTTTGTCTTAAACAAAAATTCCTATTGACAATGAAGGGGGAACTTTACGTCTGTGTCTGAGCAAATAGGCACAGTGTTTTGCGGTATGAATATGCACAGTGATAAGAGCGGCCTTCACTTCACATGGGTGATGTTTTGAGGGGCGCCGTCCCTTCCTATACAGCCACTTACAATGAAAGGAGAGATATTATCAAATTTAAACGTAAATATGATGTAACTTTAAGCAACCAATCACATAATTATATTTAACTGTTCATTTGATTAGATGGTGTATGGTGATGTACTGTAGTGTACAGTGCCCCTTACTTCACACGGGTTTGATTTTTAAATAAATTCACAGTAATGAACACGCTTCTGTGTCAGGGGCGAATGTAACATTTCCAATTGGGGGGGCAGAAGAAAATGGTAAGGGGGCAGCTTCATCACCCGTGTCGCGAATGAAGCTGCCCCCATACGATTTTCAGTAGTGTTTCAAATACTTTTAAATATAAGCACTGAAATATCTATAGGCTGAATTGGTCAACACTGAAATGATTCACTAGTGTTACATGACTTACATTAGGTCTGTTACCGCCAGGGCCGATGGGGTTCATCATTGTGTAGATGTTTTCACTTGAGTTTGTTGAGTCTGAGGAGACAACATCAGCCGGAGATGAGAAACATGGTCTACTGAAGGTGAAAAAACATCAGGGCCCACTGGACCACTGTTCTGTCAAGCAGGCCTAAATCAGTGCAATCCTCCTCTAACACTAACAAATCCATTCGTAACCCATTGATCGTCACAGTCCAGCAACACTATTATATGAGGACTTGACAAGGACCTGAACACACTGTGTGTCATTCATGCACGTCTGTCCCCCAAAACAAACAAGAGGGCAACCTTGATATGACACCACAGGCATGAAGTCGTGAGCTGTGCATGCGAAAGAGTGGATGTAGTGGTGAGATCTCTGTGTGTGTTAGTGGCCCTGAATCTACAGTAGCTCATGCTGTTGTGACCAAAGGAGTGGGAGTTGCGTGCGCGCACGAACGTACGTGGGCACGCGAGTGCGAGCGGGCGGCGAGCGAGAGAGAGTGCGGGAGCGTGTGCACACATGTGTGTCTTTGTGTGCAGTCTTGGCAAGTGCCGTGGAAAAATGCATTCCCTCCTATTGTACGTGTGAGCAGCAGCATTTTGCGCACCACGTTGCCCGGGCAACGCATCACAATAGGGGAAGGTATATAAATAATAAATAGTGGACACAAAAAGAGGCTCTCCGACGGGGGCCCACAGAAACACCACGTTTTACAGGATGTCGGCCCACGGTGTTTTTGTTCTCCGCTAATCCGTCGCGGAGACGTCAGACTTGACGGTTTCGGAACCTGCCGACTGAACCTGTTGATCGCAGACTCAGAATGATGGGGTCGAGCGTCGAGCTTTCCTTTACAGCCATAACTACACCAGCGGTTCCCTGTAACCTCTTTCACCTTATAGCCTACGCTTCATCTGACTGCCCCCCCCACGTTGCGGGGCGGATGTAACAAATTCGGGGGAGAGAAAATGGCTTCATGAGGCGCACTACCAAATAGTATCACCCATACCATTTTCGTTACGGACTTTCTTAGGCAAGTAAGCTTCAATAATAACATCAGTTGTTGTTGAAGTTGCAACAGGCACGCAGCATGCATAAAGTTAAAGGTCTGACTCAGAGAGTTTGCTGTTTTGAATGATGAAATGCTGTTGTTTACTGCTGCCACAACTGTGGTTAGATAGTAGCAGTACTGTTTAGTGTTAATGTCTTAACTTGAAATATCGTGGGTTGTTCATGCATGCCATCATGTTTGGTGGGGCAGCCTGGGCATTTAGGGGGCATTGCCCTCCATGCCCATGCCTAGATCCGCCCCTGCGCACGTGTCTGCTCGTGTCCTCTCAGCATGGTGAATCGTGAATATTGCTGATCTACGAAAGAGAGTCGTGAGCTTGTACAGCTGATATTTTGTGTTTTTTCCAAAAGTATGACAATTTTTGATTGTATTATATTTTAGATTTGACATTTTGTCAATTATGTCACACAAAGAGATGTGTGCACAGGACTGAGGGCTGACTCAGTCAGCGAACAGCGCTCAACGGTGACAATGAACCAAACCTTCAACTCACCTCCGGGGCTAGGCATGATGGGAGTTCCTGGTGGCCCGCCTCCCCCTGGTGGGCCCTGAGGGGACATGGGGAAAATGAGGAAGAAAAAGAGAGAGAGAGAGAGAGAGAGGGAGAGAGAGAGAGGAGAGAGAGAGAGAGAGAGAGAGAGAGAGAGAGAGAGAGAGAGAAGGGAACGAGAGAGAAGAACGTGAGAGCTCAATATAGGATATTTAAGGGGAAACCCACCCATTTTCAAAGTTTTCCTGAGGGTGTACAAATGTGAACCAAATGGACCCTAGCGGGTGCATTCGGTTCCATTTGTACTCTCTCAGAAAGGGTCATAAAAGAAAAATCATTAACGTGGTGAAACACCATGCTCTTGATGATGTCATCAAGTTGTATTTCACCATGGTAATGATTTTTTTTCAGACCCCCATTTCAAGGAAACACAGAATGGGGGGACCTTTTATCGTGTCCACACAATATCTCTATATTAATGACATGGTAAAATGTTGAAAATGTGTGAAATGCTTTTGAACCCATCGTGAAAAACAACAATCTGGCTGCAACGTACCACGTAGTTCCCCGGAGATGAAGACGAATACGCTATCTGTAAGGAGGCAGGAGAGGAAACAATGAAAATGAGACACTTCACTTCCATCATAAACATACTACTATAAATGGTTGTAACTATGCAATGACACTTACTGAGTTGGCGTTAGGGTTAGGCCAAGGACCTCTTCCACCGGGACCCCTAAAAAAGGACGTCAGACACAGACAATTACAACTTTTTTACAAGCAGGAAGAAGCTCACGGTACAGTATATCGCCTCGCTCACTAGTGCGTTTGGTTTAATATGCAGCAGGAGTGCATGCCGTGCATCCCCGCAGGCACTCGCCACTGCCAGAGCCATCCCTGGCATTCCATTAGTGACTTTTTATCCGTCACTTAGACGAGATGAAATCCCTTTGTGCTTTATTTCCGCTCATTCGGACCAAATCGTAACCGCTGCTCTGCTAGCCAAAGGGGATGTTGGGATTGAGATTGGTAGCAGTTTAGAATTAACAAAGCGTTGTAGAACGTCTCCATCAATAATGAGCCTGTCCATAGGCTCTCCCAGCAGGGGGGGTGGGGGGGGGGGGGGTACATGGACCCTAGATCTGTAACTCTTGAGAGTGTTAAATCATTTGGTTTCATTTTAACGCTCTAAAGAGTTAAATTACAGCATATTTAAATTATATTTTAATCTGAATTACGCAATTTTCAAGAGTCGACACAATTGGAAAATGTAGAATAATTGTTATTTCCTAATTGTGGACAAAAACACGAAAATCCTTAGTTTTGGTTGCAAGATATTAAACTCAACGTCACGTGTTGGTCCTCCGTGGGTAAAATGATTGATTGGTTTTCAAATGATTGAAAACCAATGCTTCAGAACATATTAAGCAACTAAATATGCAAGATAAGTACATGCCATTCTACCTGTAGACACTCTGTGATTTATTTACTTGTTTTGGAACAAGCCAATCAGTAGGTCTGTGTGTTTTATGTCAATCTGGTAATTTTTTCCCCCCAACTTTTTTCTTTCTTTTTTTGGGGGGGCCACCAGGGCGGGGCAAGTGCCCCCCTGGCACGCCCTAAAATCGCCAATGAGCCCGTCAGCATCCAGCGCTGTGCTTGGATGTACAACGTACTGTATATGCAGGTGACAAACTGACTACAGGATGAGAGGAGAATGCTTAGAATAAACAAATGACCTATTATTACGTCATATACTGTAGCAAAAGTATTGGTTGTCCAAGCTGACGGCATGGTGCGTGACGCATGGTGACTCACGCCGACAACAACAACAACAACAACAACAACAACAACAACAACAACAACAACAAGCGGTATAAATGTACTAACATGTTCATCCCAGGCATCCCTGGCCCCATGGAGTTGGGCGGGGGTCTCATCCCCCCACCGTAATTCTGTGCAGAAAAAAAGGAAAAAAGAACACAACAGTCAGTCAGTCAGCATGGCCCCGCCCACCCCTGCCCCCCCCCCCCCCTGGCCCCGCCCACCCGCTCGCTGGAAGTCAATAACGGAAAGTTTTGAATCTTAATGAAGGTCAGCGACACTCATGTCTCCCGCTAACCGGCGTTTAATTACGTGTAGGCCTATGTGCCTGAGCAGGTGTGCGTGTGTGTGGGTGTGTGCATGTGCATGCTTCCCTATGAGTGCCTGTGCATGTTTACGTGGAAGACCAGCAGGGGATTTTGGCTGGCACTGTGTGTGTTGTGTGGTGTGGTGTGGTGTGTGTGTGGTGTGTGTGTGTGTGTGTGTGTGTGTGTGTGTGTGCGTGTGTGTGTGTGTGTGTGGTTGCGTGCGTGCATGGATCATGTGCATGTGTGTTTGGGTGTATGTAGGGGCAGCTCCACTCAGAGGCAGAGTTTGTTCAGCAGACGATTACACTTGTCGAGCAGATGCCACACCAGCTGCTGTTACGCTCACTGCCAAAAAGTCCCCAGCCAGGGTGCACAGAACGCACAGAGGGGCACAGCGAGTGTTGTGTGTGTGTGTGTGTGTGTGTGTGTGGTGGTGTGTGTGTGTGTGTGTGGTGTTGTGTGGTGTGTGTGTGTGTGTGTGTGTGTGAGATTGTGTGTGCATACTTGCACATGGTGACAGGGGGGTAGTGGTGCTGACTGGGGGTGGGGGGGCACTATATTGCGCAAACTGTTTTGGAAGTACAATATTTTTAGGCAGACAGATGATCCCGCACACGTGTGCTGTGCTTAATGCATGCACAATCTTCCATAAGGGAAGCTGTTTTAATGCTGAATCACACTAAAAGGACAGCTAGAGAGCTGCCCCAATGTACGTGTGCGGCGTTTAGCTCATTGACAAATCACTGGTGCTCTAATCTTTGCAAAATATTTTGTTCTAAGGAACGCCGGAAACATTTGAGTTAAAACATATTTGCTTTTAATGAAAATATATATTCACTGCTTTATGTATTTTACGGTAGAAAAGAAAAAGCAGAAAACTCTTACTTCTTACTTCATAACTTCTAATGTGTGTGCTCATGCGTGACTGCGTGTATGTGTGTGTGTGTGGGTGTGTGTGTGTGGTTGTGTGTGGGTGTGTGTGGTGTGTGTGTGTGTGTGTGTGTGTGTGTGCATTGTACATGGGTCCGTGCATGTGTGCATGCATGCTTGTGTGTTTTTGTGGCATACCTGTGGGCCCATGCCCCCCATGCCTCGGGGGGGATTCATTCTCATTGGACCTCCCATGTTTGGATGTCCTGTAATGCAAAGATGTGAGATAGGGAAGGGAGTGTTGATTAGCATATTTATGTTCAGAGAAGAGAGAGAGAGAGAGAGAGAGAGAGAGAGAGAGAGAGAGAGAGAGAGAGAGAGAGAGAGAGAGAGAGAGAGAGTTGAGACAAAATCTGTGTTACACTTACGCGCAATCAATGATTTCCAACACTGCTCAAGAGCGCTCAGGCGATACGACACCATCAAGGTTATGATATTTAGTCAACTAAAACTAGACTAATGTTTATTCTGGTGACTAAAAGATGAATGAAACTGTAAGTGTATTACTAAGACTATGTCTGAAACCAAAGCAAAATTAGTGGTACCAATCCAAACGGTACTCCTCCTCTATGAATGCATGCATGTGTAATGGAGCCTACCTTGTGGTCTGGTGGGGTCCAGGCTGTTTGGAAGGAGTGGTTGTGACCCGGGGATGCCCCAAGGGGGCTGATTTGGCATGCGGAGGGAGGGCCGGGGGCCACCTGGGTACCGTGGAGACATGAATGGCTGCAGGAGGACGGACAACAGGGGACAGAACGGAGAGGACAAAGAGTTAAGAAGGCTTTACTTCAGAATGGTTGTTGAATAAATTGAATAAAGCTAGGTAGTGTTGAGTAAACAGGAGGGATCATCATCGACACCCTCCTCACTGGGTTCTGTTCATGGTAACAGGAATGCTCGGCCCATATAATACTCTGCCCTGAGTATATTCAGAGTTACGCCGTCGCAAACTCTGTTCACTTCATGGGAACGGTCCAACGGATCGGGCGGATCTATCATCCAGTTGTGTTTCACTATGCGAACGATTTTTCTTTTAGGACCTTTTTTCTGAGAGTGTACAAATGGAAAGCTTTGGAAATGTCCCTCTTCTAGGCTGCAACAGCCTTCCCGAGAGCTCAGTTTTCTGACCCCTCAAATGTCACAACATTTCGTCTGGTCCGAAATGTATTTTTTGGGCCAAGGGTTCATGTATTCCTGTTCCTAAGTATCTTAAGTACAAGCTGAACTCTCAGCAGGTAAGGGTTGATGAATTACCGGCTCAGGTCAGCAGGGGGAACTATTGTGCTGAGGAAAGACCTTTTTGGTGGGGAGGGGAGGGGGAGTGCTGTTTTATTGCACTTCAGCTTGCAAGAAGCATGGATTGACTTTAAGTTTTGGAAACAAGACCAAGGCTTTCAGAAAATCATCTAGAAAGAAAGAAGAAAGAAAGAAAGAAAGAAAGAAAGAAAGAAGAAAGAAAGAAAGAAAAAAGAAAGAAAGAAAGAAAGAAAGAATAGAAGAAAGAAGAAAGAAAAGAAAGAAAGAAAGAAAGAAAGAAAGGTGTGATAATAAGAAATATAAGGAGAGCTCAGAAAGGCAGTTATAAAGAATGAATGGAAAAGGGGGAGAGAGAGAATAGAGAGAGATAGAGAGAGAGAGAGAGATAGAGAGAGAGAGAGAGAGAGAGAGAGAGAGAGAGAGAGAGAGCACAATGGAGACAAATGAAACAGGGGGAAGTAGAGCCAATAGATAGTAGGATGCAAAATCTGCTTAAACCTTCAGCTCTGTTATTTATTGTATCTCTTCTGTAAACTATCAGACAGCCATGCATGCGTATGTCTTTGGCGGAGGCACACAGTGCTGCTGTGTGACTGATTCCTGCTGTAACAACAACAACAACCAAAGACACTCTCCTCCCCACAGATGCTTCAGCGCTTTAGAAGACAAGAACGAGCCCCAGACGCCCATCCAGCATCAGCACACATCTAGTGAATAATGTAAGACACCCAAGAAGACAAATGTTCTCTTAAAAAAAAACTGCCTGCAAGCATATCGTCGATGTCAGCTTTGGAAACCTCATAATGTCATAATAAATAGTAGTAGATCGACAAGCTCAATCTTTTTTTGATGCTTTTGTGTGGATGAAGATGTAAACTGTATGATCAAGTAGAGTGCTCATTAATGAAAAGAATGAAAGAAAAGGTTAGATGGAGGAGATAAGAGGTTTACTTGTATTATGAACGTAAGACAAAGTTAAGCAATTTGATTATACGTCAGTCAAACGATCAAAACAACTAACATGGCAGAAAATTCGTCAGGCCTACTGGTCTGACGGCAGACTTCAGTGGTCAACAGTCTCATATCCTCACTGTCAGGCAGAAACCTCTTACCTCCCTATTCTAACTACTACAGTGTCAAACAAATGGCATCAAATGTACCGGATCCTTTGACAATGCGGATATGTTGCTTTTGCTACAGTTTTGTCATTGGAAGCCTGAAACAGTAACAGTTTTGGACATATGAGGTTTCCGACCTCGGCTGACTTTCAGTGCCAGCGCGTGAGATGTGCGCGGGAGCGCGTCCGTGCGCGAGGGACAGTCGAAGGATGAGGTAAACAGTGAGGACCGACTACAGCAACCGCCGTCCTCGCCTTCACCGTCTCCTCGGTCGTCCATTTATCTCTCTCTCTCTCTCTGTTTCTCTCTTTCTGTTTGACATTCTGGCTCTCCTTCTCCGTTTCTTTTGCTTTAGTTTATCCGCCGTTGCTCATCCTTTTGCCCAAGTTGTGTTGTGCACGTTTGCGAGGACGATACGTGTGTGTGCGAGCGCATGTGTGTGTGTTTGTGTTTGTGTGTACGTGCGTGCATGTGTGTCAGGCCATGTTGCAATATTAATGGTGTATTGATGGACTATGGGCCTGGTGAGTGCTGGGCTGAGAGGAGGCCATCCAGATGCACCTCCACTCCTTACAGCTGGGCCAACACAGCTAAATTATTCATCCCACCATCATGGATGTTGCACGTCCTCCTGCCTGCAGCAACATGGGACCTGTGTGTGCCGTTTGCATGCAGCTTTTGTGCCGTGCTTTTATTTACACGGCACCGCACTCGAAATCTTGAGGGTGCAGAAACGGAAACCAAGTAGTGGAGCTGCAAGGGGCCGCTGCACTTGGTTCCGTTTCTATGCTGTCTAGATAGTAAATGGAGCTCTGTATGTGTGTGTGTAAGCCTGGCATGACCATCTGGTTTCCAGGGTACGTGTTATACACGTGAATATCCATTGGCTGAATATCTGAGCACGGTAAAAGACCAAAAACTAAGGAAACCATGGACCAGATACAGACAGCCTTGCAAAAGAGAAAGGCCTCCACAGACAGACCCTGCACCCAAGGGAAGACAGACTATGCTCCCACTGCACACAACATGCCGTAGAAGAGCTGCACTTTCTAGGAGGGGCGAAATCAGTTCGCAAACGATGGCCAAAACGTCCACAAAAAAATGTTATTCAATTTTATTTTTCAACGTTATATTGCGACTGTGGCATATATCGTGACCGCTTTTGCATCAACCGCAACAGTTTTGCATAATGGACGTGTCTTGGTGAAATACTGTATGTTGCTATTTGTCCCAAAGAGACTGCAAGTAATTGCTGCTATTTCTTTTAAAAAAGGACAAAAGAAAAAAGCTCTACCGTGTGACATAACTGTTTTAAAAAAGCTGAACCCTTCCAACTGTACTGAATGTCTGAATATACTGTCCCCATTTGCAACTGTTTTTTATCCTATTTTATTGTATTGTATTTGTTTCACTTGTTTTGGCAACGTTCTGGTAAACGTTTGCTTCCCCATGCCAATAAAGCTCCTTTGAATTGGACTGAATTGAAATTGAATGTACAGTATGTGTGTGTGTGTGTGTGTGTGTGTGTGTGTGTGTGTGTGTGTGTGTGTGTGTGTGTGTGTGTGTGTGTGTGTGTGTGTGTGTGTGTGTGTGTGTGTGTGTGCGTGCGTGCGTGTGTGTGTGTGGTGCCCATTATGCCTAATTTGGTAGTGAGTCACAGAGTTTAGTGGTGTGATGCTTCTTCTGTTTCTATCCATTTGTTGTATCACTTTGAGGTTCTTGCCAGTGTATTATTATTGCAGTGAGTGAGGGGGGATGACGGCAGAGTGTCTCACCTGGCCATGAGGTCCCATCATGGGGTTGTTGGGGTTGTGTGGGGGAGGCTGTGCATGGGGGGATGGCTGAGACCCTGGAGGACCCTGTGGAGGAAGGACATGGAAGAAACATGAAACAGAACGCTCAGGGAATTACATTTGGGTGCTTTTTAGTCTGTTTAGTCCGTGAGGTTGCAATGGACACAGCTGTTTCGTGAAATCAGTTTTCTCCTCGTGGCTCAGAGAAATGTGCGGATTACGTTACATGATCGTATGTACGGTATGAACAACGCTACTATAAATAGCAATACACCATACACTGCCATTAAATCAATCTACAGTAAGTAGAATCCAGCGGTAGATCCGAGCACAGAGACTACAGTATGGCAGGTTTCATATGATTCATGATGCCAATCGTGGGGTAACAATAAGTGGCTTTGATAATTGTGGGAGATGATGCACGATATAGCCTAGATGTGTGTGAAAGAAAGCCGAGAAGAAACACAGATTCTCGAAAACGCAGATTCAACTGACCCAACTACTGTGTAGTTCTATATACAATACATGCAGCAGCCTGAAAAGGGAAGTTGGAGGGGGAAAAAGGGAAAAAACAGAGTGGCAAAACAATGTATCTGGGGAGGGGTCTCTTTTGCTTTCTGTATTTGGTGGGATTGTTTTGATTTTCTCTATGGGTGGGTTATATTGTTTTCAACTATATTTGACTGTATCACATGATAAATAGGGGGTGGGGCAGGAATAAACCATTATCTCTTTCACACACACATTTTTGCAAAGAATTTGAAAATACCTATTTATGTTACAGATACAGACATATGCCACACCGTTGATGTATTTTGACAATAATAATAAAGGGTCTATGACAACTCTCAGTCATACTTGCTATGAAGCATAAACTCATAGCGTGCCACCGAGCACGCTATGAGTTTGTAGGACTGACATCTTTGCAAAATTGGGAAAAATGTCCTGAAACCATATTTTCAGAAGGGGGACAGTGGCCGGATAGAGATGAAGGGCCACTGGCAATTAGAAAACATTACATTGTTTCAGAAAACTGTCAGGACTTTGACTTAAAACATTGCCAGGTCAAAATGGATCAAATATATGCCTGAATACAGTCTTGACTGATTCGTCAAGACTGTATCTTGACGAATCAAGCATCTCAATTGTCAATCAATCAACAGAACAAGAAAAACAAATTGCGGTGCTCCTGAACAGGCGTTTGCCGCGTGCAAAGACTGTACTGAAGACGACAGCCTCCAGTCAGATGCCATTTAGCATCTGAATTTCATTTAGACATGGGGAACGTCAAAGAGCCTCTGTGTTCTGATGAGCAACGTCTCAGAGTGAGGACAGAGCAGAGAGAGAGAGAGGCTCAGACCAGGGGCGGATCTAGGCGTGGGCATGGGGGGGGGCAATGCCCCCCCACCCCATCCCAATGCCCAGACTACCCCACCAAACACGATGGCATGCAAAACATATTTCAAATTAAAGTGCTTATATTTAAAATGATTTGAAACACTACTACTGATACTAACTAACTATAGCTGTGTCACCAAACCAACAGCATTTCAACAGCAAACTCTCTGAGTCAGACCTTTAGCTTTATGCATGCTGCGTGCCTGTTGCTTTACTTGCCTAATAAAAGTCCTGTAACCGAAAATGTTATAGGTGCGGCTTCACGCCACAGGTGATGAAGCCGCGCCCATAACATTTTGTTACATCCGCCCCTGGCTCAGACTGAACGGCGTGTCAGCCAGGACCTCTGTGGTTTCAACTCCTCACAGCATTAACCTCATTAACCTCTTAGATCCACTCTCTTCACAGTAACCTCATCTGACTCTGTGCGTAGCCAGCAGCCACTCACTACTGACTCACATGGATCTGTTGTATGACTACTACAGTACAGGAGATATGGACGACCACCCACCATGCTGCTTATCTACCGCCCTGTCATATAGGCTCAAGCCCTCCTCTATCAGGTATCAGTACAGGTGCTCGTGTGTGTGTGTGTGTGTGTGTGTGTGTGTGTGTGTGTGTGTGTGTGTGTGTGTGTGTGTGTGTGTGTGTGTGTGTGTGTGTGCGTGCATGTACTACTCCTACAGGTGTGTGTCTGACATCACAGTGAAAGGCTTCAGGATTAGGGGATTACCCCCGTGTGCAACATAACCTGAAAGAGGACATGCACTGGCAGCTACACACGCACACACAGGCACTACGCATACGCACACACAGACACGCACACACGCACACACGCACACGCACACACACACACACACACACACACACACACACACACACACACACACACACACACACACACACACACACACACACACACACACACACAAATTTATGAGTAAGCGTATGAGTGACACCTCTGCACCTGGATAAGGACAATCAGGTATTGCGGTATTTCTTTCTGGCCCCTTTTCCATCAGCTTTGAACCGGTTTCCTTCTTTTTTTTCCCTGTCTAATTTTTAACCAATAAGGCTGACCAAAGAGGCCATAATGAACCTATAACGGGCTCATTTGGTTCCATTTGTACGCTCTCAGAAAAAAGAAGCGTCTAAAGAAATCCATTAACATGGTAAAAAATACATCTTGATGATGTCATCTAGATGCTTCACCATGTTAGTGGTTTTCCTCAGACCTCCATTTCTTGGGAACACAGAACGGGGGGACTTTTTTTTATCATGTCCAGTTGTCCACCCAACACTTCGAAGGTACATCAATGACATATTAAAATGTTGAAAATGTGGTGGAGTTCCCCTTTAAGTAACAGCTTCGCGTAAGGTTTCCATCTGACAGAAGTGATTGTGTCATTTGCAGATACAACAGATGTGGAAACTCTCTTCCACCCTCCCTCCTCCATGCCCCCCGCCCCGGGTGAGTGGCCTGTTGGCAGGGCT